>CM034362.1:90418521-91018521 GCA_019925275.1 Mytilus edulis
TTCTCTTATATTTGATACGTTTCCCTCAGTTTTAGTTTGTAACCCGGATTTGTGTTTTTCTCTATCGATTTAGGAATTTTGAACAGCGGTATACTACTGTTGCCTTTATTTAATAGCGTTCTTGTGAGCAGCAACTCTCTATTTCGGAAATCATGATAGGAAATACAAACCCAGGAATATCGTATCAATTTGGGGATATATTCTCCGTATGCAGGTGCTGCTGGAATGTTGCTGCACAAAAATGGCATGTTCACAATTGGGAAACTAACAAGTGTCCAAAATCTTTCATCAGATGAATCTGAAATTTGATGCTAAAATCGGCCCTTACCGGACCTTCTTCTTTATAAAATGAAATAAATATCATTACATGTTTGCCCTTATTACTTTTACCTGTTACGTCATTTTTTGAGTTGACAGATTCGTGTAACGGATAGTTAGTAATTATTTATGCTGTTATTGTGTACCTTTCTTAATTATATGTTCGTTGTTATTCTGCGGTTAAGGATGTTCGCTACTCTGTTAAAAAATAACAAGCTTTTTAAAAGACTGTTATGAATTGATAGTATATAAATAATGAAACTAAAAATGTAGAAAAAAATGGAGGGTCCGTGTGCTCGTTTTAGAGCTATAAGCCATTGAGAATTTGGCGGGAAATTATTCGCTCTAGATTTTCCATATATTTAACATTGGCACCTTATTTGTTTCTAACACAGTGACTATGAAAAAATAACAAGAATTTTATAAAATTTTGAAATATGGCTTTTTAAACTTTATGTAATAAAATTATAAAAAGAAAAGTAGGGGTAAGTGGGCAAATTTTTTTAATAACAATACATGGATAAAACCAGAGGATTCCGAAAATCTGGCAAAAAGTAAAAAAATGGAAGAGCAAACATCCTTAACACGTCGAAATGTACATTTATATTATCTATTTATGTATTTTGCTGTCCTTAATTTATTTGTACTGTATTCCTGTCATGTAATGTTGTCATTTTAGATACCAGTCTTGTATTACAACTCCAGTTTCCGGTGCATGCCAAAACATGGAGCGAAACAAAATAGTGCATTTTTTTCTGAATTTTTTTTCTGCACACAATTTTTTCTGTTTGATTATAGGTTTATGCTGAATTGAAACATATATACAGAATTTGAAAAAATCTTGCATCTTTTGGGGGATATTAATCCAGGAAAAAGGAAGGATATCATGTTTACTGGAAGTGGTGCGGCCTAGTAAAAACAGCAAACAGAAAGTAGAAAAAAAAATGTTTTGACTTCAGGATTACGTAACTTTTTATTCTTCGTGGCATGACCCACTTTTTTTCGATTAAATCTCAATTTCACATTACTACATACATGATATGAACATGAAATTTTTTTTCTATGTAGCATTTTTTATTTTTTTATTTTTCAAGATCAGCTGTTTTGCTAATAAGCCTATGGAGCAGTCAATTACAAGACTGCAACCTTTAGTGGTGCATATGTGACAGTAAATAAGTGAAATTAGGAATTACTAAATAATTCAGTAAATAACTGTATTTACTAGTCAAATAAGTAATTACATGTATTTACTGTTTGCTTCAGTGATAACAAGTAATCACTGACTTTTTTGTTAATTTTTAAAGCTATTTCCTGACTTGATATTTTGCTGGTCAAGTTCAATAGTCTCACAACATACATACACAATATGACATTTTACACAATTTAAAATTTAGGAAGCATGTGCCTTTCTTAAAAAAAAGTATGAGAGACTCTTATATACAATAATAAAACACCAGAATAAAACATAGTTTAGTCATTTACACAAAACATGAAAATGCAATATCAACATGATGCACATTCAAGGATAACAATTGATGTACATGCACATGAAACTGTCGTCTTAAATTTTCACGATTTAATTACAATGCTATTTCGTTGCCATAAAATATGGCAGGTTTTGGCATCAGAACTACAAACATTTTCATTTTAAATAAAAATAAAAAATATTCATCAACTTCTGATAAAGTTAAAAACATATTACTATGTTGATGAATTATATTGATAAATAAAGACTGTCTTAATTCTTCATATAATGGACATGTTAACAATACGTTTTCAATCTTCTATATTACCACAATTAAAACACAATCTTTAGTCTAAATATTTCGTTACGACCAGTTTCAATTTTTGAAGATGCTACTACACAAGTAGATTTAGCATATGCACTGTGATATCGAGAACGCATATTTTGTAGCAAAAATTGTTTAGTAGAGTATAAAAATTTGTCTCAACTTGTTTCCTTGACCATAAGAATCAAGCCGTGTATTCAGTTTTATAATTATTAAAAATATTTTCCTCTTACTGATAGATTGTATTTGTATTCAGAATATAATCATCTACATTATAACATTTGTCCATATTCGATAGTTTTAATATTTCCATAACTTTTACCATCAAAATGTGAGACATAATTCAAGAAAACCAAAATAAGAAGGTAACGGAGTAGGAACTGTAGGGCTTACTTTTGGATTAAGAAAGCAGAGGGTCTTCAAGACCGAATGCTCTGTATCTACAATAAGTGTATTGCAACTGGAAAATGGTTGTTTCATAATTTTTGAACCTAAGGGATACTTTGTCACATCAAATGTTTTTACAAGCTATTTTTCACGTAGTCAATTAAAATAGAAAGTAAAAAAATATATCTTTTTATGTTTAATTTAAATTTAAATGGGATCAACATTTTTGCCTTTTTAATACTTACAAAAATTGGTTTCTTGGACTGGCACACTTAACTTTTTTGTTTCAAAAGATAAACACATACAGGAATGTTGTAAATGATTTGGAAAATCTGCTTAACAAAAGTATGCTATTGATTTATGTTAAAATTGTATGACAAAATTTTATTTTTATTAAAATTTCCTGATTTTAGATAAAACCAGCAATTTTTAATGAATGTTTATTAAATTCAGTGATTTTTTTCATAACAACTGAATTAAACAATATTCATACAGGAAAAGTCATTTGTTATTTAAAATGTCGCAGTTTGATTGTATCGTATTAGCTGACATTGTTTTAACAGTTAGTTTATCGATGTGAAAAATCATTAAAAAAAAGGTAGTTTCCGCATAAAAGCTTCGAAGTTTCAGGAATTACTTGTATTTACTAAATGCATCAGAAAAACAGGTTTGGCTTACCACAAAACAAAGTTCAACCTACCATTGTTTTGTATTGTGTCCTGTATCAATTCAGGAAAATGACAGTTGTTATTTCATAGATCGGTTCTGTAAATGATGCATTGTCGTCTGTTTGTTGTTGCTTTTCAAGGTTTCTGTTGTTTGGTTGTTTTTTTCGTATAGTTAAAGTTTCCTTCAGTTTTAGTTTGTAACTCGGATTTTTTTACCGTCAATCAATTTTTGTCTATTGAACAGCGGAACGCTACTTTGCCTTTGTCTTTTATCATGTGGCAATGTGAACATGTTTTGTTTACCTATGTTCAAGCATTTGACAAAAGAAACTCGCATTAATGTTAATAACATTAACGGTACCAATTTTCCTGCACCAGATGCGCATTTCGACAATACATGTCTCTTCAGTGATGCTCGTGGCCAAAATATTTGAAATCAAAAGCTTATATAAAAAATGAAGAGCTATAATCCAAAAAGTCCAAAAAGTATAGCCAAATCCGTGAAAGGAATCAGAGCTTTGCACAAGGGAGATACATTCCCTAATTTATAATAATTTCTAACATTTTGTGACAGCAAATTTTAATTACACAAAAAAATCCTTCTTTTCGTGCTAGTACCGAAGTACTGGCTAGTGGGCTGGTGATACTATTGGGGACTTACAGTCCACCAGCAGAGGCATCTACCCAGTGGTAGTAATAACATTAACGGTACCAACTTTCCTGCACCAGATGCGCATTTCGACAATACATGTCTCTTCAGTGATGCTCGTGGCCAAAATATTTAAAATCAAAAGTTAATATAAAAAATGAAGAGCTATAATCCAAAAGGTCCAAAAAAGTATAGCCAAATCCGTGAAAGGAATCAGAACTTTGCATGAGGGACATACATTCCTTAATTTATAATAATTTCTAACATTTTGTAACAGCAAATTTTAAAAACACAAAAAATCCTTATTTTCATGCTAGTACCGAAGTACTGATTAATGGGCTGGTGATACCCTCGGGGACTAACAGTCCACCAGCAGAGGCATCCATCCAGCGGTAGAAATAACATTAACGGTACCAACGTTCCTGCACCAGATGCGCATTTCGACAATACATGTCTCTTCAGTGATGCTCGTGGCCAAAATATTTAAAATCCAAAGCTAATATAAAAAATGAAGAGCTATAATCCAAAAGGTCCAAAAAGGTATAGCCAAATCCGTGAAAGGAATCAGAGCTTTGCATGAAGGAAATACATTCCTTAATTTATAATAATTTCTAACATTTTGTAACAGCAATTTTAATATCACAAAAAATCCGTATTTTCATGCCAGTACCGAAGTACTGGCTACTTGGCTGGTGATACCCTTTGGGGACTAACTATCTATATAATTTTCAAAACTATTGGTTTTTTGCGCAAGATTAAATACAAATATATTGAAATCATTTTCAATCACGTAACGTATCTCATTTATGTATCATTGTCATTTCTTGATTTATACATTTTACATTTGATATCGTTTTTTTAATCAGCCCTTAACGTTTATCACATGTTGAAATAATGAGTCAAAGTTTAACAGGCCACTACAATGTATATGGTATATTTCATCCTTATCTCATTTTATATTCTTTTTCCACCATATATAACAACTGCAATGTACATGACGATGACTCCTATGTAGATAATGATTCGTTTTCCTTTAGGACTATCAAAGATCGCCTGGGCGTAGAATGGTAGATAGTCCATTGACCATGTAAAGCTATTCTAAAAATTGAAACATAGGATGCATGTCAATTTGTTTTTTTTTTATTTACATTCTACAGATCATCTTTTATTAAACTTAATATTGAAGTAAAGTCAATTCTCCTTTCGAAACCGCGTGTATAAAAAAATGGTGAATATGTGAAACAGACACACCTCTTCCAAAGGACGGCAAACATAACCTGTATTATAAAAAAGTCGACCAGTCCTATCAGACTACTGTTGTACCTTGTACAAAGATGAGTACAATATATGTTGAGTGTAATTTAAAGCAGACCACTTATATAGATTGCTATCATTTGTAAAATTTAAATAGAACAACACCTACTTATAGTTGTTAGAAAAGTTTGAATCTTAAACCAAGAATTGTTGATGATCTTGTTGACGCTGACCAACAAAGTGTTTGTCAAAAACCCATATAATATATATACCTGCTCCTCTTATTTGAAGGTTGTTGGTTAAAATGTTCTTACCTGTCGTGTTGAAGTAGAAACTTGTTTCCACAAACATATTACAAATAATGACACTTCACTATTGTGATCAGTATACACTCCGATTAAATGTCGTGACTTACCGGTAATGTTAAAAAAAATTCTTTAATTACCCTTCCAGGGCACCTGAGATCACCCCTAGTTTTTGGTGGGGTTCGTGTTGTTTATTCTTTAGTTTTCTATGTTGTGTTATATTTACTATTGTTTGTCTGTTTGTCCTTTTAATTTAGCCATGGTGTTGTCAGTTTATTTTCGATTTATGAGTTTGACTGTCCCTCTGGTATCTTTCGTCCCTTTTATAAGTAGCTCCTACTCGACAAGTAGCACCAATAGATTAATTGTGAATTAAGAAAACAAAGCTTTTAAAATTGATTTAGGTAAATCATTTTTATACATTCCCCATTTCCATTTTAAATTTTATTTGATAGTATTTGCCAAATAATTTTATTGTCAAACAGCACAGTGTACATGTTCAGCGGCCATTTCTCTTCTCTAAATTATCCTTACATAAAGGTGAATGTAATTGTTGTGTATTGGTGGTTATTTTGTTTTCAATTTATATTTAAATGTAATATATAGTATGGGTCATTGTCCTATTTTTCAAGCTATAAGTAGTACAATTCGCCCAAATTTGCATAGAATATTCATTAATTATCTTATGAGATAGAATTTGACACGTGAAACATGACATTTCCAATGTCATCCATTTTGATGTGTTTGAACTTTTGATTTTGCCTAGAAGTTCAATATTTTCATGTTTTTATTGTCTATATGCCTTTTTGTGCTTCTGTTACACACTACATAGCTCTGTACATATACATCCCGTCATTAATTTATTGTTGTTATAATCTCTGTATCATCATATTTCAGTGTTGCTTGCATGATTGTCTAGATGCCTTTATGTGTTTCATGGAGACATATGACGTGGCCCTATACTTATATATCACGTCATTGTGTTATATGAGTTCAGAATTTTTGAGATTTTTACTTTTTCCCACAAACAATTCAAGTGGGAGTTATTTGTGCACCATTCACTTGGTCCAAAAAAAAGCAACGGAAGTATAACCGCGTTAACCGTATAAAAAACCGTGTAAAACAATATTTGTAGATCAGTATAATATCATGAGTCATTTGTACTTTGTTAACTATGAGGATTTGATCGGTCATGCATAATGACTCAAATCAAAGAAGAATTACTACAGTATATTCGATCTTTATGAATTCACATTCTGTTCCTGTGAGAAACGAATGAAACTATTATCACCAAAACTAAACATAACAATGATATCGATTTAAAATACTGTTGACTCAAACATCACATACCTTTTTTATGTTTTTTGTAGTGTTTTATTTTCTATATCATCAGGTAATGTGGTGGAAGATACACATGCTTGGTGCGACTTATCAATTTCTGTTATTTCTGATAGTTTGCCTGTATGCGTTGGTGCACCTCTAGCAACATTTGCTTTACGTTTAATACTTGTTTTTTGTGGCGATGCAACTTGACCACTTAAACTAGGTACACATTTGGATTCTTGACTAGAGGATATTTCTTTAGATATCGTTTTAGCATGTGCTACTTAATTAGGCTTTTTGTTATATTTTCCGATGCGCAATTTCTTCAGGAAAGAGGAACCACCTCTTCGATCGTTGGTTGGTTCAACATCTTTTGCACTAGATAATTGTTTTACAGACGGATTTGTTATTTTTGTAACAGCTGAAAATAAGTTTGATGTTTACAAATCTTAAAGGTTGATGAGAAATACAAAATCAAAGCAAAAATGTCAACGAATAATGAATTTGTAGTTTTGGATTTGTTCATTGATGAAAAATTAACTGAGTGCATTATGACATTTTATCTGTGCAGTATTGTTTTTTTTTTAAACAATCCTGTGCATATCAAATGCCTACATAAAAAGTTTTGTTCCCCAAAAGTAAAAGCTAGTGTTTTGATTTCATAAAAAGCATTTAAAAAACTACATGTACATGTACTATATACATGGTTTTTTCTCTCAAATGGACGCAAATAAGCATCAATTTAGGTGTTAATCAAATCAAGGAAATATATCAGTTGCATGTATACCAGATATTTTTACATTATTCATTCAATAACTTAGTTTTGTATTTCACATATTAAAGACATTTGTGATACTTTTTCATGAAGCTATTTACATATTTGTTCTACATCTTCCCCTTCATACATAGTAATTCCCCTTTTTTATTTTCAATAATGTACATGATGATGAAATTACTTATTGCTTCCGGCGTCAAACATTAACACCGGGCGTTTTCGGGCTTCTGTGCCGCTTCAACATATAATAAAATTTAATAAAAAGAAGATTTTTAAGTGCAACATGTGAGTTTTTTTGGCTTATTATTCATGTTATTGTAGGAATTACATGTCAAATTCAAAATGTCGTCTTACTGGACCTACTCCTTGTTACTAAGCTTCCTTGCTTGAATCCATCTTTTTATATGTTTTCTGTTTCTTTTTTACAACAAAGACTGTAAGAGTGAGCATTTATTTCTAAACAGATATATCATGTTAAGGAGGGGTATTTGCGAAAAATACCAGTCGAGAGAATGTTAAATTTCACGAGCCATAAGGCGAGGGAAATTCATTCTCAAGACTGGTATTTTTCGCAAATACCCTTCAAGAACATGCTATATCTGTTTAATTACACCGAATATTAACTTTCCAAAACGCATTAATGATCGTGACGTTACAAGCGTCCAGTCGGATAGATTATTTTTATGGCAAATACCACTGCAGAGAGTGTAAAAAAGGCATATCCTTTTTGCAAATACCCCGGCGGCGTTAAAAAATGAACGATATTCATTTGATAAGAGTAAATTGGTGACAAATACACTGCCTATTAAACTATCAAAACCCAGGATTCTTACATAAGATGTAATTATTGAATATATCATTTGATAAAAAATATCAGTTGGTGTTAATTAACCAATTACCAGAATTGACGAACAGACGCCATTGATGCCTGGATTTGTATTTCACTACAACAAATAACAAACACTGATTTTGTTTGGATATTGAATTGTCATGGCAACATTTAATCAAAATTCATTTATAAAACAACAACAACTGTTACAACAACAGTACACAACCAAAACATTTGTCAATCAATAACATGTTGATAACGATTGAACAAATCATTGTATCACAGTTGGGCGATCCAAAGCTGGTGTACTGAAGGGCGGTTCATTCAGCAATATTTCAGAATTAGCAGCTGGGCTATCCATAGTGTGCATAAAATGAAGTAAATTTCGCTCCGGTTGTGTGACTGCTTCAGCATGTTACCATGACGGATATTTGTATGAAGACTGGAGCATCTGAAAAATAAATAAAACCCAGCAGCAAACAAGGTTCAATTCTTAAGGGTGGGAGAGGATGGGTCTGAATTTTTTAACGTCCTCTCAGTTCGATTTTCAAGGTAAAAGAGACCGTTAAATTGTACGGACTTTTACTACTCACATGCTCAAATTAGCATAATAAGAGTAAAGGACGACTCGATTTGTCGAGTCTCCATACATGTATATACATTAACCCCACTCTGTAACAAGAGAACAGCTACTTCTTTCTGATTGGATTGTGCAGCGATGTATAAAGCTGTGTTACCAAACTCATCTGTTTTGTTCACATCTGGTGGCTTCTTACTTTTAAGCTTTAAGGAGTAAGAGGTGAAAAAAATACATACAAAAGTAATTAAATATAGTTAAAAAGATTGTTATGTAGGGATCTTTTTTTTAGCTGTAGCCAAATCAAACTTTAAACGGTCTGTAAAATACTGCTGAATCAATAAAAGTCATATGAAACCAGTGACCGGTGAAAAGTATAGTTATTTCAATTATTGAACCAATGCATACAAACATCATAAACTTAGTCTTCTTCTGTGGACGATTTTATCCTTTTTTTCGCAAATGTTTCGTATAATTGTCATTTTTTTTTCAATCGGTCAGTGTTGTTATGAAAATATGGCAGGTAATTAAAGTTCGTGTTTTGAAGCCGATGTTTAACGATTGTCACCAAGTTCAAAACTATTGGGCCAGTTAAAAAATTACTTCACAGGCCCAAAATGCAAATTGGTAGCCCAATTATTTATCTAAAAAAAAGGACAAAAAGAGCAATATAAATTGATGTTCTTATTTCTTAACAATCAAATTTTACTTTGCCGACACACAACCCTAAAAAACCACATGTCCAGTCTTCAATGTTACTGAATTCATGAATCATCACTGTCCAGTGCCTAATATAGGATTTTGGAGAGGAAGAAGTGACCTCTCATTCCTTGAAAGTAGCGAAAAGTGAAGTTCCATTACCGTTTCGGTTGAATAGTGATTTCGTACCTAGCACTGAAGAAGTTTTGCTGTTGCGTTTACAATTAAACAGTTTTCTGCGAATTGATCTAAAATTAGTACGGGGAATTTCCGCGATATTCTATTCCGTCAGTCATTCCAATGTTGTATTTCAGTCCAAAGTGTCAGTGCAAAACAAAATCAAAAAACATTTTATGAACGTAATATTTTATTATCACTTCTTTCTGTCCTTAGGGGTTTACTATCCACACCCGTATGCAAAATATTTTGACAGCTTCTCAGTTGTATCCGTGTTTAGAGTTCTTTTCAGATTTCCCTTGCCCTTGTTTAGTTTAGTGGGTCAGACGAGAATTTACTGTCAATGACTGTAGCTATCTTATATCAAACACAATTTGTTTAGCGACCACCACTGCCAGTTAAACCTTATTAGACCCACTAAACAAGCAATACCACCATGTGTTTGTCATCTGCCATGTTAATTTGTACGTTTTAAGGATGTGACCAAAGGATTTCCGAAAAATGAGTGTTCCGAAGATGTTTTTTTTTTATTTATAAAAAGAGTAATTACGATTTTGAGAATATTTATTAGTCGACCGCGCAAGGGCTGTATAGCAAGTCAAGGTCGTTAAAAAATTTTGTTGTGAGAATAATAATGCACTCGCCCAATGATTTATTTTTGGGTCAGTAACTTATGATCTTTTGACAAATTTTAATCGCCAAAACAAGGTTTTGGTCGCATTTGGCGACCAGGCGACCGGCTGTGTCCTAAGCTGAATTGGTCTCTGGTTGATAGTTTTCTCATTGGCAACCATTAAAACATAATAACCTGATCTTTATACTTATACTTAACAATATTTATATATAGGCAAATTTAAACCTACCATGCCTTGTATGTATTCCAGGTTGCCATCTCTAACAGACGACAAAAAATCTTTGTGAGTCTCAAGATTCTCATGATTTTCTGCAGCTGTAAAAATCAATCAATTGTAATTTCTTAACTGAACAACTAACAACTTACAAGGACTCCCTGCCCTCAGTCTTAATAACTTTTGTAAGTGTCCTGTTTTGTTTCAGGGTTGACGATATGTTTTAATTTATCTACATCGTTTAATTTATTATATTTATTTTCAGTTGAAAATTCTTTTCTTAATTGTTCATTTATTTTACATTCAAATAAGAAATGGAACTCATCATCTCGTTACATTAGTATGCTGTTTACTATATATGGTTTAATTTTGTTATTGCAGTTTAATAGAAGCAATAGCTTAAAATGTTGTTTGAAAAGAGTGGCCATCTTAAATTAAGTGAACATGCATTTTGTTAAATGTCTTAGTCTCTTTTTTAAATTCTTTTGAACAAATTTCAAAATTGGTAAAAGTGTCCAAAAATTTTGCAGGGGCAACTTTATCCAGTTAATAACAGCTGGCTAATTAATTGAAGGTACCAATATGATTCTTTTTTTTGTAAAAATGTAACACATAAACAACCAATTCAATTATATTTACCAACAGCTCATACTTATCTATTAGTTGAAAGTGCTAAAAAAAAAAAAAAAATCTGAAAATTCTGAGCTCCGGAAATCTCTTGTTCTGAGCTTAGAATTTTGTCCTTTATATGAATATAACATAAGATAGAATAATATAAAATCATAAATCATAGCTGTGTCATAATAAACTTATTTAAAAAAATCAAAATAGGGTTCACAGTTTTGAGAACTGTCCAATATATATGTTGTCTGCTCTATGGTCAAGTTGTTGTCTCTTTGCCACATTCCCCATTTACATTCTCAATTTTATAACTTAAATCCAATATAAATTAATTTAAATCCAATATATATAACTTAAATAACATCATACCTTCTAAAAGTTGATTGATATCTTTGTTCCTGGCCACATCTTTAGGAGAGAATCCTTCAGCATTAATAACATGTATATCAGCCTTATGTTGTACTAGTAAGGTTACTGCTTCCTGTTAAAATCATATCAATTACAAGTATACAAATGCAATGTATATTTTTACACTATTATACAACACTTCATCTATGCCAAAAATTACAATATTTGCAAGGAGTTGGTATCAGAGATAATACACAATTTAAGACGCATAATACTAGTTCAATCTGATCATGACATGTCACATGTGCCTGTCCAAAGTCAAATCAGGAACCTGTAATTCAGTTGTTGTCTCTGTTGCTGTGTTACATATTTGTTTTTTTATTCATTTTTTGTTAATTAATTAGGCCGTAATTTTTCGTTTAAGGAGGCTCGAGGGTATAAAAATTTCAGAAAAAATTAAACATTTGTTTTTCACTACAAATTTTATTTATTACCTTTTGTAGTTGTTACTTTATAATATGGTACAAAAATCATTCAAAACAATCAATTCGTGTTGGCCCCAGATGACATTTAAAATGTATACATCATTGAAAAAGTTCCAAATTATCTCCCTTTGGTGGAAAAATGCCTTTTTTTGGCTTTAAAATTGAAATATCTTTTTTAACTCATCGGTGACATATCTTTTTTAATATAATTTCCATATAAGCTGTACTTAAACTAAATTATTGTAAAATTTGAGCGATTTCTGTAATAAATTTCTTTTTTTATTTCGATATTACCTATATTTCTTCTATTACTTCAACCACCTTTACAAAAATGTATGCTTCTTTCGAAGGCAGATTGTGAGAGCAAATGAACGGTGACCCCACTTTTTTATTTTATTTTTCTATTAACTATAAGATCAAGTTCATTTATAGAAAAATATAGAGAAATCGTATATAAATGATTTAGACCCGCGAACTCCCTTAAATTGTTTTATATTTGTCATTTTGGGGCCTGATATAGCTGATAATGAGGTTGGTCATTGTTGGTCTCTTGTACAATTCTATTTCTATTTCTCATTCTAGCCAATAAAACCTTAAAAAGAGTTTTACTGCCGGTCGGGAACGGACCATATTTCGTTTCCCCAGTAACCCTTGGAGAAAATAGAAATGTTTTAGCCATATAGCAATAAAGTAAGTTATTTTTTACACTATTTTCAATTATTCAAAGCTAGAAAATATAAAAAATTATTATACAAATGACTATTAGCCCAAATAATTGTGACGTCGTAGAAAGGCAACCCAGGAAAAATAAAAATAGTCTTTTGCCAGACTACATAATTATTTGGACTACGCTGAGGCTACTATAACACATAGTAGTCTCAGGACTAGGTGACTATAAACTACTGAGGAAATGATTTTAAAATGACACAAAACCTTGATGAGAGTGTGAATTATCCTCCATTTCTTTTATCACTGACCTTTAAATAATAAAATGAAATCCTTCAGCAAACAAACATTGAACTTTCAAATTTTCACTTTCATAAAACACATGATCTGACTAGGACTTGAGTCAACACGCCCTCCATGCTCCAAACAGTTGATGAAAAAAACAACTTTATTGGAATAAATGATAAATTTATGGAAATTAAGAAAATACATATCCAATCAAGGCACTCACATTCAAGCTTTTGGGAGTAGCTGTGAGTTTTATACCAATAGCGTAGATTACTTTTTAAAGTTATCATGTGTGTCATGTGTGTCCTCTTTATTTATATTTTCTAGAAACAGGAAGTTTAAACCATAACAAATAAGGGAGATAATAAAAAACCAAACATACAAAAAATGGCGGGAAATTTGATTCTTTTATACTGTCGGACTAGTCTATTCTTAAAATAGGGTTGTTTTGTGATATATAAATTAACTGTTAACAAAACTTTGAATTTTTGAAAAACTTAGGCTTTTCTACCTCAGGAATGGATTACCTTAGCTGTATTTGGAAAAACTTTTAGGAATTTTTGGTCTTCAATGCTCTTCAACTTCAGACATTATTTGGCCTTTTAAACATTTATTTATTCGAAGGTCACTGATGATTTTCTTTGTAGACGAAACGCGCGTATGGCTTAAATATAAAATTAAAATCCAGGTATCTATGATGAGTTTATTTGTGAATTCCTGATATCAAGAAATATGTTCATTTTTCAATAAATCAGAAAATAAGAATAATTAAACAATGCATGGCTTTGGAACATATACAATACTTATAATTTCGTGGATACTTGTTTTACAAACAGTTTTATACCATAGCTACAAGTTGCAGCTGAGAACAGTATATCTATGTTCCTGGTCAAAGCCACCAGTCTGAACTATATTTTATGATAACATTTCACGAAACGACAAAAAAAAAACACCGTGATCATAGTGATGTTGCTTCAGTTTGACTGCAAATTTTAGTGACATACTACTGAACGAGCATTTGTATGCACCACCTTTATCAAACCAATTACTAAATTCAGTATCACCAAAAATAATCAAACTGTTAGGTTGTTTTCTAAAAAACAAAGAAGCTATTCACTACTAGTATTGACAATAACCTTTCCATATGTTTGATTTACCAACGTGCAGAGCGAAGCTAACCGACCTATGAACTCGATGAATGTACGAAATGTGTGAAAATATTTTACAATGCTTGACACATCGAAATAATATAATGTATTGAAGATTCAGAGGTGAACTGAACGATATATTCAGGTCGAACTGATGAAATAAACGAGCTTTTCGCCTTAACTAAAAATGCCTGCAATAAATACATACAATCTTATGTACAGTAGTTGTCGTTTGTTTATGTAGTTTCTACGTGTTTCTCGTTTCTCATTTTTTATATAGATAAGACCATTGGTTTAACCGTTTGAATGTTTTTAAACTAGTAATTTTGGGGCCCTTTATAGCGTTTTGTTCGGTGTGAGCCAAGGCTCCTTGTTGAAGGCCGTACATTGACCTATAATGGTTTACTTTTATAAATTGTTATTTGGATGGAGAGTTGTCTCATTGGCACTCACACCATATCTTCCTATATCTATTCAGTTTTACATACACATTTTCTTAACATGAAGTTTACTATCTTGACAAAGCCAACATTTTCAAAACAAGGAAATAAGAAATACTAGCAAACTTTCAAAAACCGTCTATGAAAAAGTGCATATAAAAAGACGAAATACTAAACGCAGTATTCAGTTGAAAATACTCTAAGTGCAAACAGAACCGGCTATAACTGAGTTCGCAATCTAAGCAACAGAGGAAAAAAATAACAAACACGCTTAGTTTCACAAAACCCTGGATACACAAAACCCTGGATACACAAACCAATGCCAGAGAAAACTAATGTAACAGATAATACATGATGGGCTTGAAGTATAGATTCTAGGTAATGACGTTGTTTATGGGATTTGTCTTCGTGCCATTTTGTTTTCTTTGTTGAAATATTTGTTTGTTTTTATTGGGATTAAAATTATAACACACTATAGACTGCTGCACCCATATAATTGACATTTTTACCTATTAGTTTGTTTTGTTCATGCGACTCTCATACAAGTGATATCTAAGGGGTTTGCTAGCTATAAAACCATTTTCTACATAAGAAAATGTCTGTACCTATTCAGGAATATGACAGTTGGTTTTCATTTTTTATGTGTTTAAGCTTTTGTTTTTACCGCTTAACTCATAAGAGACATCCTAACATACGTTTTCCTTGGAGTTCGATATTTTTGTTATCTTACCTTTTATAAAAACAACAGAAATTTACACCAATTATTGAATAAATATGAAAAAAAACATCAAAATGTGCTACACAAAAATGCAGTAGTAAAATTCAAATTGACATTTACAACTGAGAACAGATATTTATGGTCCAATTATACAATAAACATGAAATTGCATGAAAAACCCTTCACGTCCGAAACACAATACCTGTGATGTTTGTGCTCATGGATGAGCTCAGATGCTTTTATTGACATATTCTGGATAGCAGGAATTATAAAATTGGATACAAAACAATTATATTATGATGTAAAAAAAGGTATTTCTTGATATTTGATGTTGAAAATATCGACTATTTTATATTTTAAAATGGATTTCTTGATACCATTCTTTATTCTTTTCATTTTAACAAAAATTCGAATTTCTGCAATCAATAATGAAGATGATTTTGTTATACCAATACGTACTAAGAATCCCAGTGCACAATACAGGAATGAAAAAAGCCTTAAACGACAGGACAACGATGTGTTAACATGCACATACAAATCGGGAAAAATTAATGAATAGCAAACTCTTTATATAAATACAAAAACTTAAGCAAACCGGGAGGACTAAGGCTGATCGATTTCCAACCGGGTATGCAGACCTAACTTTTTGTTCCGAATTTAAACAAACAGTTATATATTATAGGAATAGCCTAAGTATCATTATGATCCCATTTCAGTGCCTTCAACGTGTGAACATTTTCTTCGTCTACTTTAAGACATAACCGCTGAAACAAGTTGTTTTAAAAAAAGTAAAATCACAAAAATAATACCAAGGAAAATTCAAAACGGAAAGTCTCTAATCAAATGGTAAAATCAAATGACAAAACACATCAAACCAATGGACAACAACTGTCATTTTCCTGACTTGGTCCAGGCAGTTTTAATTGTAGAAAATGGTGGATTGAACATGATTTTAAAGCGTGAAACCTCTCACTTGTATGACAGTTGCATCAAGTATTTGTTATGAAACAGACTAGAGCAAATTCCCATTGTTTTTAATTTTTGCGTATGTGTTTTGTCTATATTTCATTTTGTTTTCTTTAATGACATATTTGTTTGTTTTAATAGTAATTGTGTATAAATGGAATTTTATGCAACTGTCATACACGTGAGAGGCTTAGCTAGATATTAAACCAAGTTTAATCCACCATTTTCTACACAAGGAAATGCCTGTAATAAATTAGGAATATGAAAATTGTTTTCCTTTCGTTTGGTGTGTTAATTTGAGCCTTTGATGTTGCCACTTACTTAATTGAAAGGGACTTTCCGATTTGAATTTACTCTAACGATCGGTATTTTTGCTATTTTAATCCAAAAGAAATTGAATTTCTTCAACAAAAAAATTAAAATGATTTTGTTATATCAGCGTAGTCATTATATTTCCAGTGCACAATACAGGAATGAAATAGCCTTATGTTCAGTGATTGTCGTCTGTTTATGTGGTCCATAAGTGTTTCTAGTTTTCCGTTGGTTTGCCAGTTTGAATGGTTTAACACTAGTATTTTTTTGGCCCTTTGTATCTTGCTGTTCGGTGTGAATCAGAGCTTCGTGTTGAAGACCGTACTTTGACCTATAATGGTTTACTTTTACAAATCGTGAGTTTGATGGAGAGTTATCTTATTGGCACTCATCCCACATCTTCTTTTTCAATATTATAGTGTGTTAAAAAGCTGACAACAACAATAAGTACGGTACAACCATTATGAAAGATCCAAACTACCCTTTATTTAAATCCCTATTGCATGTCTAAAATATGATATGATAACGTAAATCAAACCTATTAAAACATTTTAATTACTTCACCGAAAAAGCTCAAATAAAAAATGTGTGAAAGGGTTTAATTCAGATAAGGACTTCAAAAAAGGCAACTGTAATAAAACCGCTTTGCAAAGTCACAATCGACTAAACAATGAATCCTTTATTTTTTTAAATCAACCTGCATTTTAAGTGTAAATAGTTATCAAAGGTATCAGGATTAAAACTTATGCTTAAATGAAACAAACCTAATTGTATCTGTTGTATCCTTTATTTCAAATTGAATGGGATACATGCATTTAGCATAGCACCCAAACTTCCTTAGTGAGAGGAAATCGTTTATATAGCGGCATGTGAGGAATATGCTAACTATGTGCATTATTTTTGAACGTCTCCCAAGTTGGCTTATACAAATAAAAAAAAACCAAACACGTTCTGTCTGGACAAACTGCATTTTGATGATGTCGGCCTCAGAAAACATTTTTTTGAGGAAAAAAGCTTGTTTTTGACAAAATATGATTCACATTTGTTTTAATGGATTTGTATGGACCAGGTGTTTATTTGAAAAATCAAGATATTTTGTCTGCATTAGATACGAAAATGAAGAGGTTTTATGGTTACCCTATAAACAACTCCTTCGAAGAGACAAAATGACATAAAAATCAAGAACTATAGGTCACCGTACGATATTCCACACTGAGCAAATCTCATACCGCTTAATCAGCGTTCAAACGATTCAAACGAGAAAACTAACGACCTAATTTATGTACAAAAAAATTAACGAAAAGCAAACATAAAACACTGCAACAAATGACAATCACTAAATTACAGGCATATACATACATAGTGTTGCGGGCGGGGTTGCGGTTTTAAACACGTTAGCGGGACCCCATCCCTCCCCTAACCTGGGACAGTAGTGTGACATAACAACTTAAAACGAACTATAAAAATCAGTTGAAATAGGCTTATGTGTCGGTTGAAAACAAAACTTTACGACAAAAGGGATGATTTCAGCTTTCCAATTGTGAACTTTCCATTTCTAAGTAGCAACATTCCAGCAGCACCTGCATACGGGGTATATATCTCCCAATTGATACGATATTCCCGTGCTTGCATTTCCTATCATGATTTTCTTGATAGAGGGTTACTGCTCACAAGGAAGCTATTAAACCAAGAGTTCCAAATGGTGAAGTTGAAATCATCCCTTCGTAAATTTTACGGACGCCATCACGAGTTGGTTGACCGTTATGGAATAACCGTTTCACAAATGATATCGGATATGTTCCTTATGTCGTAACTACAATCCCCTTCCCTTTCATGAATGTTATCTACCGAATTAGACTATTTACCGGATTTGTATTCACATAAGCAACACGACGGGTGCCACATGTGGAGCAGGATCTGCTTACCCTTCCGGAGCACCTGAGATCACCCCTAGTTTTTGGTGGGGTTCGTGTTGTTTATTCTTTAGTTTTCTATGTTGTGTCATGTGTACTATTGTTTTTCTGTTTGTCTTTTTCATTTTTAGCCATGGCGTTGTCAGTTTGTTTTATTAATAAATTAGATTTATGAGTTTGACTGTCCCTTTGGTATCTTTCGTCCCTCTTCTCTTGTACTGTTATACCTTTGTCCCATGTTAGAGGGAAGGTTTGGATCCCGCTATCATGTTTAACCGCACCACATTATGTATGTTTGTGCCTGTCCCTAGTCAGGAGCCTGTATTTTAATGGTTGTCGTTTGTTTATTTGTTACATATTTGTTTTTCGTTCATTTTTTGTACAAAAAATAGGCCGTTAGTTTTCTTGTTTGAGTTGCTTTACATTGTAATTTCAGGGCCTTTTATAGCTGCCTATGTAGTATGGGCTTTGCTCATTGTTGAAGGCCATACGGTGACCCGTAGTTGTATGATTTCTGCGTCATTTGGTTTCTTGTGGAGAGTTATTGTCTCATTGGCATACCCCATCTTCTTTTTTATGTTAACTCAGATGGATACAAATACACCTAATTAAACACTGAGTGGATGTGACAGGGTAATCATTCCAACAACAAAAAGACACTAAATACAGATTTCAGAATACTCGCACTTATAACAACAACACAAATAATGCATTTAAGACTAAATAGTCATTCTTTTATAAGATTGATTTTAATGTAAGTAGTGCGTTTACATTATGTATGCATTTGTACATGTTATTACATTTATTATCCCATGTATAACTTTAACTAAATCTTTAAGCTGCAACATCTTGTCAAATTTGTCGAAAACAAAGTAAGATAATTATGCATTCAATACATCGTGTTTACACGTGTTAAAAATTAAAAGTGGTGCTTTTAAATGTCTTAGCATCCAAAACGATTATAATGTGAATGTGTTATCTGGTACCGATTTAAAAAAAAAATTCTTAAAGACTTTCTTTAAAAAAATCATTAAATTTGGGATTACATCAAACATATCCACGCTTATGGGTCTGTGTACAATATATGTTAAGTTAAAATATACAAACGACAGACACAGATGGCAAAATCAAATAGCTTATGATAACGGATTTAATTCTACTGCTAATATTATAATGAAACGTTTTATGATATTTTCATATTTTTGTGTTTTATTATTGCACGTTTCTCACATACACGGAGAAATATTTTCATCTGTGTATAAACTGTCTATAATATCCCAGGAGGAAGGCAAATTACTTTCAGCTTTTAATAAATACATATCTTCACAAGCCAGAGATCAGAAAACAATATCGTTCGAGCTTCAAAGGTAAGAATTAACTTTTACATTGTCTTTTTTCTTTAACAAAAAGTTTTTTTTTACATTTCTTTCATTTTTAGCTCACCTGGCCGAAAGGCCAAGTGAGCTTTTCTCATCACTTGGCGTCCGGCGTCCGTCGTCGTCCGTAGTCCGTCGTCCGTCGTCCGTCGTCGTCGTCCTGCGTTAACTTTTACAAAAATCTTCTCCTCTGAAACTACTGGGCCAAATTTAACCAAACTTGGACACAATCATCATTGGGGTATTTTGTTTAAAAAATGTGTCCGGTGACCTGGCCAACCAACCAAGATGGCCGCTATGGCTAAAAATAGAACATAGGGGTAAAATGCAGTTTTTGGCTTATAACTCAAAAACCAAAGCATTTAAAGCAAATCTGAGAAAGGGTTAATATTGTTCATCAGGTCAAGATCTATCTGCCCTGAAATTTTCAGATGAATCGGACATTTCGTTGTTGGGCTGCTGCCCCTGAAATGGTAATTTTAAGGAAATTTTGCTGTTTTTGGTTATTATCTTGAATATTATTATAGATAGAGATAAACTGTAAACAGCAATAATGTTCAGCAAAGTAAGATCTACAAATAAGTCAACATGATCAAAATGGTCAGTTGACCACTTTAGGAGTTATTGCCCTTTATAGTCAATTTTTAATTATTTTTCGTAAGTCTTAGTAATCTTTTAGAAAAATCTTCTCCTCTGAAACTACTGGGCCAAATTTAACCAAACTTAGCCATAATCATCATTGGGGTATCTAGTTAAAAAATGTGTCCGGTAACTCGACCAACAAACCAAGATGGCCGCCATAGCTAAAAATAGAACATCGGTGTAAAATGCAGTTTTTGGCTTATAACTCAAAAACCAAAGCATTAAGAGCAAATCTGACAGGACGTAAAATTGTTGAACAGGTCACGATCTATCTGCCCTGGAATTTTCAGATGAATCGGATAATCGGTTGTAAGGTTGCTGCCCCTGAATTGGTAATTTTGAGGAAATTTTGCTGTTTTTTTGTTATTATCTTGAATATTATTATAGATAGAGATAAACTGTAAACAGCAATAATGTACAGCAAAGTAAGAACTAAAAATAAGTCAGTATGACCAAAATAGTCAATTGACCCCCTAAGGAGTTATTGCCCTTCATAGTCAATTTTTAACAATTTTCTTAAAATTTGAAGATTTTCAATAACATTTTCCACAGAAAGTACTATTATAGATAGAGATAATTGTAAGCAGCAAGAATGTTAAGTAAAGTAAGATCTACAAACACATAACCATCACCAAAACACAATTTTGTCATGAATCCATCTGTGTCCATTGTTTAATATTCACATAGACCAAGGTGAGCGACACAGGCTCTTTAGAGCCTCTAGTTATTTTTCATTTCTTTTTCATTTTTTTTAATCTTTCTAAAATTTGCAAAAATCTCATCACAGATACTACCAGGCTTAAAATTTTTGTACGCAAGACTCGCGTTTCATCAAAAAGATTCACAAGTGAAGCTAGAATTTTAATAGTTTACGATAATAAACATGATAAAGTTCGAAAGTGAGGAGAATTCAGATTTTATCAACAGCTACTTATAAATTTGGAAAATCCCGTATACTGCTTATCATTGTTATAATTTCGCATGTAATTTCACGTGTCCCAACCGACTTCGTTTCCCGTACTCGCGCAAAAAACTATGACTATCACGTCATATCGGTATATCCCGAATCACGCTTAGACTGTCCCTCTAAATGTTCCTCTTGTATTTTTCGCCCCTCTTTTAGACCCAAATGAAACATAACTTAGAAAACTAAAGACTAAGCAACATGAACACCCCAAAAACGTGGGGTGATCTCAGGTGCTCCGGAAGTGAAAGCATATCCTGCTTCACATGTGGCACCCTTTGTGTTGTTCATGATATTTCAAACCCGGTAAATAGTATGACATAATACATGTTTTTCTAATATAATTCAAATTGATACATATCCATTTACATCTGCGGAAGAAAGATTAGTTTTCACATTAATTTCAGATTATTTAACGACCTAGAACCAATAGTAACAGAGAGTTTTCAGGATCCAAGATATGCAGAACATCCAATAAATGCCTTCCATCTGATTGGACGATTTGTTTATAAATGGCCGGTTGTTTACAGCAGTATATTATGTGCAGATTGTACCTTAGATGGTCCTGCATCAGGTGAGTCATAATTGGTGTTGTTGGTAGAAAGACATTTAAAACGTGAAAAAACATAGTCAGTAACAATATTGTGACTATTCTACCTATTATGTCTGGGTTTTTTTCCGCATCGTTGTAAAGATAATGGAATTTGATGCGACTGTCATACACGTGAAAGATTTAGCGATATAAACCAAGTTCAATCTACCATTTTCTACATTTGAAAATGCCTGCACCAAATCAGGAATATGACAGTTGTTGTCAATTCGTTTGATGTGTTTTATCATATGATTTTGCCAATTAATTAGGGACTTTCTGTTTTGAATTGTCCTCGGAGTTCAGTATTTTTGTGATTTACCTTTTTGCTATACAACATATACAACATTTTGAGATTATTAAGTATACCAGTATATCTATTTGAGGGAAACAAAAGTTTAAGTAAGAGAAAATTGAACAATAAAACAAAGGATAGAGAAGAAGAGGGAGCAACAATATAGAGAATAACGGAGAGCAAACGTATAGTGAATAACGGTGGACAATGAAAGGATAAAATAACAAGCAACGCTTACATTATTGTCATTTATACTTTTTCAGTAGTCATCAGTTTTATAATTCCTTAGCGTTATAACACCAGGTTCAAAACACATACCTTGTGAAGAAATATTAAAGCCTTAATTGATCCAATTACCCATGCAGAGTTATCGATCCTTGCTCCCTCTCGATTTAGAGAGAGAGGAAGGACCGATAACTCTGCACGGCAGAGAGCAATAGATCATATAAACCCATCTCCCTTCCGGATCACATAAGATGATCTTTTTGTGACCTTTTTGTAACTGATAATTGTCTTTAACAGTTTGAAACTATAACTGCATTTATATATATTGTAGAATCGGGTAAGCACATTTTGTGTTTATTTTCAGATTTAAATGCAACCTATCAAATTGTTACTGGAAATATTGCTCACTGGCCAGATGAGTACGACGTTCAAGCATCAGCGCAGGCGTTATTACGTCTGCGCACGTTTTATTATTTCAACATTGACGAGGCAATCAATGGTATTCTTTTTGATGAGCATTGTCAGCCGCTTAATCCGTCACAGGTACTGAAGATCGTTAGTATTGCTAAAGACACCAGTATGCTGAATGAGGCAAGACTTTGGAGTGAAGCTTTACTGCGCAGACTCCCGTTTACTTCCTTCTTAGACGAAAATGTAAACGAGGCTGCGATCCTTAAAATTTTGTCGTCCATATATGAACAGGTAAGAACTACATATATCATTTATAAAACAGTCTACTTATGACCAATTTAGTTTAAACAGCCATACTATATTCTATCATTTAAATCAGACAATTACTGAAGACAGGAAAATCGTCATCAAGTGAGGAACGACATTGTTCATCGTTGAACAGACAGATATGAACACAACAACAGATACCTTCAAAAATAATGCATTTTGTTTTTAACATCTATCATGTCAAACCTCTACACAAACATGATAAACCGTCCTCAACTATAAAGAAATCTTTAAAAAATCAACAAAAACACAGAAATCAAAGGTTAATTTAAAAAGACAAAAGTCCATAAAACCTTACAAAGTCAAACGTTAGACTATACCAACCAGACGAACAAATGGAAAACAAGTGTCATATTTATGACTTGGTGCAGACATTTTTTCCGAGGAAAAACTTCATTGATGGTGAAGTCTTTTATGACGTATCCGATTTCATAGCCTTAACTCCAACTTGTTTGACAGTTGTTTATAGTTAAGGTAAATTGACAAATAGGGTTAGCAATAAAAAACAAACAGACTAAGTTTATGTAAATGAAGTCAAATAGTGTGATAAAAAGCAGACATGGAACCTTTCAAGGGCGGATTTCTGATCATAGAAAAGGGGACGTTCTTGTCTAGATGGAAATGACTGCCTCATACTATAACTGCTAGTGAAATCGTTATCATAATGTATTTATCTTGTAGGCAGGGTTGTATCATAAAGCATCAGCAATTTTTGGAAATTTTATCAAAGATGATAACAAAGGTATAATCATGATGTATATAAAATTTTATGTTAAAAACGTTAACATAAAACATTAGAGTAATACTTTACAGTAAGGAAATAAAACAGAATCTTGGAAGCAAGTGGACGGATAATATCTGAGTTAGATTTTTTATCAGTATAGGTGTCAGACAACCAATTAAAAATCCCTATTTGTTCAACCAAATTATGCAATTTTCACAGCTTTCTAAATATTCAACCTTAAGTTTAACTTCATAGAAGCCAGGTTTATCCTGAATTGTACATGCATCAGCTTTCTACATGTCAATTTTCACCATACCTTTAAAGCCTTCTCACAAAAAAATGACCTTCGAACAGAGGTACTCCAAAAATAACCCCTGGTTTTCTGGAATTCTTAAATTAGTATACCATGAAGCGCATTAATCCTCAATTTTTAATGCAAACTCATAGTCAGGTAAATTTTGACTCAAAATGGTATTGATATATTTATCTTTCACCAAAAGTTTCATTTCTGCAAATGAGTTGGCTAGTTCAAGTAAACAAGGACATCAAAAGCCCAATTTTGTGTCAGAGTATGGCTACTTTACATACGTTTTAAATTGAAGGAGTAATTAGTGGTCTGACAGCTATACCTCTGTGTCCCCCAGTTATATCTTTTGGGGTATATCCCTTAAAAGAAACAACATTCTAGTCGAATATTGTTCTACGATTTCTCTATATAAGAAATAATATTTTCACAAAAAAAAATAATCTTGAAATAAATTTAAATGCTAAAAATCAGTCCATTAATTTGAGTCACTTAGATGATCATCCAATGTTAGATTTTTAATTGTTATATAAAGAACACATTCATTAAAGAAAAATATCTTAAATAACTGAGAATTTGTGTCTAATAAAGGCAACAGTAGTATACCGATGTTCAAACTCATAAATTCATGGACAAAAATCAAAATCGGGGTAACAAACTAAAACTGAGGGAAACGCATTAAATATAAGAGGAGAGCAACGACACAACACTACAATGTAACACACACAGAAACGGACCAAGCAACAGACAAAATCCCACGAGAATAACATATATAACATCAAAACCAAATACATGAATTTGGGATAGACAAGTACCGTGACACGTCTTATCGCAATGTGAATTTACACTAAAAAATAAGAGAAAACAAACGACGCAACGTTAAAATGTAACACATACAGAAACGAACTATAATATAACAATGGCCATATTTCTGACTTGGTACAGGACATTTTTAAAGGAAAAAATTGTGGGCTGAACCTGGTTTTATTCAAAGTTGTCCTTTCGCCAACACGTGTTTCATCAACAAGTCAATTAAGAACTTTAAAGTTGTTGTCATTCAAAAAGTATAACACAAATACCAAACTCCAAGAAAAAAAGAAAAAAAAGCAACTCCAGAAAAACTGACAAAATCGTCTGACTTGGTAAAGGCATTTTGACATAGAAAAATGGTGGGTTAAAACCTGATTTTATAGTTGACAAACAATAAGTTTGCAGAACAATTCAATCTACTTTATTTGAATACAAAAAAGTATTGTTGATTATATATAAATTGTGTGTACATGTATTTATTAATTAGGACACAGCGAAGTCTTAAACGAGAATGAACAAAATGATATAAACGAGGAGGAGGAAGCCGACATATCATTTGTTAGGGAAGAATATGACGATAATTATAAACAGTTGTGTAGAGAGAATCGAAAGGTATGTATAGAAATTCCACATACATAAGATTATGAAGAGAAAAATTGATGGATTGATACTTCAATAGGCAACCAGTATTCCAATGGGTACTCATTATGCACCCCTACTAGATAAGTGAAACAAAAAAAATACCCCATAAAACCTCATAGGAAAATTCAAAAAAATTGGCAAAATCAATGCTCAAACACATAAAACGAATGGGAAAAAAACCTGTTATCTAACCGACTTAGTACAGGCATTTCATTATGTAGAAAATGGAGAATTAAAACATGGTTTTAAAGATACCTGGTTGAATGCAAGTCAACTACATGAATAAAACGGAATTTATAACATGGACATAGCTATAGTTGACTTGCATTCAATCAAGTACTGTTCAAGAGCTTTTCATGAAATGCAGTACGGTGGTGTTTTGTTAAAAACATCCTGTACATACACTGAGCAAATCTTAATAACTATAGGTTAAATTGTGTAAACAGTACGGCACTTACCGCATTGGGTATTTCTGAATATAGACCGAACAGGTTTTTAATGCCTTAAGGTCAGATTGTCTAAAAAGTACTGCATTTACTGCAATGAATAAGTCAGTAAATGGATTGAAAAACTGCACATAACTGAATAATTGATGATGAAGTATTTTATGACATGTCCGAATCAAATTGATAGGTCACATTTTGACTACTATGATATCATTTGACATGGTTTGTTGGCTCATTTACGTATTGACGCGCACCTCTTACTGTTTTTCATAATTTCTATATAAAATATGATTTTATCGAATGTTCAGTGTTGGGGTTGCATAATAAGTTGTTTTTATTGTAGACACCAAAAGAGTCATTGCAACTCTACTGTTATCTAAGTGATACCGTAATACCGTATTATAAAGGGAAGGTAGAAATTGCTAATCTTCAACCCAAAATATTTCTATTCCATGACGTCATTTCAGAGAGAGAAGCACTGCATCTACGTAATGAAGGCAGCAAAGAGGTATCTTACCAGTTGTCTAAATAAATAAACTCCTCACAGATACCAGGATTAAAATTTTATATTAACGCCAGACGCGCGTTTAGTCTACAAAAGACTCATAATAAAATTAACGGTACCAATTTTCTTGCACCAGATGCGCATTTCGACAATACATGTCTCTTCAGTGATGCTCGTGGCCAAAATATTTGAAATTCATAAGTGACGCTCGAATAAAAAAAATGTTTAAAAGGCCAAATAGAGTACGAATTTGAAGAGCATTGAAGACCAAACGTTCTTTATAAAATTTAAAACCGATATTCGTCAATGTTCAAAATTTATTCACACTAAATGTTATTATGTATTTGAATAAAAGAAAGATCCTATGTAGACGCATCTGACAACAGCTCAGTACCTCGACATGACAAGAATCTACAAATAATTTTTAACTGGTTGTTTTTACTATAATTCAGGAGAAGCGAACGGTACTTAAAGTACAACCATATACCGAAAACAAATAGACAGCGACATTAAAAAAAGCAACAACAAAAATTACAGAAACACAAGCAATAGTTCACAAAGCACAACAACATAAAGAAGCGAAAAAACCCTGGCAGATAGACAAGCAACAGTACACAAAGCACAACACTGAAAACGTTAGACTGTGCAACACGAACCCCAAAACCATGAAAATTATCTCAGGTGCTTGGGAAGATGAGATAATCTTGCTCTACAAGTGGCACCTGTCAACACAGGAAATTGTTGTTAATTAGGTAATGTGTTGAATCCTTATAGTCATTTATCCCAATTAAGAGTAACGACATACAATTGTCTTTAAATTCTAGTTTCATAGATCCAAGCTTGGGCAGGGTCAACTCAGTGGTTCAGAGATAGATCGAACAAGAGTGAGTGAAACGTATGTATACAAAGTTGGTTCATAATTCTGTATTGGTTTAAATTGGTTAAAAATGGTTGAAGTCTTGTTTGTTTGAAAGACATTTCTATCAATCATATATGCTTAAGGTTCAATTTTCACAAACAAAGAAAGAAGATAACAAGGTATTGCTACTTTAAGAGACAATTTATATACATTTTGTGTTTAATGGCTACAATTTCAAAAAAAAAAATGAAAATAACAGGTAATAATTACAGTACATGTAGATTTGATTAGAATCCGTTAATTTGTTGACAACAATTAAGAGGAACTCTGATATCATATTTTTTTTCCAAGTGACTCCAAGTGCTATCCATGAATACATTATTGAATTGGA
Organism: Mytilus edulis; assembly: GCA_019925275.1. Classification (NCBI taxonomy): domain Eukaryota; kingdom Metazoa; phylum Mollusca; class Bivalvia; order Mytilida; family Mytilidae; genus Mytilus; species Mytilus edulis. Next base: position 90,446,536 of record CM034362.1, read on the forward strand.
AAACAAACGAAAAAAATAATATAAATCCATGGATATAGCATAAAAAATGTAATTATAAGAATCAAATGCTTATTTATCTTGCTCATTTAACCTCCTAAAAAATATAAAAATATATAGAAAGGTTTCTGGTTTACAAAATGTGACTTCCTGTTTATATGATTATAAAGATATATGTTTTTTTTATATTTAACATGCAATCAGTGCAAAAACCGCTATTTTCGATGTAACTAATGTTTTTTTTTTAACATTTTTATAAGGTCACATGTTTTTCAAAAGACATTTATTGCATATTATAATTCTAACAAGACAAAACAATGGCATGTTCCAAAAATTACTAGTTTTTATTATCATACTCTCTTTCTACAAGCGTAAAATAACGGAGGATAGGTTCGTCATTGTGTGATAAGAAAATCCATTTTTTAAATATACCATTTTAGAGCATGGTTGCATGATAAACCTGGGATAGTTAAAAGGGCGACACACCGAGTTGGACTGCTAACAGGATTAAAAACAAAATCATCTCCATTCCTTAGCAACACCGAACCATTTCAGATAGTGAATTATGGGATAGGAGGAATGTATAACCCACACTATGATACTTTTGTAAGTGGTGTTTATAAATATAAAACAACAATCAAAGCTTAAGACAAATATTGTTTGCCCTAGTCGAAAAAGAGACCACGAATCATGTAGACGAATATTTTGATATGAGCGTCACTGATTAGTCTTATGTAGACGAAACGTGCGTCTGGCGTTCTAAATTATAATCCTGGTACCTTTGATAACTATTTACACCACTGGGTCGATGGCACTGCTGGTGGACGTTTCGTCCCCGAGGGTATCACCAGCCCAATATTCAACACTTCGGTGTTGACATGAATATCAATAATGTGGTCATTGTTATAATTTCCTGTTTACAAAACTTTGAATTTCTCGAAAAAGTAAGGATTTTCTCGTCCCAGGCATGGATTACCTTAACCGTCTTTGGCACACCTTTTTGGAATTTTGGATCCTCAATGCTCTTCAATCAATTTTGTAGTTGTTTGGTTTTATAAATATTTTGATATGAGGGTCACTGATGAGTCGTATGTAGACGAAACGCACGTCTGGCGTACTAAATTATAATCCTGGTACCTTCGATAACTAATTTCAGAGTGACTTATACAGGTCATAATGGTTCATTCCCTCTATTCCCACTTTTTATAAATCTGGTAAGAAAAGGTAAAATTTCATGTGGGAATAGAAGGAAAACTTGTGCAAACAAAGGATTATACTGTACAAACATTTTTTAATCAACTGTTAATTGACCAGTGTTTTTTTTTTTTTATTAGAACAGGTAATAAGTTATTTTTGCATCTGTATGAATTCTGTTTTTTTTAAACAAAATAAATAATGAAGTAAAGTTAACAGTTTTCACCCATTATTTTATATCTTTGATTATTGGTCCAAGTAATTATGTTTTAAAGTATACTTTTATTCCACATCTTAAGCCAACAGGAATCACCAAAAGCATTTAATTATCGTTAATTTAAAGTTACTTTGGAGTTTGAGAAATATTTATTTTGGATGAATGGCAGATATCCTTATTTCTTAAATTTGGAACTTGAACATGAAATCTCCAATAGAAACTGGAAGATGGCAAAACATAGAAAAAGAAAACAGAAAATGTGTATTGTGTTAATATTCAGATGCCATTGGTGATGAATACCATTACATTTGTAATTGTTAAGCTTTCGATAATTGTAGAAAACAATGTATTGCATTTTACAATAGAAATAGAACAAACACATTGAAGTTTTATGACTTAATGAATTCCCCAAAATCTACAGAACTGAACGTACTTTGTAAACTTATAAAGGAGATCAATAACAAATTGAACTTTTCTGGGTGAACAATTGTGAATGCCTCTATCTACTTTCGTACATTATATATTTATGTAATTGTATTGAAATATGTAAAATTATCTGTATACCCTTCTGTTATTTGGTTTGTGAGAATAAAGATTTATATATATATAAGATTATACTTGGTTATAATATTATTTATATCATGATTTATTAGTAAAGCAGACAATTTTTTAAAGTTACAAATTCAAAAAGTTAAAAATAAATCTGACTCCAATCTATTTATCATAATTTTTCTCTATTTTTAAGTATTTATTTGATGAAAAAAGAAACATATTACAAATAACCTAAACAGTGTACCAAATATGTTATGCTTTAAAAAAAAGTACAGGTAAATCTTAGGTGAAATTCTAATTAACCCTGATTGTTATAAAGACAAATTATTTATCAAAACATCTATTGTTATTTGCAAGTGGGAATAGAAGGAATAGTATTTTTAAAAAGTGGGAATAGGAGGAAGGCACCGTCACAATTAAGTAATTACTTATGCATCTGAAGGAACATTTGATTAACTACCAATTGAATACCTTCTTAATGTTGCATTTGTACAAAAGGTTCTATATGTAAAAGGGTAAAGTGCATTTGTTATTAAAAAGTTGTTTTCTGACAGTGTATAAACAGTCGGTAGACTCAACACTTTATCATGATATTTGATGGCATGCATATAATGACAGACCATAATCTTTTATCTATTAAGAGTGAACCTGTTCACCATAGAAAAATTAAGACGAAATTTTTATAACCGTATATATCCTTGATCTCAAATCTTTCCTTTTAAAGAAAACTATGAATACAATAAGAAAACGAAATCAAACAAACAATTATACTTTCCAAAAAAACGAACAAAAACGTAGTCTTAATAGTTGGTCTAATCCATTTATTTTAGGAGAAACCATCATGGGGTCCAATAAGCGAAGACGAACCAGATGACTTAAAGGGAACTGGTGATAGAATAGCTACCTGGCTCTTTTATGTAAGTAATTTTTATGTGGTAGTAATCATGTTGATAACGTAAAAATATTTTTGTTTTATTTATTTCTCTTTTGATCTAATTTAGAAACACAAATAAGTTATGAATGCAGGCAATATTGAGAAGTTGTTATTATCAAAACAATGTTTTGTAAAGTGGAACTCCTAGAACGATAGTATACCAACATGAGGGAAATCATAGATCAAAAAGCAATCCATGACTAATGTTCTTGCTTGAATCATACACTTCGCACTAGGATAAAACAAAAGATATAACAATCCATTTTCTCTATATAAATCTGTCGTATGAAATATCTAAAGATACAGACTACAGAGACAGAGTTTGCGAAGTAATGCTGAAAGTCGAAGAAAAGCTGAAAGTGTTTAGGCAACAACAATAACAACAACAAACAGTAAAAAACACCAGTAAAACACGAAAGACAACGTGATAAACACAGGCAACAGTAGTATACCGCTGTTCAAAAATCATAAATCAAATAAGAGAAAACAGATATGGGTTACATGCTAAAACGAAAGTAAACACATTAACTATAAAAGGAGACAACGGAACAACAAGTAGTACATAAAAAATGAAGACTGAATGACATGAACCCCATGAAGAACTGGTTGGTAATCGAAGTGCTATCGTAAACAATTATATGGTAAAGAATTCCGGTATTACAGACAGCATTTCGATATAGCAGACAATAAAATAGCTACATGTACAAGTAAAAATATGTAGCTTATACCACAGTGTGTACTGCTTTCGGTGACCGAAGTTATGAAGTACCCTCTGTTCTGATTTACAAAGAAATCCCTCCGAAAATTATTTCCTTTCAGTTAAATGACGTTAAAGTTGGTGGAGCAACAGTATTTCCAAACATAAATACTCGGATTCCTGTTATTCAGGTAACAGCATATGATCTTTATTTTCCTTTCAAATTTTACCCTTTTCTCCACTGACGACAGCAATACATATTATTAGTGTCAGTGGACTTTTACCCAAGTGTTTGCAAACGTCATACTCATAAATAAGTCATCAACTCTAGATCGTCAGAACTACAATATCCTTTTTATCCACATTAACAAACTCTGAATAGATGTTATTCAACTACCATCTTGTAAAGTATATGAGTATTAAGAAAGAATAAATGCTTCAGGGCATACTGGATATCGCTCCCGGGTTCTTGGTAGTTTGTGTTATCCAGCCATTTCAGTGTTTTCTGGTCGAATTAAATTTTCTTATAACCATATGCTTGTGATTTTTCGATCATTGTTTTTTTTTGTACCAAAACAATATTCTAGATATTTCATTAAAGGGGCACTAGCTACGAGAAATATTAAACATCTGATCTTTTATTTTTTTGGCTCAATCATGAATGAAACACAAATAATGAAAAAATAATTCATTTTTAGCTGCCAGTATGGTTCAATTGTGTCAAAATATGCTAAATAACATTGATTATGAATTATTCACTTGCAAGTGAAAAACTCAACCTTATTGAATCCGTCTTCATGTGAACTTCAATTTAACCCCTTAGCCGGAATTGAAAAACACGTGATTTGTATGTGTAAAGTTATTTAAAGAAAAATAATGTAAACATTGAAAGTGAAACAAAGGTAAATCATTTGATTGACTGATTCGATCCACAAAAACATTCTTTTAATAGTAAAAACAATGATACACATTTATTTTTCATCTATAATATGAAATAAAATCGACCTAGAATACTCCAACAGCACGAATTGTCTTAATCTATTTATATCTATACTTATGTTTACATCGCTTATATGGTCATCGTATGACTCTTGAGGTCAACTCGATAATTAAGTAGATGGCGTTTGACTAAATTACACACGAAACGAAGCTTTGAATTTTAATGCCCGTGTCCTGTTAATTGTTTAGTTTAGACTTTTAATAGTTTGGATAAATGTTTTACCTTGTTATAAATCAAATATAAGAATTTGATTAAATTCGGTGAATATGAATTTCAGAGCTAGTGCCGCTTTAACCATGTAGATTGTTTTGCTCTGCAGTTTATCAACTAATTGCTCTAAAGTTCAACCTGATAGATGTAAAAATAAGTAGATGGATATTTTATTATCTTGTTAGGTTAGTGTACTATTAAACATTCAAACTCTGTTCAGGGAGGTGCTGCCTTTTGGTATAATTTACTACCTAGTGGAGTAACTGATAACAGAACGATGCACGCAGGCTGTCGAGTTGTAATTGGTTCTAAATGGGGTGAGTAAATAATTCATTAGTTCTATTCAGTTTATATATTTGTTCCTTAAAAAAAAGAAGACAAAAAAAAAAAGACAGTCAAAATCGTCAGTTGCAGGAAAAATGAATTTTGAAAAAAATGTAAAACGATAAAAAAATCAAACAGTTTATTATCTTGTGAGTTTGCAAAATGACATGTTTCTGATAGCTGGTTAATACCATTTTGCGTTTTCGTCCTTCATATTTTATAGGGCGAGAACGCTAAAACGTGAAGTCGAAAAAGCAAAACGCTTAATATCTTTTTGATTTCGCGTTTTTGACTTCGCGTTTTTGCGTATTCGCCTATAAAATATAAAGGCCGAACAAATTTACATCAGCAATATATCGGATCAGTTTAATAGTAAGCGCCGCCGATTTATCAAATTCTCTTTCGAATTGATATTACTAGTCATCATTGTAAGTGCTCTGACGTCCAACTATTCAATCGGAGATTGATTAACATACTGTGAAAGATTATATTAACACAATCTTTAAAATGTTAATACATTAGTTCTGAATATTCCTCGAATGTTATTCCTCTTATAAATAAAGACAACAGTGTATACAACTGTTCGAAAGTCACACATCGATTGCGAGAATCCGGGTTACAAACTAAAACTGAGGGACATGCATCGACCATAAGAGGAAAATAAACGAAACAACAAAACACCGAAGAGCAAAAATGAAAGCAACAATGCAACATAATCGAAACGTAAATGTAAATGAAAGAAAGCGCGCAATTTACAATTTCATTCGTTGTTGTTCAATTAAATTATTTCGGATCTGCAATATTTTGGACACGAACATCACTGACGAGACATTAATTGTCGAAATGCGAATTTTGTGTAGTAAAATTGGTACGGTGTATGTTATTTATTCAGAGCTTAACAAAAATATGATTTAAATAGAAATTCCGTCCTGAATATGCATTTTCACTATATGATAAGAAAACGGAATCAATAAATCAGATGTTTTCCTTTTTTTCTGTTTTAGTTGGTAACAAGTGGATTCGTGAAGCTGATCAGATGTTCCATAGACTGTGCGATCTACAGCCGTAAAAGTCTTTCAATTACCAACAACTATCCTTCTTTGTTGAAGAATTAAACAGCGTGGAAACTGCCTTAGTTATTCTAATGGGTTTGTCATATGGAATTGAAGTTTATTTTAATAAGAATAGAAAGGAATATGTTTGCTTCGTTTTAAGAAGTCTTATTTGATTTTACTTGTCTTTTCGCATTATCTTTCTTAATAGATCAATACAGGAAAAAACTGTTGTTACATACGTTTCATTTGTTAAAACATTATATGTAAACAGTTTGAATCAGTGCATGTGAAGAGAAGAAATAAAGATAACACTTTGTATTTATCATACACATACGCATTCATTTCAAATCTGTTTGAATATATTGCGCACCATATATGAAAAAAAATGCAAATTTCACTAATAAAAAATGGCTGAGCAATGCATATGTGTCATGTTAACATTTAATTGTATCAGAATTATTAGATTGTGTATGTATTTTACAATATATTCTATAAGAATTAGTTTTTTTGTCCATCGATTTACGAGTTTTGAAAAGCGGTATACTACTGTTGCATTCATTTACAATCATTTCATACACTAAATATAGTAGACGTATTGAGTTTACGAAAGACAAACCAACACATACAAACTTAACTATAGCCACTGAACTATGAAAATCGGGTTAAGGTAAGATGACATTTGCCAGTTGGACATGTACACATCACAATCCTTCTATCAAACAAATATAGTAGACCTATTGCTTATAGTATCTGAGATATGGACTTGACCTCCAAAACTTAAACTTGTTCACTGATCCATGAAATGAGGTTAAGATCATTGAAAACTGTCTGACGAGCATGAGGACCTTGCAAAGTACGCACATACTAAATCGAGTTATTCTATTACTCACAATAAGAGAGAAATTAACATATCAAAAATATTTTATAGCATGTATAATGCCGTTGGCTGGCATAGCTTACTCAGTGTATATGATTGTTCATTGTTGAATGCTGTTCTGTACCCAAATTATCTAAACATATCATTTATCAATAATTAAAACAGCGGTTTATAAATATCATGAGTCTGAATAATTTTTCTGGTTTGACCTTCCTGAGGAACACTTGAAGACGATTTTTTTGTAAGCAAATGATGTATAAGAACCGTTGAAAAGATATATATATATAATCAAAGTGAACCTTAAAAATCTAGATCAACTTTACGTAAGCATGATAAGGGAATTGAAGCATAAATGTCTTTGTAATTTAAAAAATATACTGTGAAAGTACTTTTATTCGGGGGTACCAATTTTTGTGGTTTTCATAGATGGCTTTTAAGTGTACAACGAAATACAAGAACTGTCGTCCAAACCAGGACATCGAATGATCCCCACTACCGTAGGTTTTACTACATAGAATATCAGCAAACGCACTTTGAACAAAAGATACATCTTTAGACAGATTATGTCTATTTAAATTCAAAAAATAATAAACTGTGTGACTTCTACCCTTTTAATTCTTTGGAACATATAGTTTTGATCAATAAAAGTCAGACTTCCGGTGATGATTTGTCAGTTAACTGCTAGTAGTCTGTTGTTATTTATGTATTATTGTCTTTTTTTTTCTTCTTTTTTTTATATCTTCTGACATCGGACTCGGACTTCTCTTGAACTGAATTTTAATGTGCGTATTGTTATGCGTTTACTTTTCTACATTGGCTAGAGGCATAGGAGGAGGGTTGAGATCTCATAAACCTGTCACAAGTCAGAGGCATCTGGCCTTTGTTAATCTTGTTTGATTTTTATTTCAGTTTCTTGTGTATAATTCTGAGTTTAGTATGCTTGTTTTTCAACATTTTTCGACCCGTAATTTCTTCATGAATTGGACAATTACCCCCAACCTCAATCCCAACATTCCCTTTGTGATATAGAATTTCTTGGTTAAATTGTAATACCGTAATTGTCAAGGAATATGCAAGAAATATATGCCACTGGGTGTTCAATAAGTTTCAGAAATATAATATGCCACTGGTTCTAATTAGTTTTCAGTGGTTGATTTAATCTGTTTTTTGGTTCCCAACTGTTTTAATACTTCTTTACAATTTTTGTATAACGTATGTATTTATCTTGCAATATGTATCTCACAAAAGGACGGTTGCTTGTGTCTTCAAATCATACATTTGTATTATAAGCTCTTGATAAAGCAGGATGAATGACCATGAGTGTTATTTTATACATATTAAATCGGATTAATCCAATATAAAATCAGAATGGACGTTACAAATGTGAATCTTGTGCCTTGTGTTGATACTACAGTCCTATGTTCTCTGCACCCTGAATAACCAATGTTACAAGTTTTTAGGGGCCATATTAATTGCGAAGCCTTATTCCAGGTAAATAAAATCACATTCATCGTGCTAAACCACTGGCCAATCACCAAATTTTCTAAAATTTCTGCTTGTAAAAATCATCTGTACAGGCCAACATAATAATAAATGTTACTTAATTTTTCATGAAATTGACATTCAGTTCTGTGGATTCCAAAGTTTATCGTGAAGACTTTTATATCATTAAATCATTAAAAAATATTATGTGGAGCCCAATACATTGCAATAATAAATTGTTCATTTGGGCCCCTATAATACAGGTGCTAATGGGCCTTTTGCTTTTGGTGATTTTTTACATTCTGGAAGGTTAGTTCTCTAGTATGAAGATACATTTTCTTTATAAAAAAATATTATTCATTATATCGTCATTGTCCACCAACCTTATTAAGTGGCAGATAGTTGAAGTTTCATAACTAGGGGCCCTTTAACTGCCTTAGAGGGGGCCGACTCTGGTCATACTTTATTGATTCCCTAAATAATCAACTAATTTTTTTCAGCAAAAGTGGGTGTCCCCCCCCCCCCCCCCCCCTTAGAAAAAATATAAATCTTTCTCTTAGAACATACATTTTATAGTTGCTTTTGAACATTACAAAGTATTCAAACAATAATAAATCGATCAATCATGTAAGGGATACTGTTATGATATACAGGACTGTTCCGATCTATAATTATTATATTGGGGTTGTAGACCTATGAAAATCAATGGACATTTAATGTCTAAAATTAAGAAGTGCAACTACACCCATTAAATTATTATCCTACATATTTTACAAATGTAACTGTTACATTTTTTGGGTTTTGGAGTTTTTTTAAATTTTATTTTATGATGATTGTCATTTTTCAATAATTATAGTTTTGTAAGGTATATATGAATAACTGTATTAAAATTATGCACACCTTCTTGATATCTATTCTTTTCTATTGCTATCTTTTTTTCCAAGTCTATGGCCGATGACATTTCTTCTTCTACCATCACTTTCCACTACTGATTTATTTATTTTTCGATAACACCGAATGTGTTCTGCGCCATAATTGGGGAATCCATGCTTGCCAATTGTTCATTTAGATGAGCTAAACCGTTCCCGCTTACTATTGAACCCCACACAGTTCTGACATTGATTTCATAGTGATGTGTTCCAACGTTTAACAATTTGGGGCTAGTCTCAAAATGAAATTTTTATTCCACATCCCGTACAATTGGCAGCGAGAATTACAGCTAGTCCAAATTGAGCTACCTGAGATTCCAAAATTATTGGAACTGCACCTGAAATAGCCTTTTCTCTTGCTTTATCACAAAGAATAGCATGACATGTTATCTCGGAAACATGTTTTTTGCAAACACTGTAAGTTTATAATTATGTATTATTTTACAGCTATATTGTTAATTTCAACACTTCTGAGTACTCCATCGACAGACCTGTACACCAGGAATTTCTTCTTTATAGTTGGCTTTAATAGTTTCATAATTGTTCTGTTGTTAGCAATTGCTCTACGCTTCTTTATTATTGTAACTCCAGTCCCTTCTTTCAAAATACACTTGAACACATGTTTTACATTGCCTGAACCTACTCGTATTCTTTGTCGTTTTGCTCTGTGTTTACCAGTAGCTAAACCAAATATTCGCGACTCTTTCTTTATTCTTGCCATTGTGTAAACCACAATAAATAAATTGAAAATAACTATCTACAATGTTACCTATTGTAATGGCAACCAGTTGCTCTCCATAAGAAGTACAACTTGCACACACTTTTTAAAAAATTATATTTTTATTAATCTTTCATATGAAATAGATAACTGTATATGCTGTAATATAAAACAAAATTCATTTAGAAGATAAAAAATTGTATGACCTCGTCATACATGATCAATAGATCAACGGACATAAAATGGCTTCATGGGAGATCGAATGAATGGTTTTGTAATCAGTTCATGCATTTCAACAAAAAACATAGTATCTTACCAAAATTCAATCTGTTTTTCAAATATTAATAACTGTTTTATCAAATGTCATTAGGTTTCACTTTGTGAAGATCAGTGATTAGTCTGTCATCAACTTCCGGTAAAATCAAGATATCACTACGCTTAAATATTCCCTACAAAAATACGGATAATTTATAGAATTTATGAACGTTTCCAACCAAATAACATATCACTGTGAATTTTTGAATGATTAATTAAATAATATTTTGTTCATCATGAAAAATCAATCATTATAATTGTGCGTAGAAATATTGAACTTTAAAAAGAAAGTAGAGACGAAGACAAACAAAACAAACTGCTACACATGACTATAATTTAGGTTTTACATGGTAATTGAAATTGTGATTGTGCATTTAATACGGCTAACATGTTCCTTTTGTTGAAAAAAAAAATCAATATTAACTTAAAAAAAATCTTATTTATTAAAGGTTAATAATATTGATAAAGTTACTTTTGCACTACGCTGAAAAAAATGGCCACCTCCATCAATTCTCACATGTCGGTACGCAAATTGACATTTTAATTCATTTATCCCAATATAAGGACATTTTCAAGTCTTGTATCCCATAGATGTAATCCCAAGGTATTGTAAATTTATTTAATATGTATTTGAAACCCTCTTATATATGCGTCCCATTTTTCTCCCAGAGCTGTGTATGAAAAAACTCGAGCGTTGATTTCTTTTTAATCAATAACTTCTTATGCTTTTGCCATTGGCTTATTATACGAAATGGAATAAATATTTATAGGAAACAACTAGAAATCAATGTTTGGATATGATATAATATAATTTTGAGGACATTGAAAAGTTTTTTTTATTCTTCAACAATTCTGTTTGTTATGATGAACCTTAATAACTGTACAACTTTTGATCTTTTAATTCTCTTAAACATATTTTTGATCGATAAATAGGCGAGTGATATGAGAGCCAAATTTACATTTTTAATGCACCTACCTAACACACGGCTAAATTATATATCACTAGAAGGCTAAGAATGTGTACTTTCTAAATATCCCGGTCGTCAAAAGAAATTATGGTGCATTTTTTTTTAAATCGAGGTCAAAGGTCATGGGTGCAATTTCAATTCACGGATACTTCTAGTTGTAAAATCGAGTCAAAACAAATGCAAAATCGAAACAATTTTATAGGAATGTTGTATTACTGTTGGGAAAATATATTTCTATCATAATATTAATTAATTTTAGTTGATTTTAACGGTAACGCATGTTACATAACGTTTTCTCTCGGAGTCTTTGAAAATCAACCTTTAAGTCACACAAATGTATCTGTAGTCGCCCTTGCATTATCTAAATCATATAATACCTCCATATCATTTGATTGCACGTATTTACAAACATATATATCTGCAAATTTGATATAAATAATCCGAAACAAAATATTTGAAGCAAGGGGAAAATATACCATATGACGTATTTTTAAATGTTTAGAAAAGTTCCACGATGAGCTGTTTATTAAAATTGAGGAAGCGTATGGTCTCCTGTTAGTTTGAAAGCCTGCCAACCGCTTCAAGATCAGACAACCATAGGACAGATTTTCTTTTATTATTGTAGTGCAATATGTTGATATAGAAGATGTGGTATGATTGCCAATGAGACAACTATCCACAAAAGACCAAAATGACACAGACATTAACAACTCATACATCACTAAATCAGATATAATAAGAGTACTAACAAACATAACTAAAATGAGTAAAGTGCTACTGGTATATTTATATCAACAAATTGACAATTTTAATATAAAACATCACAAGGAAAATATGATCACTCATTGTACGTCAAAATGTGTTTGATTTTACTTCAGTCGGCCGCCGTGTATCTTGAGATATATAATTAATCAAACAACACTTGACAAAGTAGTTTGTACTCTTTTTAAAGTACGCTAGTGATGACGTTCGGCTACTTTGGCACTAAGTATTACTTTTTTTTAATCTTGTTTCACCGCTTCAAACGGAGGACAAGGCTATCCTAATATTGAACCTTATATTTGGCTTTCTAATGCTAAAATCCCGTGATCGAAACGTCGGACAAATGGGATGTTGGACCATTTAGGTGTCGGAATATTGCGATATCGGAATATGATAGCTTCATTTTAACTTGTAATCTCATCATTCTTATCGGTCAACATATCCATACAAAGACAACTTCCTTGGCATGGGCATATATCAGTACAGCAGAGGTTTTGCTCAAAGCGGACACAAGATTTACTATATACAGATTGAATTAAAAATTTGGAATGGACATGAGGGATTTGTCAAAGAGACACCAACCCGCTAAAAAGCAGGCAACGGCCAAAAACCACCAATGGGTCGTCAATGCAGCAAGAAACACCCAAACCCGGAGGCGTTCTTCAGCTGGCCCCTAAACAAAAATGTACTACTTTGAAATGATAATGGACGTCATACTAAGCTTCGAAATATACTCAAGAAGTTAAAATAAAAAATCATACAAAACTAATAAAGGCACGATGCTCCTGACTTGGGACAGGCGCAAAATTGCGGCGGGGTTAAACATGTTTTTGGACGTCTCAACCCTCCCCCTATACCTATACCAATGCGTGAACAGATCAAATCTTGTAGAAAGTTGGATGACATCATACCGGACCGATGTTGCCTTTTAGCCAACCAAAGTCATACAGAGATCTTTTATTGTTTCTGTAGTTAGGTCGACATTGTCTTGGATAAAATTTTAACCCCCAGAAAAAAAAATAATGCCATGTAGAATGTATGCCCCATTTTCATTGTTTCGAATCTCCTGATCAGTCAAACTTGTTAATAGTTAACAAAGGTGCGTCCATAAGTACGGTGCATTTGTAGTGATAAACCTAAATGAAAAAGAGTAAAAAAAATATTTATAGATAATATATATTCTACTAAAGCCATACATCTAAGAACTTTGTCAATAGGAATATCGTACGCTTTATTAACTGCCGCAGATGTGCCATGATCCAAAAGACAACACAGAACTGTTTTTAAAGCAGGTGGCATAATTTCAATTGAATAATCCAGTGAAATGTTTTAAGATAATGGATATTCATCTGATTGGATTACAACTTTACACTATGTCTGCTTCCGTAAAGTAGCTGCACTAAGTGCTTGCAACCAGTTTCGCAGTCACTGCTCAGATCTTTAAATTTTACAGACCGAATATCACAGTCATTTTAAACGGGTAATTTTCCGTCATTACGGCATAAGACAAAATTATAGAGCTACTGTATACAATATTGGATGAACCTTCGCCTTGTTGAAGCTGTATACATGTAACTATAAATTGACCATGTTTTTTTAGTTTTAGTTGAAGCTGATAATATGTTGTGTTGTTTTCTCGGCGGCGATCCTCGGGCAGAAATTAAGCCCGGTTAACTGATCAAGTAATTAAAGTTGTTAACCAGAATACTTCCTTGTGTACAGGCACGTCATCTTTAATCGTCGAAATGTTAGTAAAAGCTGTTTTATGTTCAGAACTAAATAGCTCTTTAATTTCTGATTTCAAATTTTGTAGCAAATATTTAGCGATGCAAGCTCGATGGTATAAAGAATTAATAGTAAAATTATCATGAGTTATTTTGTAAATCAGATCATTGTAGGAGATATATGTAGTAACACTCGATACAGCTTGAGTTTGCTCCTCAGAGGATACCTTATGAAGTTGTGTAACTTGCTTATAGGCTTTATACATTTGCAAAATATACAAACAGACAAATCAGAATGAGTTGTAGATCTACTGTCCTCGTTGATATATGAGAAGATCTACTGGTCGGTAGAATTGGTACATGTAGTACAAAGTCTTTGTACAGACAAAACAGAAGATGATAGGTTGTGCTTACTTTTGAAATATTTATAGCAACTCTTATGATATTTTGTATTTTCAAATGGGATGTTTTCATGTTTTTCATATTCATTGACCAGTCCGGCTTCTGTAAACTTCATCTTTTCGTTTTCCCACTGCGGCAATACAACTGTATCTTCATTTAAGTGTTTAACTACATAGTTTATATGTAGTAAATATATGACAGACTATGCATCTGTGTCAATAAATGTATAGTTTTTTTTGCTTTTTAGCAAAGGAAGGGTTTCATTGTGAACTGGACTGTGAAAATTTGACACGACTCGGAAGATTTTCTACAATTTTCCGATACGATTCCTTATTTAGAAGGGGTGAATTCTACAGAACTCAAAAACTATGCTTTACTTTGATTTGGTCTTTATTTCGGACGAATTTATATCTATTTAAGCTACACTGAAGTTAAAGTTAGAAATAGAACCGCTTAAATATGATTTATCGTACTCTAAAAGCACTATAAGTACACGGAAATCGACTAATATATTCAGTAAAAAACGATAACGAAATAGATAAGGGATTCCGGAAATTATAGTGATTTTACCCAACATCATAAAATTACAGAAATTTGTGATTTTAAGAAATGTTGAGATAAAGTCTTGATCTTGAATGAAAAAAACGATAACTGATGAGTAATTTGGTGTGATCTAAAACGGATAGAGTGCAAAAACATTTAATAACAATTTAATTGTAGATCCGAAAAGGTCGGGATTATGAAAATTTTCGTACAAAATGTCAAATATTTAGAAGGAATGCAAAAGCATGCGGACTTACAGTTGTAAATATTGTTTTTCATTATTTTAAGAATCTAATTGACTTAATTATTCTGTCTAAAAGAAGA
This sequence comes from Mytilus edulis, assembly GCA_019925275.1. Taxonomy (NCBI): domain Eukaryota; kingdom Metazoa; phylum Mollusca; class Bivalvia; order Mytilida; family Mytilidae; genus Mytilus; species Mytilus edulis. Next base: position 90,461,760 of record CM034362.1, read on the forward strand.
GATACGACTAATTTCCTTTGCTTGAAAAACATGTTGTAATTTTATAATTTTCAACTAATTTCTGAAATAAACGTCAATTTTACAAAAACTGCACCGTACGATTTTGTGACGACCGGGCAAAAATCAAAGTTTAATCATTATTCTTTCATTTAAAAAAAAAATAGCCGTGTGTTAGGTAGGTGCATTAAAGTCCTTAACTAGACGTCTTTTTCAAATATTACACTCGCCTAAAAAGTCAGATTTCCGGTATTGATATGCTAGTATGATAAAGTGTTCATTTTATATCCTCATAGTTCTCGTTAATTATAATTTCATGCTGGGCTTGATTTTGATAAGAATTATTTGACAATTCAAGATACGTTTATAGCATTTGTTTATGCTACTGTTTTCATAAGGTGACATGTTTATGGCCTAATTAACACCTTTGATGGTCTTTAATCTTTTGACCACTTTATCATGGGTTGATTAGTGTTATCACTACGATTGTCAATGTTTATTTTGCAATTTCCTAAATCCAGACTATTTGTAACCTTTGTTTCTAAAGGCTTTAATTTTTCATTTTTTTTTAGAAAACTAAAATCCACGAATTTAAAAACCCACGAACATGTCAATTTTGCTCAAACCACGAAAATTGATACCCACAAATTAAAGTACTTTTACAGTATTAAAAGAGGGACGACAGATACCAGAGGGATAGTCAAACTCATAAATCGAAAATAAACTGACAAAGCCATGGCTAAAAATGAAAAAGACATACAGACAAACAATAGTACACATGGCACAACATAGAAAACTAAAGAATTCGCAACACGAACCTCACCAAAGACTAGGAGTGATCTTAAGTGCTCCGGAAAGGTTAGTAGATCCTGCTCCACCTGTGGAACCCGACGTGTTGCTTATGTGATAACAAATCCGGTAAAAGTCTAATTCGGTAGGTCACATTCATGTAAGGGAAGGCGATGGTAGTTACGACATAAGGAACATATCCGATATCATTTGTGAAACGGTTATTCCATAACGGTCAACCAACTCGTGATGGTGTCCGTAAAATTTACGAAGGGATGATTCGTTTCACTTTTTGGAACTCTTGGTTTAATATCTTCCTTGTGAGTAGCAACCCTCTATCAAGAAAATCATGATAGGAAATGCAAGCACGGGCATATCGTATCAATTGGGAGATATATACCCCGTATGCAGGTGATTCTGGAATGTTGCTACTTAGAAATGGAAAGTTCACAATTGGAAAGCTGAAGTCATCTCTTTTGTTGTAAAGTTTTGTTTTCAACCGACTCTCATTGTCAATTTCTAGATGTAGGTCAAGATATGAGGCCGACTATATCTGTAGTATCCTTTATCTCTAGTTCGATGGGATAGATGCGTTCAACATAGTTATCAAACTTGAATTATTTAGTGAAAGAACATCATCTATATAGCAGTAAGTACAGTTAAAGGATATTGCTAACTGCTAATCTTTCTTCCTAAGAAGTTCCTGTATGATGTCAGCCTCATTATAATAAAGAAACAAGTCGGCAAGAAGAGGGACACAATTTGGTCCCATTGGAATGGCGACACAAATGCCGGGTTACAAATCAAAATCTCTCTTAGACATAAAATATGAACAACATCCCTACTACATGTATATTTAGTCTCTGGCTCGTTTATGTTAAGTTCTAATAAATTTTGATATTGATAAATAAAGGCAATAGTAGTATACCGCTGTTCAAAACTCGTAAATCTATGGACAAAAAACAAAATCGGGATAACAAACTAAAACCGAGGGAAACGCATTAAATGTAAGAGGAGAACAACGACACAACATTAAAATGTAACACACACAGAAACAGACTAAACATTAGACAAAAATTGACATATTTACATTTTCAGATTCACTGTTTTTCCATTGAATACATGACACACATGTTTTGTTAAGTTTTGTCAACACAACAGATGTACAAATAAGTGTTTTGTTTTGTAATGTTCCTAGAATATACTACTATGAATTCGTAATTTATCTTTTTCTATGTAAGTGCTGCTTTATGGTATAATTTATAACCTAGCGGTCATAAAAATACATCAAATAGGGAATCAAAATTGATAATTAATAATAAGAAAAAAATCTGCGACGAAAAAATACACGAGACGAAAATGAAAGTCTTCAAAATCTTGTTCGTACTAGCTGACTCAAGTCAATGAAAACGTCCGGTTGGTTTAACTACAGAATAAAAACAAGAATGTGTTCTCAGTACACGAATGCCCCACTCGCACTATCATTTTCTATGTTCAGTGGACCGTGAAATTGGGGTAAAATCTCTAATTTGGCATTAAAATTAAAATGATCATATGATAGGGAACATGTGTACCAAGTTTGAAGTCGATTGGACTTCAACTTCATCAAAAACTACCTCGACCAAAAACTTTAACCTGAAGCGGGACAGACGGACGAACGAACGAACGGACGAACGGACGCACAGACCAGAAAACATAATGCCCCTCTACTATCGTAGGTGGGGCAAAATAATTGTACCAATTTGTATGACTATTTTTTACAGGAATGGTAACATTCATGATTTTTTTTATAAATATGGCAATAAAATTATGTGCCTAATCCACGTGTACTTACTTGATTCAATTGTAAGTTCGTGAAAATCAAATTACTGACTTTTTGTTATATAAATGCAGATATAATATAATGGTTAACTTTTATAAATTGTGAATTGATGGAGAGCTGTCTCGTTAGCACTCATACTACATCTTCTTATATCTATATACATATTTCGATGTACATGCATCAGCAATATTTTGATCGAGATGGTAACTCACACTATACGAATAGTTTATGGAGACTTATACCCCTTGAAAAATAAATTATAATATTGAAATCAACATTGTAAGCTCTCTAACACCTACATTTTGAAATATAAGTGATATGGAAATTCCGTCCTGAATATGCATAGATGTTTTAAAAAGGATCAACCAATCAGATATGTTCTTTATTTTCTTTTTTTCTCAGTTTGTAGCAAACGGATACGCGATGCTGATCAGATTTTCCGTTGACCGTAAAATCTGCATCCGTAGTAGTCTTGCAACCGAATAATATGTACATCATTTATTTTCCCTCAAATTTTCGGTTTTGTAAGCATAGTTTCAAATATTCAATAGGTTCAAACTAACTTTCGTTGTAAAACATTATGAACTGGCAAAACGCGATTAATAAGACCGAATATGAACTTGTTTGCGAGATGTACAATTGACGTTTTATTCTGATATCAGTTTATAGTCAGCATATTTGCTTATTTTAAAGAAGGATGATATAAGGTCACTCTTAGATGAATAAAGCCATAACTGGTGTTTCAGATTATTTAATTGGTTATAATTCTACTAGAAGATGCGTAGGAATTATGGAAACAAAACGAAATTAGACACGGGAAAAACATTCATGTTTATAAAATTACACACACATTTATGCCACATATGCTAGAAGATGATATGCTCCATATACATTGTATACAAGATATATTATGTAATATTTAGAATAAACTTGATGCGAATGCTATGATTATAAGCATTCAATTATTCATGAAGATACAATATGAATTGTATGTTGCTGTACGTTAATGTTCTGTAGCGATTGTTGGTGTCGGATTATAAAAAGCAAAACTTCTTCCTTAATGATGACTGGAATGTAATGATAGGATAATCATACAGTGCATTCATCCGTGTCAAAATATCCATTATATCTGCAAATCGATTGCGCCGTGTAGCTTTCACAAAATCTTTACATATATTCTTCTCTCCATAGTATCCATACGGACCTAAAAAAAGAATAAGATTTGATAACATTTTTAAATATCATATACATGTAACATGTTACATATGCACTTAAAAACTTACAAGAGTGTGTGTTGGTCAACTATTTTATCTTTAATATATATTGCTCATCCTTCTAGAATATTTGAAGCGAAAACACATGTCTGCGATCTGATACGAATATTTGACAAACTGGTTAAGGCAATGTTCTAATATAATTTAAGATTATGATTTGATGGGATAAAACTAGCAATTAAAAGACTTGAACGAAATCACATGGACGCATTAGATAAGTTACTCTTGCTATGTGAATCCATTTTCAAATTGCCAATTTAAGGAATAAGATGCAATTGGGTAATTTACACATAACACGACGTTTTTTTGGTCTTAGGACATAAGACTCAAGAACTTGTCACTATTAACATATGGTATCGGTTACAGAATGCCTAAGATAGGCGTTACAGTGAACCTTATGTCGTTCCTTATTATAAATGCGTCAGAGCAGTTATTGATCAGTAGCAAGAAACCTTCAATAATTATTTTCTTGAAAAAGATCGAAATTATTCAGAAATTGAGAATTTTAAGGCAACATTTCCGTCAGGCAAATGTGTTAGTAAAATGAAATGCTCTTTGTGGTCCCCTGAGGTAAAATAACCAATGTAAGACATCTAATGTGTCGAATGATGGGAAATACCTCAGTGTTGTCGGGAATGTCTATAATATTTTGAACAATTGGATTCTTAAATGTTAGACTAGAGAGTATGATTTATGAAAAACATATGATATTACAGTAATGTTTTGAAAACAGTATCTATTTAGTCTTTATCATTAATTTTGTACTATGGTTCATTATTCAACTGAGATTGAGATGGAAAATGCATACCTCTACTTCTTTGCCTAATCGGCATCACTATCAATTTTTCGTTGTCCTCGTTACTTTCTCTAATATGAGTAAAATCGAAGATAAAATCAGTCATAATAATCACTGGTTTACCTAAACAAAAAAGCGTAAGTATAATAGATAAGCATATACATTTATATATATTGCTCTGATAAACAACGCGTTTTTCACATTCAAACAAATAATATATCAATGTTCATATTCAATACTCGTGCTTGGTCGGACAAGTAAAACTAAAATTGCAATTTGAAAGACTCAAGAGATTTAAATGACGATGTGTTACACAGCTCCTTATTATGGGATAAGTTAACACATTTACACACTTAAAATCGTTTCTATCTCAATTCTACCCAAGTACTTGTGTTGCTTGATTTTAGTTTTCGCCGGAGGTTTAAAATGTTTTTTTTTTATTTTAGAAATGTCGTCCATTGTATTGTATTTTGATTTTTTTTACTGGAGACCTTGCTTGACTTGACCATATTGTTATATATTTAGATATATATTATATTTTATATATGTGTCATTTGGCTAAATATGTTTTACAGAATTGTACAATTGATGTCCGGCAACGCCTTTTTGTTTTACTATCTCTCTCTCTTTTATTGAATGTCGTTAACGTAAGATGTGTTTTTTGTTCATGAGCTAGTCGCAACCACAAAACTAAAGTATAAAGACGAGGCCCATATCGTTACATGGTTGTGAGACATTAAAAAGAATGTCTGGAGGCTTTTTGCTAACTTTTTTAGAACATTTATGCAGTTTTCAAATCAAATGATTTTAATTCTGAAAACGTGAATTTTACATGTAGACACCGAACACGAAGAAATCACACGTGGTTGTAGTTTGTCGATGGGACCAGGACAAAGTTGCAAGTCGGGTAAAATTTAAAAGATTCATATTACTGGGAATTACAAATGGATATATGTCTTTGATATTTTGTTCGTATAGTGGGTGAATCAGCCAAGAACGCCATGTGGCTGCAGGAAAATCTGTTTGGACCCAAGACAAAGGCCAAGTTGAAGTTTCGACCTCCGTCACAACTGATGTTTTAATCGCTTTATTTTCTTTATGCTGTTGATTTTGTTATGCAAAACATCACCTTCATTTAATTAGCGTTAAAGATTTATACTCGTTAGATTTATCTCATGAGTATGTGTGCCTTACAGCTGAAACCAATTTTTCAAAATAATTTACGGACTTCACGAAAAACAGTTTGGAACAAAGGCAAAGACCAAATTGAATTCCCGACCTCCGCAACAAGTTTAAACATTCTTTTTTCTTAATTCATTTTTATATTGTCAAATCATCATCCTCGTTTAATTAGCATTATTTCGTAAGATTTATCTCAAGAGTACGTGTAGGCACACGTGCAGCTGAAATCAAATTATTCAATTTTATGGACCATCTTCTCACGAAACTCGACCATAAATCTACAGAAGAGCAAGATCATACATCTTTGGGTAAGGAAATCTCAAACACTTATTATAAAAATTTATCAGATGATATTTTCGATGCTGAAAGCATGCACAACTCATGGTAATAATGTCAAAACATTTAATTTCTATTATCGTTAGATTTATCTCATGAGTACATGCGCATTACAACTAAATATATTGGCCAGTTACTTTTTGTCTGTGAGATTTATCTCATGACAATTGAATAGAGTAGCTATGCTCATCTTTTCTTTTGATTTGGAATATCGACTCATAAATTATTTATCTCATAGTAAGATGTCCGGTATACTGGATGTCCGTAAATGAAGACCATGGAAGTAAAAGAAAAGGGTATACTAGTATATAAACATTTATTGTTGTTGCTCTAATATATTTAATATAATTATGCATTGATGTTTTTATTATATCATTCCGGCATCACTTACATTTTGATAACTTAATTGTGATTATTGAAATATCGTATTTTGTATTGATTATTGATATAAACATGTATGATTTTTTTTTGATAAAATGTCTGTTTTGTATTGACACTTTTGTTAGAGTTTAGAGGTAGTTAGCCTAAATTTATTTTGAAAGGCAAATTCATTGAATATAGAATATGTTAACACAAAAAGAACATTGTAATGTATAATTTTAAATGCTATCATTTAACGAGTTAATTTTCAGTAATGCAATCGTTAATGGTCTCAGTCCCTGCCTTTAGGCTTTTTAAAAAATATATTTTTTACTTTTTTACCGATCTTTGGATGTATTTTTTTTATATCATTCCGCTTCGAAAATATTCACGTTTCCAATATAAAACTAGTGACGAACCAATCAGTTTTAGAAGGAAGACTTCCTCTACCCTTTTGACAGATCATTAATTGAAAAAAAAATATAACAACTGTTTTTGTAATAATTTTTTTAGCATGTGATATTTTGATTATGACATGCTAAATTTACCGAAAAACTAAGGATATTTTATTCCAGGCATAGATTACCTTAGCCGTATTTGGCACAACATTTTTGGAATTTTGGATCCCCCATGCTCTTCAACTTTGTACTTGTTTGGCTTTATACATATTTTGATATGAGCGTCACTGATGAGTCTTATGTAGACGAAACTTGCTTCTGGCGTACTCAATTATAATCCTGGTACCTTTGATAACTGTTGACTGTGTAAATTTGTCATTGCAGGTGAGTCAAATCCCGTAAATTGAATAGGAAGAATTAAATAGCCACAATTTCAACAGCATGCTTAAAACACATAGCGATAATCCTTGTCTAAAACATGGTTTACCACAAAGTTAATCAAAATATGATTGAAACTATATACGAGTTAACGGTGACGACCATCACATGATAGATTTGACTTAAATGAGAACTTCTTACCTATGCTTCTTTGCGACAATAAATGTTGGATGAGGTAGGGGTCTTCGTACTCCTGAATGTTAAAGATAAATTGTTTATTTATCATTATTTAAAGATAACTTTGTACTTGTGTACTAGTTTAAAAATCAGTTTAACTATGGAATATTAAAATGGTTCCTCTGATTTCAGCGTTTACAAAATAATTATAGTAATGAAATACATTAGTAAATGAATTGAGGTCCTGAACGGAAATTTTGATTTACATATGAATAGCCTGAACAATAGACCATTTTCAGGTTGTTATGCAAGTGTCAATTTAACCACTCTGGTAATCACATACATTTCTCCTGCGTTTAATGCAGTACTATACAGAAGTTTTTAATGAGTATGGTGTTAATGTCTACTGAAAAGTCAAAAACGTGGATTTGACATATCTCATTTCACATCAAGCGAATCGCCTGAACAGAACTGCATTAACCGCAGTAAACAAGTCTAAAACTTGACTGATTGACTTGAAATATCTTAATTATTGATTACTGCTATTTATATCAACATGATTGTTTCAGATAAAAAAGTGTTTTAAGAGTGAATGGTAAAATATCAAAAATTAACATTTATGGATATATGTGGTATGTTATACATCTAACAAATTTGTTAGAAAAGGTTTATTATTAATATCTACATCATTTAGTCTCTGGTGGAGAGTTGATTAGTCGATTATAAATTTCAGTCTTAGTGAAGAGCGCTATTTGGACTCTGAATTTGATTTAATATTCAAATAGCGCTTGAGTAGTGTCCCGTTGACGTAGTATAATCTTTTTGAAGTTGCCTATAAGACAGTTTTGACCTTGACAGAATATAGATAAAACATATTTACCGTTATTGATAGTTAATACTGAAATCATCACTTTGTACATGGATTTCAGTTTACAGATGGTGTTATGTGTCAATTACAAAGGAAAGATAAATATATGAGGCAGTCTTTCTGGAGTCGGTGGAATATGTTATTCCAAGATTGTTGAAATGAATATGATGCAATCACTCAAAAAGGAAATTAAATTATTATGCATATTATGAAACTGTAAAAATTGGGGCCCCCTTAGTTGCTTCCCTGGGCAACTGAGGGTTGATGTAACAGGTGATTGTTAACAAAATATGTTTAATATTAAAAAAAAAAAAAATTATTATGCATTTCTTTAGTCCGAAGCGCTTTTCTTGATTTAATTTCCCCAGAAACGCAGTAATCCAAATCTTTGACAACCAGAGATAAATATATAAACTAAAATCATAAAGAACTAAATCGTGAATACATACGAAAGGGAACTAAATAAGCTAAATATACCTAACGAAAGCTTTGACTGTGCATCAAAACAATTAAATAGTTTATCCAAGTTTTTTTTATCGACTAATGAGTTTTGAACATCGGTATACTACTGTTGCCTTTATTTATCGAGATGTTTTACATTGTTAACTTTGTGAATTCTTGTAAGAATGTTGTCTCATTTGAGTACAAGACAAGTCACCCTTATTTTAACCATGCCCTAAATGAAACCAATATCAATTCTATGATAGAGACACAGTTGATGAACAAATGATGAAATGGTTATTTAATAGCATAAATATGTTTAATGTCGGCTATTGATTATGTTTTTATAACTGCAAATTTAATTTGAAACATATGAATTAATATTTAACTGATATTCCTGATCGTCAAGTTTCAAGTATTTCATGTTAATTTAGAGCAAACAGGCAAATAATTCAAGAATAGTTGAATTCGTTTACTTATTAAATTATTTGTTATTTATAAACTCCGACGAGTCCTTTTATATTAATCTGAATATTGCACGGAGGGCTTTAAGCAGTCAATACGGTAAATATATATATCATTTAAGTGTTGCTTAGTAATTTTTTTATTTCTTTTTATGATTTATGTTTTAATCACATCGATAAGAATGTAACACTGTATTAAACATACCCCATGACCTCTAAATACGATAAATATGCAATAATAATTTTGATTGCTCATATACGTCTTCAAATGTGCATAGTCCATTTTACCCATCCATTCAGAAACAAATCCAATTTCTTCAAAGAACTTTTGTAAATAACGTATGACAGGATCTGAAATTATAAAGAAACTTCTATCCTGTGATTTTGATTACTGTTATTCAAAAGACTCTGTAGTAACATATAGTGATAGGAATGAATGATTTTCACAATTCGATTAAACAACTTAAAGTTTGTAAAAAGCGATATAAACTTATGAGTAACATGTAAATAACGCACAAAAGCCATTTTTTATGCAATTAGATAATTTTTTTTTTATCGAACAACAATCAAAAACAAGTGGATAAAGCCCAACATTCGATCAAGCGAATACATTGTTATGAAGACAAATACATATGTAAAGGTCTTTATTGAAATTATGTCGGATACATTCAAATTTCCACAATTGAAAATTACAATTTGGTATCAAAATAGTTACATGTAGAACATTAAAAAAACTCAAATAGCTTCTTGTACATTTATATCAGGATGATCAAATGTGTACTAGAGAATTTTACCATATGTTTACTTTAATGAACACAATATATATATTACAAAATATTTTGATTAAAGTAAAAAGGAAAATGGCGATAAAATGTCTTGCTACATTTTCACCTCATTTTGCTTCTAGACAAGGAGAATTCGTGATATCAAAGAACCATGGTTTATTTGTATTGCAACAAAAGAGATGATGAAAATTTTCACATTCAAAACTTCCATTTCTGTGAAGCTATATGGTTTAATTGATAATGGAAATGGGGAATGTGTCAAAGAGACAACAAACCGACCAAAGAGTAGAAGAAAGCCGAAGACAGCCGAAGAACAATGTCATACCTAATTCCGAAACATAGCAAAGAAACTAAAATTAAAAATAATACAAGACTAACAAAGGCAAGAAGCTCCGGGAAAGACTACAAGCAGTTCCTGACATGCTAGATCCAGACATCAATTAAACAGATTGAAATACTATGTCTTCATCCTATGAATATCGAGCACAATTCCTCCAGTTAGGGGTTATGTGTTATACCACCTTTAAACATACTCATAAAGAAGGGATATAGTTACGATACTGTTGTCAGGTCATTAAAGATACAACTGGATTTAGAATAAATGTGTTTATTCCGATGCAAAAGCCCTGAAAGCTGAATCAATATTAAAGCCAACATATGCTATCTTTAATGACCTGACAACAGTATCGTAACTTTATCCCGTCTTAATGAGTATATTTAAAGGTTTTGTTAGCTCCTGGGGTGAATGCCGACATCTGTGTGCTTTGTAAAGAATATAACCATTCAAAATGGATGTGAAATACCTTAAACGAATAAGATGTCTGCATGTTGAATTATACTTACGAATGATGTCCTTGTACCGATGATGAGATAAAGTTAATCGTTTGACTGGTTTGTGATATTGAAAACCCTTGTGTAATAGTTTTTCAGAAGAAAAATTACTCTCGCTTAAATCAAATACGTTGTTACATACACGAGTGAATTGTACAAGTTCAGATATATAAATACCATAAGATGGTGACAAAGGAACGCACCAACTAAAATTGATAATTAACGATAGAAAAATGAAAAATCATTTCTCATCATTTTTGGTATTAAGTTTCCCGTTAATGATATGGATATCGGTATCGAGGAAAGGGCAATGTTCAATGTTAGTATTAGCCTAATTTTAAGTTAGTTCAACAGCATACATTTCTCTAGTATACATACAGAAGTTGTCAGTATTGAGAGCCAATATATCATCCAAATATCTTAAAGCATTGTTATTTGTTTTTATCTGATGTTGTTTTGATTGGTCTATTATAAATAATACCTGATAACAATACTGAAACAATCCCATACTAATTGGTGGTAGTATACATATCACGTTTGAGACGACAGTCCAGCTTCGTCCGCAATATCTTATACTTTATAACAGGGGTTCTGCTTACTGGGAGGATATTGCACCATGAATTCAAAAATAAAGGTAAATTCATTCCTTCAAATGGCTTCACCGTTATATAACATCTGTATCAAAGATGACCAGAAATAAGTTGTTCCTGGTCGTACCAGCTATCTTTTCTTTATTGAAAATGGTTGCTCATGTCTTTGTAAATTGTGTATCCACTCGAAAAGACCTTGTTATGTTTTCTCATCACTTTTTTAGTTTCTGAACACTTCTATGCTGTTTAACTAAGAGAATTTGATATTTTACAGGAATTGATGATTTTGTGTATGTTGTATGTAAAATCAAAGACAAATTATGACAAAAAAACGTAAATTCTATATGACATTATATAAATCATCCCTTGTTTTTAAAGTAGTGTCTCTTTTGTAGTAGAGGAAGTGGTGCCTCCGAAGCACCTTGATGTTTCTTGGTTTCTGGATTGGTAGTGTTGTCTTTATGTTCCTGAGTTATGATTATATTTTTGATGTTTGCATATTTTACATTGTTTTTTTTTGGGAGTTGTCAGGTTTTGATTGAATCATGATATCTTCTTTGTTTTTAAAGAAAATGAACATATTCACTTAGCTAATTCTTGTAATACATTACAATCGATTAGTATTTCTATATTGATAAAGGAAAGTCGACATATATCAATGGATAATAAAAGTCGAAAAGGAAATTAGAATGTTATGACAAGACAAAACGATCAAAAACACCCAGCAATATGCAAACACTACTAAGAAGAGGGTGATTAAATTTTACCTCTAGCATGTTGAAAATATGTTGATCTCTGTCCTTGTAGAATTATTCCTAGTCCTTTTTGTTTATCTGTTTTTGTATATAAACTATCAGCTATAATATAACAAAAATTATTGAACAATAATTAAAACAGAGTACCGTAACAGTACTCTTATGTTATATTTTACTAATGTAAATATGAAGGCTTTAAAAAATGCAACTTCAGGATACCTACTTAGGGGGTAAAGCCCAAAACAACATCGTTTTTGGAGTAAATCACATCACATAAAGTGCCTGATAAATGAAGCTTTGCTTATTGTTTAAAGGCCGTGCAGTGACCTATAATTGTTAATTCCTGTTCCATTTGGCCTCTTGTGGAGATTTGTCTCATTGTAAATCATACATTATCTTCTTTTAATATTGATAAATGAATAGTTTATTTTAGTATTACCGACTTTGGAATCCCGAATTAATATTTTATAACAGGTTCCCTTCTTTACGGTAGGACATCCTGGTACTCGGGCAAGAGCAGCTTTAATGAAAAAAATCAAGATGTTAATTTGTACAGTTTTGAGGGAAAATTAACTGTTTACACGCTTTCTATACATGACTAAATGATCGGAATAAAGTAAATTTCATCCCAAATTGCACCGATCATATATTTGATTTTACTTTATTGGCAGTTTGTAATTGACCGAGTACCAGGATGTCTTACCCCTGAGTAGGTAACCTGTCGAATTTAATTGTAGCACCCGGAGTCCAAAGCCGGTAATATGAAAATGATCTATTAGGTTTTGACAATTCTCTAGGAAATTCAACATGTAATTACTAAAAAGACAATCATGGATAAGCAAAGGTCCAATTCTGTTCCTAATGAATTTTACCATATGAACAACTTTATATTCCATCACTGTTCGGATACATAAACTACATGAGTGTCCTGTATATCACTGGGTCTTCCAAGAACTCCCCGAACTTCTATATAAATCATTAACATCAATTTTATCAGCAGTCAAAGCCTGACTTCGGAGTTTTAATGAAGTTACCTAATCAAGAATTGACTTGAATCAGACGTGGATACTAAAAAAATCCAAATATCTGAAGTACACACAATCTAAGACTCTTTGATCGTGGAGCAGTATAAAAATATTAGATATTTCTACACCAATATTTCCCATTCCAAACTAAAAGCACTAATTTAAAGGGTTGGTCCTGCTCTGTGTCATAAAAACCAAAATGAATAACGTATATACAAGTTTCTTGTCTTAGGGAGGCTAATTCTTACTTTTTATTAAAAACCAGTCTGATGCCAACAAAATATATCCGAAACTGACATTATGAAGAAGCTTGGTTTCTCGATAGACAAAATATTTAGTTTGTTACGATTGAAAGACTTGTCTTTAGAAGACATTCGACATTCTTATAGGTATTACATGTGTCCCTTCTCTTGTCAACTTGTTCTTTTATTCATATGATCCTATCTTCATTCTAGAAAAAAATTCAGCAGTATTCTTTAACATCACCTTTCACTTAGCAAGCAAGCAATAGCCTGACTTATATCTTAAAACTGGCGTGGGATTTGGTACAAACGAAAGTTTTTGACAAAAGAAATGAGAGCAAAAGAGAGATTCCAGATTATGAATTTATAATTTCTATGAAACTATGAAACCAAGTGGTTTAGTTGAATGTATTCCTTCAAAAATTAACGGACGCCATCTCCAGTAGGTTGACTGTTCTGGAAAATCCATTGTACAGATGAAAGTAGATATGTTTCTTATTGCTAAAAAAATCCCGTCCGTCATTTCCCGGATGTGACACTTCTATGCATAAGCCTCGCATGTGTAAATCGTCTTAAATTTTAAGTATGATACTTGCTGTTAATATGAAATGGATTTGTATTATCTGATTTCTATTTGAAGAACAACCTTTGCATACACGAGGGGCGGGAGATACAGCCAAATTCATAGATCAAAAATAAACATGACAAAAAAAGTTAAAAAGACAAATAATATCACACAAGACACATCATAGAAAACTAAAAACTAAGCAACACGAAACCTATCCAAAACTGGGGAAGTTCTCAGGTGCTCAGGAATGGTACGCAGATTATTTTCCATAGTGGCACCGGTCCTGTCGCCCATATTATTACAAAACTAGTCTATAATTCGGTAGATTACATTCTTGAAAAGGGAACGGAATTGTAGTAAAGACATAAGGAACTTACCCGATATCATTTGTGAAACTTATGATGACTGATGTACCTATATTTTGACTATTTTTTTTATTGTGTCTGTTTAGTTAACGCATCAATGTAAATATAACGGAATTTGATGAGACTGTCATTAAAGTGAGAGGGTTAGCGCTATAAAACCAGGTTTAATCCACCATTTTCTACATTTCAAAATGCCTGTACCAAGTCAGGAAAATATCAGTTCTTGTCCATTCGTTTTTGATGCATTTTGTTATTTGATTTTGCCATGTGATTATGGACTTTCCGAATTGATTTTCCTCTAAGTTCAGTATTTTTGTGATTTTACTTTTTATATTCCATAACGGTCAACAAAATTTAGAAAATTTCATCTTCTCCATTTTGAACTCTAGGCTTAATAGCTTTTCTACACGATTGCATGTCAATAGAGCCTTAATCATACACCGATATCTCATTATATTTTTATTAGCCTCTACAAAAATACATATACATTACTATAAAATAAAATTAACGGTACGAATTTTACTGATTCAGACGAGCATATTTACAAGTATTGATTTTTCAACAATTCTCAGGTTCAGTCCAATTTTTTTATCCTAATATTATATATCAATCATTATTGAACAAAGTAGTATAAATCTTTGAATACAGACTTTAGATAAGCGTAACCTACCGTATTCACGTCTTATTTCTGATAGTCGAAGGCTTAAATCGCTCTTTTCCTCTGTCTGGTCTGATTCAGGCCTTCGACCTTGGCTAGCTTGTGATTCCATCAATTTCTTGTTTGCCTTTTTCTCCGGATCATGTACATCAACCTCTACAGCAATGAGTTTTAAACATATGTATGTTAAAATTAAACAGGTGAGACACAGAGAATTACCGTAAATTATCCAGTTATCAAACTCATATTTCATTACACAACTTAAATACACGAGAGAGATATTTCGAAGAACACTTTTGGTAGCGACATAATGCTATGATCAGGTTATAAATCATAAGACATACAGTACCTCTCAGATATTGTCACACGATTCAATGTTGACAGCATGTCTTTTGTCGTATAACAAAAAACAACCAACATTATCAAGTGACAAATCGCAATAAAGAAAGCATAGTTAGTCTCAGTACTTCAAAGAAGATAAAAGATAAAATTACACACACATTTTTCATTCACAAAGATGGTATCAATTGCTGTTAAGCAACTGATTCTCCATTATACCGTTTCGTTGGCCATGTTGACACACGCAACATATTTAGATCAGCATACACATGTTTTGTAGTATTGAAACAAAATTTATAGCAGTGTGTCTGCTGACCGCTTTACTTTAATGCACGTGGCTAGAGTGGTTAGTTAATGAGTAGATACGTATTCTTTAACAAAAAGTGTTTTCGCAGAAACAACATTTACCCGATTGAAGGGGGTAGACCTGGTATATGGGAGACAACTCTTACACACGTATTGAAAGTCATTAGTGCGTTTTAACATAGCAATAAATTAAACAGTGCTCAAGCATTTATGTTGTTTACATTTGGCAGTAAGAATGTTGCAGACAGATCCAGTTAGCTGTACATGTTTTACACCACCAAACATTAAACTAAAGAACATCTTCTTTAAATGATATGAATGAAAAGGTAGAAAAATATCATTAATACATGAACCGTTTAAAGAACACCAATGAACTGAGTCTGAGGAGTTCTGGAGCAACTCTACTGACTATAGGACCTTGTAGCATCATTTAGAAAAAAGTCTAAGAAATTTTGGGAAATTTGAACATATGAATTAAATAATGAAGTAATATGACTTTATTGCTATGTCATTGATACAGAGTTTGTACTTTCTGTTTGTGTTAGTTTTTCAATATAAAAATGGAGCTATTCTAGAAGACATGATCTGAACATCAATCATAGTACAAGCATATGCTAATAGATAATCTACATAAACTCAAAGATAGTACTTAGATAGTGACAGACTGTCAACACGATGAATTCTGATAGCGTCTGCTATTGATGACAGGGGCATTTTGTATTCTGGGGGAGAGAAACCAATAAATAGTTGTAATAATAAATTATGTCAACTCGTCCCAAGGATACTTGTCCCATACTGAATATTACTGTTTTCCTTATAAAATTAATTAGAACTACTATTGGAACAGTACTCCTATTCAATATACCCTACACATAAAATGAAACGGTGAATCTCCTTAAGACTTTGGCAGATGATGCATGGTTCCCTACCTTTTCAATGATGTAAATATAAGAAGAAAAAAATAACTAGTTTGTTTTCGATTTTCATAATACAAGACATTTTCAAGAGGTTTTGTAGGTAGAAAAATTACAAGCCATTTTACCTTAGTATCAATAACATGAATAAAGCTAAATCAAATTAAGTTTAAACAACAAACAAATACACTGTATTCTATAATAAGATTTACTCTATTATTATTTTATGGCGTCAAAGGAGTAGGTTCACTAAGACCCCTTTTTGGCCCCAAAATATAGCAGTTTTAGAAAATTGTGAAAATGTAATCTTTAAGCTATATTTAGGAAAGTAAAATGCTTCTGCTACATAAATATGAGCTGTTTTTGACGATACAATGCACAAATATCGCGTTCTAGCATCATTAAGTCATGCTAAATTACTGAAATCTTCAAAATTTTAGCATTTTGGTCAATTTTTAGACGGTTTCCGTCTAAAATGAAAGTGGCCGCATTCGTGTTCATTCATAATATTGAAATGTAAGTTGTATTTGATGATAATACAAAACATATATAAAGGTTGAGGATGAACACGGATGCGGCCACATTCATTTTTGACAAAAACCATAGAAAAAGTTACGTTTTTTGGCATATTTGATAGATTTTTCATATTTAAGCTTGAATCAGAGCGTTTTTGATGACTAAATCAGTTAAAATCTTTCACATAAACTAATCGAATCAATTGAAATAGACACTTAAGTGTTTAAAAAGTGTCCAAAAACTTTCGTTAGATGAACCTGAAATTTGAGGCCAAAATCGGCCCTTACCGGACCTACTCCTTTATCATGATATATTAAAAAACCTATGGAAATAGAGAAACGAGATTTTATAACAGATTAAAAGAAAAACAAAGGATTGTGATATCCGTCCATTACACAAGCACATCAATTTTCAAAAAACTTGGAATGGCAATATTCCTGTACCGAGTCAGGAATA
This sequence comes from Mytilus edulis, assembly GCA_019925275.1. Taxonomy (NCBI): domain Eukaryota; kingdom Metazoa; phylum Mollusca; class Bivalvia; order Mytilida; family Mytilidae; genus Mytilus; species Mytilus edulis. The sequence continues at coordinate 90,479,392 of CM034362.1, forward strand.
TGGCCATTGTTATATAATAGTTCGTTTCTGTGTGTGTTACATTTTAACGTTGTGTTTCCGTTGTGTCGTTTGTTTTCTCTTGTGTTTGAGTGTGAATTCACATTACTATAAGACGTGTCACGGTACTTTCTATCCCACATTCGTGTATTTGGTTTTTATGTTATATGTGTTATCCTCATCAGCTTTTGTCTAATACTTAGTCCGTCTCTGTGTGTGTTACATTTTTATGTTGTTCTCCTCTGATATTTAATGCGTTTCCCTCAGTTTTAGTTTGTTACTCCGATTTTGTTTTTTGCCCATGGATTTAAGAGTTTTGAACAGCGATATACTACTGTTGCCTTTATTTAATACTTAATAAGCGAAGGAACATAGTTGCTATAACTGTGCTTCATCTCAAAGTCACACTGATAACTTCACAACGAAGCAAAAACAAAACTGCTCTCTCATCAATGCAAGTTTAACATGTTTTAGAACGTCTCTAGTCATAATCTAGTTTAAATATCACCGTAATATAATCCCCAATTGTTTTTTTTTTTTTTATAATTAGCTGAAATTCCTATCTGGTCGATCTATTGTCCTAAAAAGCACAAAATGATGGACAGATTATGACTTTTTACTAATTTTCCCCTCTTTAATCGATTAGCGGTTTATCAGCATACTACTGATGCCTTAATTTATCACCACAGGTTATTGATGGATACAAGTGACGTGTTTGCAAGAAAAATGGCAAGGATTATGCCAAATGAACTCAAACCTGACATTTTATTGAATCTAAGATGTTTAGTCATGCATTTAGAAGCGTTATAACAATCAACGATTTACACTTACAATGATTAATCACGTATGTTTCTCCTATATGAAAACCCCCAATGACTCCTGGATAAAATACGTTGGTACGCCAAAGCAATCTGTTTGACTTTTTCGGCACTTATAAGTACATACGAGTTGATTTAAGCTATCATAATTTGTTGCTCCAATTTTTCAGTTGATTAATTACGCACATGTACATGTGCGTGTATAATCACATTATATATTAATACGGCTATAAACATCAAAAACTGACTATCAACATGTTTATAAAATCAAGAATTCTTTTATCGGTTTTGTCCTATTATCGATTCTTACACTGTGCCTGAGTATGAAACTACTTGCCGGGGGAATCTGACATTGCAAAAGTCGTTTAACAAGCCGTCACAACGGGTTTCTAATTTTGAAGTTCTGGAAATTTATTAGTTTTTGTTCAGTTACAGTGGTTCGTCTCCTAATTATCGAATAACGAGCTGTAAACATCCAAAAAACGGATGTCATCTAAAATGATACTTTGTAAGGTATTTAGCTAGAATTCATAGGTGTACATTTAAAACTCATGATACTAAACAAAAGGGTGCAGCATTGTTGTCATTTAAATGGGCTTCATTTAAAAAGTGGGATACGTGCGATAAAAGGGAAAATTTATGAATTTTTGGAAATACTAAGGATTTTCTTATTCCAGCAAAGATTACCTTTAGCCGTATTTGGTACAACTATTTGGAATTCAAGGTCCTCAATGCTCTTCAACTTTTTATTTTTTTGGCTTCATACTATTTGGACCTGAGCGTCACTGATGACATGGAATCTTGATAGTTTTTGTAACAAACAATATTTGATGAATAAATTTATAATGTTGTTAAAAAAAGAAAACAATCATATTTCTCAAAACCCGTGGCTTATTCCGTTATAAAATTTGATTCAAATATGTCCTATTTAAAACAAAGACGTACTTGCACATAAGAAGAATCCCTAATAGTCCATATTTTATTGTAAACAATATGTAGAGACTGTTAAAAAAGTAATTACTGTTTTTTTTTTAATTATAATATAATTGTTTTGTTTTATATTTTTCTTTATTTTCACATATATTTCACATTCTTTTTTTCACCTGTCGCACGAACACTCTAATAAACCAAAAGAATACTAACTTCCCTTTCATTTTTATTCTTGTGAATAGTTTGTAATCATACCGAACTTTCCTCATTTTCACTTAAATCTTCTACGATAGTGTTATTAAAAAAAAATCCCAAAATGGCTCCTTAATCAAAAGAGATTGAAAACCCAATCAATGTTTATTTGTTTTACTTTTCTTTCGACTTATATATATATTAATTAAGGTGTCTCGCATAAAATGAGGCATCATTATTTATCTGATGATGAATAAATCGTTAATGAAATAAGAAATAACCAATAGAGAGAATGAATGCATCATCAAATCTTGGCTTTTAGGAATTTTAACGATAGTATCAATACAAAATACACGTTTAATTCATTATGAAAGTGTCTGCCCAAAGTCAGGAGCATGTAAAAAGTAAAGTCACAAAAATACTGAACTCAGAGATAAATAAAATCGGAAAGTCCATAATTACTATACATACGTGGTAAATCAGAGATTGTCATGTGTTGTTGTGTTACATATCTGTTTTTCGTATATTATTTTGTACGTGATTTTAACTCGTATGGATAGTTGTCTGAATAACAATCATAGTTCTCATTAAAAATCGTTTCAGTCACAAAAATCAACAAACTCAAACCTGATAAGTCTTAACATCTTGACAATGTAATACATTGTATTTAATTCGTAATTACCAGATATGAGTTTTGAATCTTGACTGCTTCTGTCCCTCCTGTCCCTTCTTAATTCTTTATCTTTCATTCTTCCTTTTTCCTCAATACTGGTAATACTGGTGTTTTGATCAGTGATTTGCAATATATCTTTATTTGAACATAGATTAGAAATTTGAATCATAAGAAAGTACTGCTTAAGCATTCTTATCATTGAGACTACTGACAAATCATAGAGGATGAAAGATAAAAAATGAATGAACTAATTGAAAACATTTTATCCTTATCATATGCATGTTTGGAACAACAAAACATAATTCATATGTGTATCCATTATTCTGAAACGACGAGTTAAAAAAAGTTCATATTTGTAGAAATGAATCTGTATACCAAACTCAAGGATGGTACATTTAGAAACGTATGTATAATGATAACCACACAATGGCCAACGAAAAATCTGTTGTAAAAGACTTTTTATAACATATTCAGTTTTATTAGGTTCCACCAAATAAATAGTTATATTATTTCTTTAAAGAGGAACACTTAAACTATAGTTTTATCACTAAATCATGCAAACGGAAAGTTGATATATATGAAACCGGTTTTAATCATATGTTTACCAAGTCAGGAATATGACAATTGTTTATTAATTGTTTCGTTGATTGATATATTTAGTTTTGTCAAGTTTGCTGGACTTCCTTATTTTTATTGTACGACGTGTGCAACATGTAGAGCAGGATCTGCTTACCTTTCCGAAGCAGCTGAGATCACCCTAGTTTTCGGTGGGGTTCGTGTTGCTTAGTCTTTACTTTTCTATGGTGTGTCTCCTGTACTATTATTTTCTGTTTGACTTTTTGTCTGTTTGTCTTTTTATGTTTAGCTATGGCGTTGTCAGTTTATTTTCGATCTATGAGTTTGACTGTACCTCTTTTGTACCACATTTCGTTTTTTATACGACGTATAACATGTTTAATTCTACTGATCAACAAAACCATGACGATTAATAAACATTCTTGCTTCAATCACCTTCAAAAACTTTGTCTACATATACCGAGTCGGGTGATTGTCTTTCGGCTTCAATAATTCGTCGTCTTATTTCACACAGCCTTTGGTCCAACTGAATTATAATTACTTCCATTTCATAACAATGTCTACATTCGTTCAGAGATTTTTTGGAACTTGAATCTACAAAATAGTTAATAAATTGAATTTAAACTTATTAAGACGTGTAGCTGAAAAATTGAAAACAAAAAAATCGGGCAAATTATTAAAACAGTAACTGTCAAGTAAAGATATTATAGATCTGCAGACGGTTCAAAACTTAAACACGATACTACTTACATGGTGTTACAAACACCAAGTGAATCATCATAAAACGAATTCATTCATGTCTAATATTTATCTATAATGATAACTCCTTTTTATATATAAGAAGAAGATGCGGTATGATTGCCAATGAGACAACTCTCCACAAGAAACCAAAATGACACAGTAACTAACAACTATAGGTCACTGTATGGCCTTTAACAATGAGAAAAGCCCATACCGCATAGTCAGCTATAGGAGGCAAATGACAATGTAAAACTATTCAAACGAACAATATTTGTTCTGATTTTAAACTGCTTAACTCGTCGCTTTCGAGTTCTTTCTCTGTCCTTGTTAAAATTTCTTATCTGTGTTTGTCTAGAATTTGCTGTTGAAAATAGAATCGAAACATTGAAAGAAAAAGGCGCTTTCATAGTATTTGTCCAGACGACTGACAAATCAAAATCAAAGATGTAACAAGATATCAATATATATATATATGAACACAAAAAATCTAGAGTATTCCCTAAAATTGGGATCGATATCAGCAACCCGGAACAGAGAATTTTTGGGACTTTATTGTTAACTGTAAAGCCAACTGATTTTTATAGTTCGTTCTTATAGTGTAATGTTATACCACTGTCCCAGGTTACATATTTAACCCCACCACATTATATATGTATCTATCTGTCCCCAGTCGGGTGCTTGTAATTCAGTGGTTGTCGTTTGGTGGTCTGATACATAATTGTTTTTCGTTCATTTTTGTACATTAAATAAATCGCTAGTTTTCTCGTTTGAATGGTTTTTACATTTGTCCTTTTGGGACTTTTAATGGCTAACTATGCGGCAATGGTATTGCTCATTGTTGAAAGCCTTACGGTGACCTTTAGTTGTTAATTTCTGTGTCATTTATGGTGAGTTATTTCATTGGCAAATATACAACATCTTCTTATTTATATTTGCAACATCAACTTATTAATTGTCCTATTGGAAGACAAACGGTTAGAGTTGACATTACACTAAAGATTTCTAGAAAGCAAGTTAGATAATTGAAGTTTTTACAATTCAAGTGACCAAGACAAGTGTTAGCTATAAATTGGTAAACTTAAAGTGAATCAACGAATCAGTAAAACAAATGAAAACAGAAACCTATAGGACAGTCGTGAATAGTAGGACAAACAAAGGTTAAAATTGTTTGGTACGTGCACTTAAGTAATAGTTGATATCAAACTTGAGCACTTGTCCCGAATCTGAAAAAGGTGTAAAACCCATTAAAAATCAGGTTCAAATCTCACGTCTTCAACCAGGAAAAAAGATATGCATGAACGTTCCAGGCTCTGACAAGAAACAAACAAATTTGAGGAGTTAAACATGTTTGTTTTTATTTAAATTTGTGATCAGTTGACCTAGCTGTACACAAAATATTTAACTATAAAAATACAGGATAAGAAAGGCCCTCAACAGCAATATAGTACTAAAATACATCAATAAATTCCTTTACAAATGCATGTAATTCTTACAATTATTTAAAGTTTGAGAAAGGAATGTTCCCCCACTCGTTACCAAGTATACGTTCATTGTAAATTTGCGGTTCCCGTATTGAACTGAATTAACGCATGCATATATTTCTGTTTAACGCCAAAACATATACTCCATGGAACTTGCTCTCTGAAATTAATAAACTAAAACAATACATCATCTTCTTTAAAAAAAAAATGCTTTCTGCTCATTAATTAATTTGACGATGATAACAATTTGAACATTATGTTTCAAAGTCTAGCCGGTTTGTCTAAAAGAGGGACAAAGGATACCAAAGGGACAGTCAAATTCATAAATCTAAAACAAACTGACAACGCCATGGCTAGAAATGAAAAAGACAAACAGAAAAACAATAGTACACACGACACAACATAGAAAACTAAAGAATTAACAACACGAACCCCACCAAAAACTAGGGGTAATCTCATGTGCTCCGGAAGAGTAGGCAGATCCTGCTCCACATGTGGCACCCGTCGTGTTGCTTGTGTGATTACAAAGCCGGTAAATAGTCTAATTCGGTAGGTCATATTCATGAAAGGGAAGGGGATTGTAGTTACGACGTAAGGAACAAATCCGATATCATTTGTGAAACGGTTATTCCATAACGGTCAACCAACTCGTGATGGCGTCCGTAAAATTTACGAAGGGATGATTTCAACTTCACCATTTGGAACTCTTGGTTTAATAGCTTCCTTGTGAGCAGCAAACCTCTATCAAGAAAATCATGATAGGAAATGCAAGCACGGGAATATCATATTAATTCATTTTATCATTGCCGCCATCATGTTTATATTGATACCAAAACTTAGTTATGCCAACTCCGTCTATCGAGAATCAAATAACGTCAAGATTCACTTCCGGTAGCCCTCGACCAATCACGTAAGCAGTAGAAAACCGCAATACGAAAAGTCATAACTCTATTATGAGAAAACAAATCCGGGTTACAAACTATAACCGAGGGAAACACATGAACTACAAAAGAAAAACAAAGGAACAACAGGAACACTGAAGTGCAACAAAAACAAACGCCAACATACATAGTAAAAACTATTTGATAACAACTGCCACATTCCTAAACATGACATTTTAAGACAAAATGGTGGTTTGAACCTGGTTTTATGGCTAGCCACAAATCTCACTTGCATACACATGTTGAAAAATGACAACATTACTTGTCAAAAATACAATACAAATAAATGCAAAAACATTCAGAACAGAAAATACACGAAGAGTGTACTTGGGTGAGGTCAGGTGAAAATTAATAAATTAAGAAGTTAAAATTGATATTTTAAGCTGGTAGAGCATCAATTAAGGATAAAAATAACCTAAACATATTGATAGGTCACGGACCTCCTTTCCGAGATATTCGAGATTTAAAATATGGCGGGAAAAAGGCAGACTCGGGCTTTTACCTTATATTTGCATTGGTATTAATGGGTCTCAAAACAAAAGAAAGAAAATCAAGAATCTTCTAAAATTTTGGTAAATGACCTTTCATGAGCTAATAAGTCTTCTATGAAAAAATAAATGGGTGTTATGGGGCAAAATATTTTACATTGTATTGTATGGAAAAACACCAAGGAGTCCGAACATTTGACACACATTTCAAAACCTCAACTAAGTACATCCTTAACATGAAATTATGCCTCTGAATATTCCCAGTATATTTGGAACCTTTAAACATTATTTTACTCAAATGAAAACCTTTCCAGTGATAATGTGATGGTTTTTTTTGTTAGCCTTTTAAATAATGTTCATGAGCAAACATGTCTTCAGTTGTTTCAATGACATATTTTATTTTTCAAACATTTTGGCCTACGGTGTCCCTGAAAAAAATATATTGTCAAAATGTAAGTGTTAAAAATCCTGTACTTTAATTCAAAATACAACTTTAATTCTCATACACGTCTCTTGTTTACAAGATTATTATAACATTTAATACGTTTACCTTTCATTACGTTTATTTTTCATAATAAGCATGTTTCTCTTGTTAAATTAATCATAACTACTTCTACACAAAATGTTCCTCTAGAGCTTTGAATATCTTGTTCTTATCATCACAAAGTTGACAACGTTACCAAATAATCAATTAAATAATGTTATCGTTTAACAAACATGTTTTCATCATGTTCATTCGTATCTAATAATTATCAATATCGTTAACCCCTTTGTTTGTACTTACCATATGTGTGTTCTAATCCAAAACTACTCAAGTTGCTGCTCTTTAATTCTTTTTGTATCGTTCCAAACTTTGCTGACATACTGATCATACCGGTGTCGTCTGGTCGGGTTCGAATCAATAAACCTGTTGTCGATTATAAAATGCAAACTATTATAGAAATAGAATCGCGAGTGTATCAATTTATCTATACTACTCATAAATCAAAGATTCAACATCAACCATAATGCATTTTTGACAGAATTCAATATGTTTCTAAATTTGTGAGGATGTAAAGGAAATCAAAATCTAAACTTGAATGAAGACATTTAAAAAAAAAACAATCATGAAAATCGGTTTGGTAATTGTCATGCCGACGTTTTTACTTTTCTACATCAATTTATAAATAACGTTCTGTGTACTCAATAAATGAATTTTCCATTTAAACGCGTCTTTTAGTAAAATGATTTTGCAAAGTATAAACGCCGGCTCTACAATTCACAACTCAAAAAGATTTTAACAGTAAGATATTACAGATATAGATTCACAATTCATTGTTGTGTAAATAAATCCTGCATTCAGTCGTGTACAAAAACAACGAGCAAAATTCAACATTTTGATTTGGACATTAGATTACGGACTTTCCCTTCTGAATTTTCCTCAGAGTTCAGTATTTTTGTGATTTTACTTTTCTGTATAAAAATCATATAAAAATTCCCTTATCTTGACAAAATATGTGAACTAAACAAACAGACATAATATGAATAACTGTCAAAAACTCTAGGGATACATCAGTGAACATAAAAGTTTGCGTTATAAATAAAACGTTCATTGAAATGTAATGTTAAAAAACAGGAATAGTGAAGTTTCAAATTAAAGTTGTTTTGAAAAACTATATTGCATGGTGGTAAGTATAAAAATGATTACACATTTATAGAATTAGTATGAAAAAGGTAAGTGTGTTGTTTACAATAAATTTTGAAGTACAACAATACTCTCGAAGAGTCTTATTGACGTTTATATTCATTTATATCTATCTTACTCTTTGCTATTCATATGTACAATCAAATATAGCTGGGATTTTAATATTTTATAAAAGCATTTGAATAATGAGTACTTTTGTAACTGCCGTAAAAGGAATTATAACAGAACTAAACAATGTTCTTTACTATAAATTGTTCGTTTGTAATTTTGTCTCTAATCAAGATGTGTTTTTTTCCTAGTCAGAAATATGTCACAGTTTGTCATGATTTGTTGCTATATTTTGGCGACCTTAGATTTAATACGTAAACATTGTATTGGTTGGAAATCATACGCCTTCTTTTTATTTATATAAATCAAACTTGCTCTACATTTCTATTGTTTTTTGTGCTTGCCACTCATTAGTTTAAGAAACTTAAAACGTTCATTGTATGTCTCTATGATTATTTACCTTTATGCTTCGCCTGTAGATCTATAATATATAAAACACTAATTAAAGTCCCGTAAGTAATATTGATAAATGTTATATGAAAACAATATAAAATTCGAATCTATCTATAGCTTATTGATTTGTATGTTTCTTTTACTCAAGAAAGAGAGCATCTGACACACCTCATGAATAAGTGTAATTTTATCGTAGTACTTTTTATTGAATTTAAAATACTGCGGTTGGACGATATTGGGTTAGTTGTACACCTTCAATGCTTCATAGATGTATAGTGATAACTGTAGCAAATATGAGAGTCTATTAAGGAATGTGTATCGTATCAAACTGTTTGGGATTGATTTCATTAATGTGTACACGAGTTTATATGATAGCAGGTGCTAATACCCATCCATTTCGCTGTGTACATTTGATGTCGCCACTTAACTTCAAGGAGTCATTACTTCAGTACTGGCATAAACATACGAGTGTCGCGTTATTGACAATTTGCTGTTTTACAATTTTGGAAATAACTCTAATTTAAAGAATATTGCTTCCTCGTCTAAAGCTAATGTTCTTTGTCTGGATCTGGATATAGCTTTTGTCCATTTTGTTGAGCAACTCTTAAATTTGATTTAAGAGGATTTGAATTGTCAAATATTTTGGCCTCAGGTATCGCGATCTGAGGAAACATTTATTGTAAGAATGGAAGCGCTGTTAAATGAACTGCAATTCTAGTACGTTTATTGTATATAAGAACTTGTTAACGTTAAGCAATTATACTCTTTATTATGTTTCTTGCACATTCAATTAAGAACGGTTATTTTTATCTGAATGATTTTTTACCTTCCAGCTTTCTTTTTTCCGCCTGTAGATCTATAAAATATAAATAACTAATTAAAGACCCTTTAGTGATATTGATAAAGTTTTATATATATGTATTTATCAAGTTAAGCATACACGTGTGTTCTATTATGTAAACAATCACACGTGATTGTGTGTCCACATAGTGGTCATCTATTGGTGTTTATATTGGATCAACAGGTTTGTGTTTTAAATATATGATATTTCGGATTGGTCAATATTTGTCGTATTGCGTAAATATATTGAGTATGATATTTGTTATGTAAATAGCACGGGATTTTTAAAGCGCGAATAGTTGTCTTGTTTAAGTAATTTAAGATATATGGTCATTCGAAGCTCGTATACCGTTCAGTAAGGCAACTTAGTTTAGGTAAAGACACCCTTCCCCACCCGGATTAAGATGCTTGTATATTTGAAATGTTTTCACGCATAGATAGATAGATATTTGTACTATCAGTAGGACATTGTTTGTTTGATTATTAAGATTTATATGTATATATGATTTCTGGTTTTGTTTTTCTATTTTGTAGGCTGTCGTGTACTACGCAGCGGTGTTACCGATATCATGACATCGGGACTCAATATTTTGTTTTAATAAAATTTAACAGTAAGCTGCACATGCTGGCGAGCTATTCCTATGTTACAAGTGTTTGTTTTTATTTTATAAATACTTGATATGCGTTTGAGGTGACGAATTAGAATATAACTAAAAATATAAAAACTAAATCTATTTAAGGTTATTTCTTAATATGTTTCTTATTTTCATGCAGTTAAAAATCCATTTATTAAGTGTTATTTTCATGTACTTTTTATCGCATTGCTTTATGTATGTCAAAACGTCTGTCACTGAGGCTAGACGATATTGCGTTAATTTTACACCTTCCATGCTTCAGAGATGTATAGTGATAACTGTAGAAAATATGAAAATAGAAAAGTATTTTATCGTATCAAATCGTTTGGGATTCATTTCAGTAATTTAAACATGTGTTTATATGTCAGTATGTTCTGGTACGCATCCGATCTTGCTGTGTACATTTTGATGTCACCTCTAAACAACTAGCAGTCATTACATTGGTACCGGCATGAAAATACAAGTGTCGCGTTATTGACAATTTACTGTTTCATAATATGGAAAAAGTAAAATCACAAAAATACTGAACTCAGAGGAAAATCAATTCGGGAAGTCCATAACCACATGGCAAAATCAAATAACAAAACGCATCAAAAACGAATGGAAAAGAACTGTCATATTCTTGACTTGGTACAGGCATTTTCAAATGTAGAAAATGGTGGATTGAACCTGGTTTAATAGCTAGCTAAACCTCTCACTTGTATGACAGTCGCATCACATTCCATTATATTGTCACCGATGCGTGAACAAAACAAACAGACACAATAGGTAAATTATTCTTATTTAAAGAATATTACTTCCTTATCTAAAGCGCTTGTTCCTCATCCGGATCTGGCTAAAGCGTTTATCCATTTTGTTGAGCATCTTTTTAATTTGAACTGTAATATATTTTGGTCTCTAATATTACTGAAGAAACATTCATTGTATAAACGCTAGCGCTTTTCTAAACTGCAATGCTCTCACGTTTATTGTATATAAGAACATGTTAATATTAAGCGATTTAACACGTTATTATGTTTATTGTACAAACCTAGCATATTTTTCTTGATAATTATTTCATGTTTTTCGTTCTGTTCGTCTAGGGCCTTGATTCTCTTGTCCTTGTTGTGACACAACTGACAAAATGTTTTTGCTAGAGGTTTTGTGGTTTCAAGCTCGAAAACTTCTGATGTTTCTTTCAAAAATAATGATAATGATAAGTATTCAAAAACATTATTGAAAGGAAGTAAGAAAAGTATAACACTAGAATCCAACACTTTTCCCCTTTTTAATTTTTTTTGAAAACGAATCATTCCTCATAATATTTTGGAAATCCTACATTTCGATTAATAAAATGTATATATAGATAATACATGACATGGCACTTAATACCTTAGAGTTATCTTATTTTATATGAAATAAAATGAGCTATTGCACGTTAATACATTGTTTTGCTTACGGAAAGGATGAGCGTAAAACTCGAGTTAAAACTTCTGTTTATTGCCATCATATCTGCTTCTTTAATGGACGTATCTGAATTAAACAAACAGTTGAGTGATGTTACAATTTTCTTTTTGTGCGCTTGTGTTGTATAGACATATTAGAAAACAGCTATAATTTTATATTATTGACGTCTTGAACTTTATTCACTTTAGTTGGTCATTTTCGACCACTTTTTGACAGATAATACATTTTGAATATCGACTAACATGTTTTACTGTATGTCACTTCCAGTAAACAATTATAGAACAGTTTTTTTTTTAAATTGGTTGATTGTTGTACCTTTTTGTGAGTAAGTGTCCAGTTCCGGTCGGAACATAATTTTTCGACATTTCCTGTAGATAAGTACTCACCAGGTAGTTGTGTTGTATCATTGTCGGTATTCCATTCTTTTGCGAATAAACATTTTACAACTGCAAACTGATCTACAAAAACACAATACGAAAGTACTCAATACCGCTGTTATATATGTAGGACCCTAAAGTACGATGGGGACGTTAAGTACGATGTTCATGCTGAAGCGCGATGGTCTACGCTAAAGTCCGATGCCTCTATTAGCTAAAGTGCGATGGTCCGCGAAAGTATAAACTTACGCAACGTAGTTGGATTATGACGTTAACAGTCGTTTATACAAACCAAAAATGAACATGCCGGAAGATGAAATAAATAATGGAAGCGAACAGATGCATATAAATGTTTACGTTTACGTTAAAATATTGTCGATTTTATTGAAGAGTATAAACGTCGGTAAAATAAAGGAACACGTTTTCAAGCGTGGATCATAAATTGTCCATTAAAACACCAGTGTGTGCAGTGTAGTAAAATATAACATGTACTCGCTACGAAAAAGGGGAAAGCTCAAACAACAACCCCTTTCTGTCGCATTTAAATTAAAGCTTGTACATGTACAAATCATTTTATTTATTCCGACAATGAACGATTTTTTTTATTTGCAACTGGCAACTTTAAGGGGACGTGTTTACATTAATAGGCTGTAACATCAATTACCCAATACGCCCCTCGTTCTGAACATTCATGAAATATTTCCCACTGGACGTTAAGCTACCAACAATCAATCCAATAACCCCGAATTGTTAAAAAATCATTTAACGGAAATATAGTATTTTGTGACACCTAAGTAACCTTTTAAGCAATTATTACCAGGCCAGTCTTCTAAATTTAGAAACAGTCACACAAGACTACCGGTTAAGTAAAAGTCTATGGCATTATAGTTTATATCATAGCAAACTAGATTTTTGCAAAAAGACTTTTTTTTTAACATTAGTGCTCTTGAACCTTACTCTATTTTTCCATCGCACTTTAGCAAACAAACAACCATCGTACTTTAGCGTGAGTCACCATCGTACCTTAGCGTAGACCATCGCACTTTAATGTGACCATCGCACTTTAGAGTACCGTCGCACTTTAGAGTCCTACATATATATATATATATATATATATTAATCGAAGATGTGGTATAATTGCCAAATAAGACAACTCTCTACAAAAGCCCAAATGACACAGAAATTAACAACTATAGGTCACCATACGGACTGCAACGATCATCAAAGCCCATACCACATGTAGATTTACTGTGAATAAACTGTGCATCCTACATAAACTTTAAAGACAAAAACAAAATAAAATGTGCTCCAAGGTATGGTACTACATGTATGTGTGTGTGTTGTAAATAATAATTCAATAAAGATTATAATAAGTAAATCCTATCAATTTGAAATTCAGTTCCTTTGACAAATTCAAATAACTATGTATGTAGAACCTTTCCTGCTGTTTATGTACTTGGATCGTTTATCTTTAAAGTCATGTGATGTCTGTTCCAATTACAATATTAAATACAGGAGAACTGCAAAGGTAGCATATAAATTATCCATTTAAAAACATGTATGAGAGACATATACTGATTTAATCGTTTTCCATATTTCAGAGTTTAAATATTTCATTCACGAAAAGGAAATTGTGATTGCAAACCTAAGTCATTGAAAGTATTGACTGGGTTACAGAATGTATACTAAAAATTTGATTAAGAACTTTCCTTTTTTAATTTTTGGAGTTTAGTATTTCTTGTGATTTTACTTTTTATAACACGAATATTTCATTATGCGGTTAAGATAAAACATACACTTAGATATAATAGTACTTTCGTTTTGATCAGTTAAAGGGCGTTTTAGTGAAGCAGGTGTCTTATTATTCAAATGTCACAATATGGTTGTCTTATTATATGTTGATCAACATTGCAATGCCGAATACAATTTTGCCATGCATCACCCAAAATGACCCACTATTAACATAAAGAGATTTTTTTTAGATTTTAAAGCGTTTGTCGGTTATCTTGCATCTGTTATTTTAACTGCTTTCTAAAACTATGGTGTTGTCATCCTGACTTTGACGAATTTAAATTTTCGTTGCCTCGGCATATTTGATACCTTCAATTTAGAACTAAAAGCTGCTTTTAACCATTCATTGCCAAAACAAAAAGATAAACCTACATCTCTGATTAGCTGAAACAGCATGATGAATATTTATACACTTCATTTAATTGTAATGCATCACTAAGAATAAAACACCTATCTTTTTGTATATATTATAACCAGTATTTCTGTTTAATGAGTTACGGAGATACATACCTTCTGTAAGAGGACTTTCAAACTTCAAATTAACAGTAACAGTATCTTCAATATCTGCGTCAATTCCACCCGCTTTTTGTATAACTTGAACTAATGAAAGGATGGCTGCTTTAAAGGTTTCTACACTATGTAAAATTCCAGGAGTAGCTTTCAATTCTAAAATGATGCTGTTGACTTTTTTTCCAGTAATTTCGATTGTTTCTGTCACTGCTGCGTCTGGTAAGCCTTCATTGTTAGTTTGAATTTCAACTTCTGGCGGAAGTTTTTCAATGATTTCATTTTCTTCGTCTGCAGTCACGTGTGTTTGATTAACTTTAGCAATGAAGCCGACTTTTCTTGTATCTGAAATAGAAATGTATAATGTGTGCTATTTAGCTTTGATGCTATAACTTCTAATTCAGAACTTCTAATTTAGTAATAACTATCAAACTGTTTATTTAAACTTCGCAATACAGCCTATTGTTCAATGCCTAAAGTTTGTTTAACTTAAAATGTTACGCATTTCCCCATTTTATTATGTTCTGTAGTACCCATAGTATGTTTTAAAATGATATCTTATGTTTTTGTTCTAGTTGAGAGACAATCTTAGTTTCTTACCTGGCGATTCTGTAGACTTTCCTATTTGATCAGTGTTGATAACAAGGTCAACCTTTTGTTTACCAATGTAACCTATCAAAATTGTCTTCAATTCTTTTAGTTCTGTCTTCACATCCATAACTTCATCTAAAATGAAGGTCAAAATGAACACCACATCCTCCTATATCTATGATGAATAAAATTTATATTAAGAAAAAATGTTTACTTCTATATTTGTTTAATTAAGTAATTATTGGCTGCTTACGTTTAATGCCGTTTTCACCTTGTGTTATGCTACTAGCTTAGCTGTAACATTATGCACATACTGTTCATTTATATTATTCGTAAACCACGAAATCAAATGTTCAACTAATTTCAAATTTTCTCTAAGCTTGTATGAAGACTTCGGCAAAACCAGAAATTGAATATTCACAAAGAAACAAGTTTTCCTTTATTTACAGAAATTGGTACCCACGAACATAAATTAATCCACAGTGTGTAGACATTTTTCACTTCCTTTATGTCGTTTAAAGTGCAGTAGATTTCCATATAGATAGTTCGTTCACAAATTTTGACATTTTCAGAAAATTCAGGTTTTAACTGCAACTGCAATGTTAATCTAGATTGCCTGTCCATACCATTGTAAAACAGAGAGAACAAATACAGAAAAGAACATATCCATGCTGATGCAACTATCTAGTTTTTGTTTGATCAAGAAGTCAAATCTTACTTCGATATGGACATATTCCTATATCAATGACTCATAGATGGAAATTATCAAAATGCCATAGGGTAAATACATTGAATGAATTTATGTCATCAGGAGCCGCCCATTTGAGGGAGAGCTTTCTGTGTAACACTGACGTCCTGTGTTCTTCTAATTGTCAGATAATGTTTGAAATACATATGTTTGCATTAAAGTCGACTTAATCTTACTTACAGAGAATATATACACAACCTTCTTAGATGTTTATTGAAATGAGTGGCAGAATAATTAAATATCTATGTAAGTGACGTTCTCCCTTTTACGTTCAGTTAGTATTAAAATTCCACATTTATCTTAAATTAAAAAATTTAAGACCACTTTACTCAACGATTTGCTACAGATTTATAGCTTTTCGGGAAAGCTGTGCTGCTGAAAACTACATTGATAAAAACCATATTCATGATCATTTTTATTACTTTTTTCAATTAATGTTCAATTCCCGCTCATAAATTTTAATTCTCTGAGATGATATGGATATGCGGAGAATGATCATTTCCGTTACTTAAAAATACTCCCAACTGATCAAAAACTCCAGCAAGTGATTGGAAAAGAATGTATTTATTGTACCGTAAAACATGGCTTTCCGAAATATGGGAATGAGGTTAATTCAACCAGTGTTGCTCATGAGATTCAGATTCCTAAACATTCTGAAGATTTACTCCGAAACCCTTAATAACAATACTAACAATGTGTCAACCTTTATCATCAATTTCTTCGTCTGTTGAATCCTTTCAGAATTTTCATCAATACCGGGTTGTTTTTATGAAGGGTTGTGGCATCATTTTTGTTTTGAAAGGGAAGTAACTCCTTACTAACCCCATATGGTAACTAACCATGTATGGTTGCTTACTCTATATTTTTTAAGACACCCTATAGCAAATATACATAGTCACCACGTGTAGTCCTTTAACCAATCATATCTCTATAAATCTATAAGAAGGAAGATAATGTGACTTTTTTAACGTTTTAAAGATTACAAGCGATTTTTGTATATTTCTATTCATATTTACCTTTCAGAATTCTATTCTCTTCCATTAGATCTAGAACATTTAAAAGACAAATGCAATAATGACGTATTCATAATCTGCATTTTATATTGATATATTAAATATACTCAGGAATATAACAAAATTTATGTTTTATGCTACATTTTGATGCTTCTGTAATATTTGTAATCATTGTTTTCGTAGGTGTTTTATATCCGGTGACAAATAAAATTTGATTTTATATTACTATCAAATGGACCTGTTTGTCGCCTCGATAATCATTTGTTGGTAGTTGTTGACATAATTTTAAATAAGACCCACTAAATCATATCTTTAATTTTTTGGAAAGTATGACTTCGGTTTCACCATTAAAATCAAAAATTTAGCCAAATCCTTTTGACAACATCAAATTAAAAAAATCATGACAAGATAAATGAGCCCTTGACTTTATATATCAACTATAGTATTATTACGATTGAGACAAGAAGTCTTCCACAATAAATTAGTTTGCATGCCTCTGTTTACTATATATATGTACCATTCAAAGATGCATTTGTCATCCTGGCTTATGAGTATTCAGTATATTTCATTTTGGGAGAAAAACAAAAATAAAGGCGTCCAGATATTCTTTCCGTTATGGGAAGAACTGTTAAGTCATAGACAAGACTTCCGTTAAGGAATGTTTTAAATTACACTTACATTTTCATAAATACTTGGGGACAGGACAATTATTTCTCGGTTTGCTTTATACTATGATCATACATGTATACGTATCCTAAGAAAAATTTGTATATGCTATTTACATGTAATCAAAGTTCACTATCCACGGCGGTCACAAATAAATCATAAATACAATTTATTTATAGTATAATATGTATGTTCACAGTGTTCAGAAAGAACGCGTAAATAATTAACAGAAAACAAAATATATTGGAATGTAGAAAAAAGGGGGAGGGCTAAAAAAAAAGTTTCCTGTCCCTAAGTAAATATAAAGAAAGACGGGAAAACAATGAAATTATCAGAAAAAAAAATAACAGGGGGAGGGTTGAAAATATTGTCGCCAAGTACCTAGAACTAATGATAACTTTCCATTCTTATATAGCCAGATATAGTTATACCGTTAGATTTGATGATTGGAAGTGTTTTGTGTAAATATGGTATATTGAAATACATAGATATGGATTATATAAGCGATACAGCATAATTTAAGATACCTGCTTTGAGTTCCACAGTATGGATACCAGAGGGACAAACTCATAGATTGAAAATAAACTGACATAGCCGTCGACCAACTTGTGATGGCGTCCGTAAAATTTACGATTTGATGATTTCAACTTCACTATTTGGAACTCTTGGTTTACTAGTTTTCTTTTGAGCAGCAATCCTTTATCAAGGAAATCATGATAGGAAATACAACTCTTTGAATGTCGTTTCATTTGCGAGATATATACTCCGTATGAAGGCGCTGTTGGAATTTTGCTACATAGAAATGGAAATAATAACTTACAAACTGTGGTAAAGCACATCTTTTTCTGTACAGAGGTACACATTTTGGGAACGTTGTGTTATTGCTTAAACAAGGAGTTAATGCGACTGTTTCTAATTTGCACATAACATTTGGAAATGTATTAAGGCAAGAAAAAGATATGAAAAACATGAGATTATTTAGCGGATGACGTCAAAATTATGTCATAATACGTTCCGTTTTCACCAAAAAAACATCATGAAAAATATAATTTTTCAACGTCATATCTATTGAGGACATAGAATTCGCAACCAAGAAAGCGGATCAATTAGAACAAAAAAACAAACAAAAAAACACAAAATATTGTTGTTTAAGACCAATATTTTAGAATGTAAAAAGTTCATGCGTACAATGTATGGATGAATTGATCAGTCTTATATGTTTGATGCCACGCTTCCATCTCTAATGTGTGATAATTGCCCTTCCTTGAACCACCAGAATATTATACTGCCGTCATTGAATTATTTACTGCTTTCCCTGATGAATGCTTGTTTCCATCAAAGCCACAAATGTGACGACAACGACAAAATACAAACCACAATATCTTAACAAAGCATCGTATAAATCGAAAGATTCAGCAACGTAAACCAATATAAAACCCATGTGTTGTCTTTTGTCTTTCAATGCGAAAACAAATCTAGTAATAGGTCACATTAGGCAATGTAATTGTCTAGGCAAACAGTACGAGAGTGTTGCTATGACAAGTGGATATCTTAGGTAATCAATTTAATACCCTTTATGCTAAAGGGTACTTTTAAAAACACAACCCTTCTTCAAAGAAAATCATCAAATGTAACGCTAGTCCTAAAAAAATGTATCAACAGGTAGATATATACGGCATGTGTAGGCGCTGCTATGACATGTATGATGTTACTACTTATGAAAATGAAATTCACAATTACCTAAAGGTAAAACTTATATTTCTTCGTAACAATTTTTTCTAAAATATCCTTATTCGTCTAAATAAACTCGTTATGTATACCAGGATTAGAATTATATACACATATATATATACGCCAGACGCGCGTTTCGTCTACAAAAGACTTATCAGAGTCGCTCGTATTATTATGAACATATCAATGATAACTCAAGTCAACACACGAGGGCTGAATACTGGGCTGGTGATACCCTCGGGGAAATAAATCTCCTCAATCAGTGGCATCGACTCAGTGGTTTTAAATAAACTCACCATAGATACCAGGATCAAAATTTCTGTGACTGTATTTTACATTGATTTGTAGGATCCTTTATTATAGGAAATTTGTTAATCCTCGTTAATAAGGAAAGTTAAAGTATAAGTTATGTCTTAGAAATAAAATGGAAAAAATAATCAAGCCGGAGAACACTTGGATCCCATGTATTTGTTTTCGATAAACACATCTTCTGAAAGTAACTTGTTAGTTATAAAAACGATTTTTGGATCTGTATTGGCTTTTCTTGTATAGATGAACCAAAATTTGAATTCATTTTTTTTCAATCTGTCTTTAAGAGTTATAAGAATGCAATACCAGTGTAAAGAGTATTGAAGTTAAATGCTTTGAACAAATTTGAGAGAAAGGACAGTTTTTGCAAGACTGATATAAAGCGATCAATGACAATACATTTAACAGATGTTTCAAAATCTTCATATTTAATAGTATTTCTAATAAAATAAAAGATGTTATTCTTCCTTAAGTATGGCGAGTGACGATAATTGTCCATCTTAAAAAACATACTTATACAGAATAGTTATGACTTTCTAAAAACATAATTTACGTATGCTATGAAATATTTTGACATTAATACAAAATTGATGTATGTTTTAAAAAATTGCTTCGCTGAACAAGCATGATACGACCGCAGAGGTTAAACGATTGGGACATTTGGACCAATATTCAATCTTGATACTGTCTGAATTAGGATTGTTGACATAATATAGGTTACTGAAACACAAAACAATGTGGTCAAAGATCTTACAAATCTATTGCGAAATACTGTGCAATTGATGGTTTCTTCTTTCTACTTTTCAAAAATTTGAAATTTGAAAAATTTTGAAAAAACCCCATATGAATCCCTTAACAAAAATTGAAAAAAATAACTCCCCCCCCCAAAAATGGAATCCCTCCTTGGAATAATTTCACACAAACTCAATCAAAGCCATTAATGTATGATAAAAGAGGTGCATATAGATAGATAAAAGATTAATCTTTTATATGAATGCAATATTTTTATTATGCAATCATTATGTTATCAATTATTATGTAATTAGTGGCAAAATCTCGGTCAGTTCACTTGAATGAATTTAGCTCTATCATCTTTTTAACTATACAGAAAATTGTAACGAAATCTTATTCAACACATCATGGGCTTCAAAAGAGTGTTTCAAATTGTCCCTATGGGATTCCATTCTCTCATAAATCTGTAATTAGTGTAAACATCCTTACTACATAAAAGAAGATAATGTTTAATTAGGTGTAAAATTTGTTCTTTACATACTATCTGAAATCTGAGACACTCTTTTGTAGATAATTGCCATAGGAACAACATATAATAAAACTAACCCTCTAGGAATACCTATGCAGAAGCTAATTTCATTTGAAAGTGGAATTTTGGTGCAAAATATTTTAGACACCGTTAACATTATAATTGGTTACATAAATGTTGCATAATACTAACATTGCACTAATTTGAAAGAATAATTTGTTAGCTATCCAAAACTACCACTTTTATAAATTTTCAAGCATCATTAAGAAAGTTACAGCATTTTAAAACTTGGGAGTTGGAGTTATGAAATCTTTGTATTGTGCTACCTTAAACAAAAAAATTTCATCAACTGATATTATCAATATGCTTGATTTCTTGATTGACATTTGTTACGTTCGGGGGACGTGTTTTTCAACAGACTGTCGGCATTCCAATGTAAACAAATTGTGTCCCTCTACTTGCCGACATGATTCTTTATTATTATGAGGCTAACTTCTTAGGAAGAAAGATAAGAAGTTAGCGATATCCTTTAAATGTACTTGACTTACATCTATAAATTGACAATGGCGGTCGGTTTTAAACAAAACTTTACGACAAAAGAGATGATTTCAGCTTTCCAATTATGAACTTTCCATTTCTAAGAATCCATATTCCAGCAGCACCTGCATACGGGGTATATATCTCCCAATTGATATTTCCGGCCTTGCATTCCCTATCATGATTTTCTTGATAGAGGGTTGCTGCGCACAAGGACGCTATTAAATCAAGAGTTCCAAAAGGTAAAGTTGAAATCATCCCTTCGTAAATTTTACGGACGCAATCACGAGTTGGTTGACCATTATGGAATAACCGTTTCACAAATGATATCGGATAAGTTCCTTACGTCGTAACTATAATCCCCTTTCGTTTCATGAATGTGACCTACCGAATTAGACTATTTACCGGATTTGTTATCACATAAGCAACACGACGGGTGCCACATGTGGAGCAGGATCTGCTTACCATTCTGGTGCACATGAGATCACTGGTAGATTTTGGTGGTGTTCGTGTTGTCTATTTTTTTAGTTTTCTATGTTGTGTCATGTGCACTGTTGTTTGTCTGTTTGTCTTTTTGTCATTTTTAGCCATGGCGTTGTCAGTTTATTTTCGATTTATGAGTTTGACTGTCCCTTTGGTATCTTTCGTCCCTCTTTAATGCCCCTGTTTCCTGCATGTTTGAGGCAATTACCCCAAAACTCAGTCCCAGATTATTTAAATATATATCGTAAAGAATCGGCAGATACAATCACAGATATGTTAAGTATATGAGTACGTCTTATCAAGGAACAACTCTACGACCAATCCATGCATTGGATCACAAGTGAATGTGATACACTGCTGAACACAGAATTTATATTCAAAAACTACTCTAAATATCAGCACATCCATGTTAAATATGCGAATTTGCTCTACCCTCGACGGAATTACTGAAAAACAATTACTAAGAGATACTGTTAAGAAACTGAATATGATTAAAATTGATTAATAACGTCCATCGGCCAATATTCAACCATATTTAGGACGATTAAATGTGAAATGTTAATTTTTGACTCAGGCGTACGCGTCATCCGGTGTATGAAAAACTCATTCAATTGAACTGCATTTGTATCTAACAGAGGGTCTACGTACAGAAGTTTGAAGTGTTGAATCATCAACATTCAAACAGGAATCAGTCGCATAATTTGATATACAAGACTCATCAGTGACGCTCAGATCAAAATAGTTAAAAAGCTAAATTGTTCTCATTCCGTCTGTAGTCAATACTTTTGAATATATTTCCTATTTAGTGTTTGAATCGATTTCCATTTAAGAGATAACTGTATTGTATTTGAAGCTTTAAGGACGTCCATCGGTAGTTTTACTGTCGCAAATTTAGTTTACCTGGCGACGCGGAGCGGAGACAGGTAAACGGGTATTTGCGACAGTAAAACTGCCGATGGACGTCCGAAAAGCTTCAAATACAATACAGTTATCTCTATTCTAATGCAAAACAAGTTCATAATTAAATTTCAATCATAATTTCAGTGTAAAATCTTCATTAAAGAGAATTCCGCGAAAATATGTTATCTTCTTTGGTCCCTACACTACGTGACGTCATAGGTATGCTTCCGCCGTCAAACATAAACATTGGGCTTTTTCTGGCTTCTGTGTCGCTTCAGAATGTAATAAATTTGATAAAAAGCAGTTTTTTAGGCGCAACAAGTGAGTTTTGTGTTTATTATTGAAGAAATAACATGTCAATACATTCCGAAATTCAAAATGTCGGCTTCCTTAGTTACAGACCAGGAGATAGAGAATTTTACGCTTGCTGTAATCCAATCAAAACAATTGTTACAAAATAATTGCATTAGAATAAATAATACCAATGCTTTGATTTTCATTTTCCTGTAGTTTGAATAACCTACTCTTGAAGAAATTAAGTTGCAGTTAATTTCAAAAATAATACATGATGGTTTTATGTATAGATCTTAACAACGTTATTGTTCTTTCATTTGTCTTTGTTCTATTATAAATATAACCTTTACTGTGTAGTTTGATTTCTGTGTTATCCGTATGACGTGACTCGGTACTTATAAATCCCGTCAATGTGTTTATATAAGTTTTCATTTTTTCTGATCTTTTTTTTTATGTGTGACATTTTGTGTTTCTTTGTTTCATATGATACGATTCTGTACTTTTTAATATCCCTCCAAAGTGTTATTGTTCTATTATATGTCATTATGTTATTGTTTTATTATATGTCATTATGTTATTGTTAACTGTTCTATCATAAAGTTAAAAATACTTTGAACGACAACATCATTTTACTCGCGTAGGGGTATTAACCAGATGTGGATTCTTAAAAATTCTTAAGAACTTCTTGATAATTTCAAATCTCGGTCTGTTTCTGAAATTATTTTTTAACATACTTTTGATTTTTAAACCCTGTATACCGACATTCCTCATATGAATTTTTTTGTAAAACATTGAACGTCAAAATTATTCAATGTTTCTTCATATGTGACGTTTTACATTTTATGACGACAAATACACGAAGCAATGCATGTGTTTTTTTTTTATCAATTTGATAGATGCTTTTTGTTCTCTTCTGTTAATAAACTGTTTGTTTTGAGGTTGTAACACAGTGATGACTGCTAAATCAATATTTTGACTGGTTCACTTATTATGTCTGTTTTGTTCACACAACGTTGTAAATTTAATGGAATTTGATGCGGCTGTCATACAAGTGAGAGGTTTAATGCTAAAAAACCAGGTTCAATCAACCATTTTCTACGTTTGAAAATGCCTGTACCAAGTAAAAAATATGACAGTTATTGTCCATTCGTTTGATGTGTTTTATGATTTGAATTTGCCATTTGATTATGGTCTTTCCGTTTTAAGTTTTCCTCAAAGTTCAGTATTTTTGTGTTTCTACTTTTATCAGATGATAATTGAAAAGGTCTTTGAACTGTTCAAATATTTTGTTATCTTTTGTCTCTCTTCATTTTTGAAAGTAAAATAAGTGTAACAAAAGGATATATATTTTGAAGTTTGCATTTATTTTGAATGAGTAGATACACTAATCATAGATACCAGGCTTGGCTTAAAAGTTTGCCCGTCAGACGCGTATTTAATCTCAACAGACTCATCAATGAAACTCGAATCAAATCATATTTTTTTTTAAAGTCAATGCCAAAAAAGTACGAAGCTGAAGTGCATCGAGGACCTTTAAAAATGGTTTGCTAAATGCAGCTAAGGTAAAATTCCTTATTATTAGTGACTTAAAGATATCAAAAGGCAGCATTTGTTTTTTACAATCATTATTGTTTTAGCAAAATAACAGAAAGGTAAAGGATGACCGATTGGAATGATATTGCTATGATTTAGATTATAACTGTCAGGTGATAGTGTGTAATTATTCCGCTTACCTTTAAAGTCCTGGAAAGTGTCATTGATGTACGATTTTGTCTTGTTATTTTCACTTTTGACGCAGTTCTCAAATCCACATATTCCATCCTTTATAAGTTTTTCAATATCAACAATTTTAAGAGGGGTTTCCTTGAATTGATAATGAGATATGTAAACAGTGTATCCACAACATGTTTTATAGTGCTTAAAATTCTATAAATGTCAAACATGTAAATATTATGTATATGACAATGAGTATAAGTAGCAGATATAGTTTTATTTTAAGAATTATTTTGTATAAACGTATAGTTCCCCTGGAGCACATATTGCTGAAACTTATGAATGCAATGTCCTTTTATCCATGTGTTTAAGAATAAACATGTAATGTTTCGTTTGTTATCAGCCAAATAATATAACAATACACAATCCAATCGTGAACTACGAAAGAAAATTAAGATTATAATGCTTTTAATTGTATACATTAAAATTTAAATGTAAAGGATATCAGTCTAACAACACAATTTTTGCTTTATACAATAGATGAAAAAAATTGTCTCCAAATTTTGCGCAACTCAAAATGAATCAGAAATGAAACATCATATAATGTTTAAATTGTATGGCGCAATCAATAGATGAATTCCTACCTGCTGAATGGCAAGCATGATCTTATCTGATTCTGTACTAATTTTTTCAATGATTTTTGCTGATTCTAAAGCGTTTAAGTTGCAATTCTGTAATGTTTTAATTTGCATTTCAACAATATCTTTGTAGCATTTAGGTTCTGCAAAAACCAAGACTGCACTCTCCAAATCACTCCAGTATCTTTTTAACTCAACTATCGAGTAACTGCGTGAAGATGGCGGATGACAAATTTCGCTTCTGATAAACATTATTTTCTTCAGTGAATTTTCATCCGGTGTTGATAAAAGTCTGCTGTTCCATAACAAAAAATAAAGATCACTTAGATCTAATATATCAAGAGAAATACTGGCATTGATTTCAAATCGATCCAGACAATTCCTCGTATTCTGTGCTGTCCGCTTAGTGTACATTTTATAGAAAATGTGCTTATCCATGGTTCCGTTGAAAACACAGCCATGTGGGCTACCAAGACAGCATTTTCTCGATATTCTTTTTTCAAACTGGTGATAAAACTGATGCTTATTGTTTTCTAAGTACTGAAAAAAGCTGATTGAATAATTGTTTAAAAGTTTAATCCCTATGACATTCCGGAGCACAAGGGATCCTGTATCAATAAGACATTTGAAAATTCGTAGATGTTCGTCAGATTCAACATCTCCCATGATCAAAAATGATAAATTTGTACACCTCAAATCAATTTTGGAGTAACCATTTTTCATTCCATCTTTCATCGGCTATCAATCTGGACAATATACTATGTTAGTAAACTAGCATTACACGTGCACATTTCATTCCACATGAAAACTAGATGCAACTAATGTTTCCAGTTAAGTGTGCACACCTAAGTGTAAAAAATGATACATGTTTATAATGATTTATGTTCAATAATTGTTGTTTACGTCTTTTACTGTTACCCCTGACTTTCCAAAAAACAGAGGATCACTATTTAAATAATCAATTTTGTATTTAACATTGACTATGCGAAAATAGTAGCCAGAGTAAGAGACAAAAGTGCACGACCCGAAGTGGAGTGCACTATTGTCTAGAAACCCTGGCTCTATTTTCCAAAGTCAATGTCAAACACAACATTAATATCATTATTATACTGACTGTTTACTTTTTTTAATTGTGCCAGTAGTGTATTTCAATGTAAAAAAATGCCCTTTATGTAACTCTGCATATACATGTATTTATATTGCAAGTAGTTGTGTTTATTTCCTAAATAAAGAAGCAGAGCTATATTTTTTAAAATGTCAATTTCATCAGCGAAAACTTTCTCCATAATCAGAGGTCCATTAAGGGATAAAAGAAGTTTGACATTGACTGGTAATAATTGCAAAAGTCTCAAATTGGTCATTTCTTTATAAAACAAATATGTAACTACCAGTTCATTTTGAGCTTGATTTCAGGAATACAGTATTTTACCAAAATTCTACTGTGTTTTATATACTGGAACAAGATTATAGGAGAAAATAAGGGAAGGCAGAATTTCAAATTAACAAGCTTGCTGCTGTTAAAAGTCAAATTTCGTTTTATAAACATAACTTAAGTTGGAGTTACCTGTTGAACTGTATCCTTATGTACAAACAATCTTGTTTTTCACTGACTGTTTACTTTACACTAAATCCATTGGATGTTGGATGTGTACAGATTGATACTTTAGTCTTAGATGCATGCTTCTTTTTATTAATTGTTTGTGGCTTTGAATTATCAGTCAGTTAACTGCGAGTACTCTCAGATCTTTTCCTAGTGTCTTTTTGTTGTCGGGATGTTCAATTACCGGGAAATGTCCACTTGTATTTTTTTCCATCTGCTGAGTTAATCCTTTTTCAACCGATTTGTATAGTTCTTTCTTATGATGTACTGTTATACCACTGTTCCAGGTGAGGGGAGGGTTAGGCTCCCACTAACAGGTTTAACCCCGCCACAACATGTATGTATTTGACTGTGTCAAGTCAGGAGCCTGTAGTTCAGTGGTTGTCGTTTGTTTATGTTTTACATATTTGTTTTTCGATTATCTTTTATATAAATTTGGCCATTAGCTTTCTCGTTTGAAGAGATCACCTGAGATCACTCCTAGTTTTTGGTGGGGTTCGTGTTGTTTATTCTTTAGTTTTCTATGTTGTGTCATGTGTACTATTGTTTTTCTGTTTGTCTTTTTCATTTTTAGCCATGGCGTTGTCAGTTTGTTTAAGATTTATGAGTTTGACTGTCCCTTTGGTATCTTTCGTCCCTCTTGAATTGTTTTACATTTTCATTTGGGGGCCTTTTATAGCTGACTATGCGGTATGGCTTTGCTAATTGTTGAAGGCCGTACAGTGACCAATAGTTGTTAATTTCTGTTTATTATGGTCTTTTGTGGAGAGTTGTCTCATTGACAATCATACCACATCTTCTTTTTTATATTGATAAGATATTTTTGTGACAAACAAATGCAGTGGAGGAGCACAGCTAACACTATCATGACTGTAGTAAAACACATAAATCAATTACACCAAAAAAACACCTTCAAATCCGCATACGTTACTTAATATTTGGAATAAGGAAATCAACCAGCACAGGGATTGACACTCTGAGAGTCCACTTCAATGTAATGAATGGATGAGTCGCCGGAATAGGTCACTATTTTAAACCCCGTCATACATGATAAGAATTAGAAATTTTGATAAAGTATATCATAAAGTTCTTGAGTTATCATTAATATCTGAAGAACCAACTGAGGCATGTTTCAAATATGTAATAAAACAAATACGTCAATGCATCAGATATTATTCCCATCTCTTTTAACATCATACAATAGCAACATTTAGGGTATATTTTGTCAAACATATTTGATAGAGAATGCATTTCTAAATATTCCGATGTATGACAGGGTAAGGTGCATTGATGGTTAAGCTCCTTTCCCCTACAAAAGATTAATGGAAGGTCGTAAAAACCTAAACGGGAAGTATTTATTGGATCAAATAAAGTAGGTAACCCAATCGTTTCACATACTTCGTGAGTGCAATATAGTCTAGTCTCTAGAATTTTTTATAGGCGGAAATATTGATATTTATTAAAAAATTATTAAATGTACCAAATTGTTTATGTAAAAGAAAAGATTAATTTCGTGGACAAAAGAAACTAAAGTGTCATTTTTTTTAAAATCACACAGAAGTTAATGTATAGCTTAATATAAATTCGAATGACTTGGACATGTTTCCATTAATTATATTAAGGCACTTACGTAAATACAAAATAAGAGTAAAACACTTTTCTCTTTTCCTACAACTGATCGATTTATCAATATGGCGACAGGATATCATTGCAAATAATAGGAAGTATTGAAGTGCTTAAATGTGTCACATGATCATGTACATTTTTAATACAATATTTACAAATTATACATTTAAAATAAAACAATGCACGAAGTAAAAAGTAAAAAAAAAATTACCAGAATTACAGAAAATATATTTTTTTCGTTTTATATAAAACTATTCATTTACTACACTCATCACTTATATGTTTATAACGTTATTATGTCCACTCGTTTCATATGTTTCATCATTTCATTTTGCCATCTGATAAGGGAATTTTGCGTTTGTAATTTCCTCCGAGTTAAGAATTTTTGTGATTTTACTTTTTACCTACTAAATACTAGATCGACCGAGGTTTACCTTTGTTATCGAAACTTTCTTGCATAAATGAATAAAAACAAAGGATTGAGCGATACTACACAATACATTTTAACAATATGAAAAAAGTTTAAAATCGTTTTTATTCTTTCGTAAATATAATTGATAAAAATGGATAGTGATCTTTTATATATTTTTAACTAAGGAGCTGTGTAAGTACATGTAATTGACAATTTGTTAAGTTCTTCTAAAATCTCAGATACTTTTCCAGCTTAGTTTCAGTTTTCGTGTTTATGGTTTATCAAAAACAAAAGTCGTAACTGTTTTCTGTCCATGTGATAATGTTTTCCGGAGCAGATACTTTAATGTCATGATTTATTGACGTCACATCAGGTCAAAAGTGTGACGTTGTTTCGCGTCTACTGGCTCATAGTTTTTGTGTTTGACGTTTTGTCAAGAGTTATTATATGTCAAAATTCCTGCTCTAATATCTAAGAGGCTGTTCAAGTAAATATCAGGCAAATCCTATGATACGGGTTGCACAACATAATTTTTCCCACTGAATTTTTGGTTCCAATGCAATATTTATATCATACAAAGGATATATATGTCAAAGATATTTTTGAATCAAAAATGGATGGCTCAGAAAATGAGTTTAAAGTTCACTAACAATGCAACAAAATTTGGTACAAAATGGAGAGTTATCTTCCCTTTTCACTGAATTTTCAGTGCTCTCTATGTTTATTTTTTCTTTTTGTTTGTTGCAGGTAATAAGAAAACGAAAATTTTACTTTAGAAGGAATGAATTTGTGATATGAAATAGTTGAAAAAAAATTTGAAAACAAAATATGTCATGTGCCATCCACTGCCTGGTTTTTCCATGGAGACCCTCTTAATATCATTCATGTTTTACACATTTACCGCTAATACAAAAAAAAAACATCTGCCAAGAACTGTAAATCTTGGCAGATGTTTTTTTTTTGTATGTGAGCAACAATATATTTAAAAAAAGGAGATGTGATTGATGCTTACATATATAGTTCAAAAAACGAATCGGGAACACAATAACAAAAACAATCACAACAGTACAAGAAATAGGCTTGTGGCTTGCACATGATAATCCTGTCTGTAAGCGTTGGAATCTACGGCTATGGGGTTAATGCTCAACATTTAGTACAAAATTTAGACAACAACAGACTAAAAGACACCACAAACCAGCTGTTGTGATTTTATGATACCTACATTCGGATTTGTAAGTCAAACACTGAGATAACATTTTCTAATTATATTTAATCGTACGCATTTTGATGGGTATTAAATGTGTATATTTTTCAAATGTGCAGACCATCCAAAAAATCGATTTAAAGTTTGTATGAACTTTTATTTTGAGAATAGATATTAAAGAAAAAGATAACTGTTTTCTGAAATATTGATTGTTTAATCTAATATAAGCATGACTATTATGTGTTATTACTCTTAATGCATTGCTAGACTTTATATAAATATATATATATAAATTTTCGAAAGCAAATTTACAGAACTAACATTGGTAGGCTGATGTTTAGACGAGTTGTATAATATATATTTTAGACCCATATATTTATTTCGTTTGAACTTATTATATATTTTCCGTCTGGTTTATATAATCCGTTCATCTTATTTGGAATCTTTAAAATTCAAGAGTCTATCCTAAATTGAAGTAAATTAAATGACCTTCCAAATACTTTTCGATCCCTAACATCACTGAAGAGACATTAAATGTCAAAATCCGAACATGGTGCAAAAACATTGGCACCCTATAGTGTGGCGTACCATCTTTGTCGAAGGTGAAGTGTTTATAATTGATATTTAATTAATATAAAGATCCGTTTTTTTACACCTTGTGATCAATTTATGTTGCATAGGTAATTGTTAACGAACACTGTATTTTATTTGTTTGTCTTGTCTGACAAGTTCACCATTAAATCCACATTTTATCATAAAAAAACACATCAGCATTTTAACATTTATTCTATCATTTGTCATACATTATACAAACATTTACAGTTCACATATTCCAGTTCAATTCTATAGAAAATCGAATTATTTTTCCATTCTTATTTATAGAGACAAATAAAACAAAAAGCACCATTATTTAGTGAATATCAAGTTTTCTATATTACTTAACGGGTTACCTAAATATAAATAACGGAGAAACAAATAACAATTAAAGGAGATAATTAACGGGGACAAAATGTATGAGCAAGTTTCATCTTAAACAAAATGTCAAGGAGAAATATGTCCACTTGTATTTTTGTCCATCTGATGAGTTATGCCTATTTCAACTGATTTTTATAGTTCGTTCTTATGTTGTACTGTTATACCACTGTCTCAGGTTAGGGGGAGTGTTGGGATCCCGCTAACATGTTTAATCCCGCCACATTATTTATGTATGTGCCTGTCCCAAGTCAGGAGCCTGTAAATTCAGTGGTTGTCGTTTGTTTATGTGTTACATATTTGTTTTTCGTTCATTTTTTTACATAAATAAGGCCGTTAGTTTTCTCGTTTGAATTGTTTTACATTGTCTTATCGGGGCCTGTTATAGCTGACTATGCAGTATGGGCTTTGCTCATTGTTGAAGGCCGTTCGGTGACCTATAGTTGTCATTTTGGTCTTTTGTGGATAGTTGTCTCTTTGGCAATCATACCACATCTTCTTTTTCATATTAAACAATAATAATGTAAATCGCAATTTGCGACACTCCCTATCAAAAATGTATCCAAAAAATTCACTTAAATCCTGGTAGCAAATGGTTTCCATGGCTGTTTCAATTAATTGTATGAAGGAAGATAATTTATCACTTTGAATCCCATAAGGTGTTTTGTCAGAAATATCAACATTTGCACTATTATAAGAAATACTTTCTTTGACATTCTTTTTGACTTCAGATTGGTAATTTTTTTTAACATTTTCATTCTCAATATTAGAGTTCAACTTCGAGGATCCTTCAGCACAATTTAATCAGACAGGACCATGCCATCCCAATCTGTTGATGACACGTTTGTTTGTCGAAGTTCCTCTTGTAGCAACACCAGCAAGATTTTCGTTGGTTGGAATGTACTCAAACTTTATATCTTATTGTTTCTGTTACGCTGTTTCTTACGAACTTTGTGTGATGAAATCCACTTTCATACACATTGTGAATTCGACCACGATAATTTCCTTTCAATTGGTATTTTTACTTTCATTTTCAACGAATTTCAGACTCCTAACTCCAATAAGAACTGCCATTAACTCTAGTCTTGGAATTGTCATTCCCTTTACTGGAGTAAGTCTAGTCTAGATTGCACTTTGAAACTCCATTACTAACTTGATGAAGATAAATAGCGGCAGAATACGTACTTGCAGAGGCGTCACAAAAACAAAGTTATTTATACTTTTTTAATTGTGGCAAGCTATCCATTGCAATACTTCTAGGAATCTCACAATATGTTATCGTAAGTAACTGTGAATGTATCTCTTTCCATATGACGTCATCTTCTTTATTTAATTCATCGTCCCAATTTAATCTTTTCTTCCAAAGATCTTGGAAAACACATTTCCTTGAATATTCACAGGTGAAAAGAGTCCAAGTGGATTAAACACTTCAGCTACTTCTTTCAGAGTATTTCTTTTTGTTTGACTCCCTCCTTTTACACACGAACTAATTGTCTCCAAACTCAACGTATCTGTATCAACATTCCAAACATGACCAAGAACTTTCTTTGAAGACATGGCCTCCTTATCGCCGTCTGGAATAAAGGCATTCACGTTTTTGTCAATTGAAATCCATTCTATAAGTTTCATAGAGGCTGCTCTGAACATTTTCGTTGAATCTGAATACAAACTTATCGCCTCTGTTATAGGCTATGGTTTCGTTACAAATCATTGTTTGTAATGATTGCCTTTCATTCAACGATAACGTATTGCTGTTCCACAAAAAGAAATTTAAATTACTTAAATCCGATTCCTCGGTAGAAACACCACCGTTAACTTCAAATATGTCCAATTAGTGATGTGTATCTAATTCAGATGCTTTGCTGTACACTTTCTCAAATATTTTCTTGTCCATATATCCATTTACGTTACAGTTGACGTTAGGGCTTTGTGAAAACATGGCTGATTTCTACATTTCTCAAACTGGTGATAGAACTGATGTTTTACATTATCGAAATACTGTTCAAATGTGAATGAGTTATTATTAAGCACTTTACGCTCGAGAGTGCTGCGCAAAACCTCCGCGCCTGTATCAACTAAGCATTTAAATATTTTTAGATGATCATCTCCCATGGTCATCTTGTAAGATTCTACCAGGAAAATAATTACCATTTTGGTATATTACTTTTTATTGTTCAATGTAATTTTCATCGAAGGACTTATGATTTACCATAATCTTGTCCTTGTCAAATGATACGTGTATGTATGTATGTGGGATTACCTTTGTGCTCATGTATTCTTAATTCTTTTACAAGACACTCGTAGAAGAACAATTTACATAAAAAAAAGTCAATATTCTTTCCGCAGGAACAATAGCACACTTATAATAAAGAGATGATAGCCATTTCATAGCCTATTTGTCCCTAAAAATTAGAATTCGGTTAATCGTTTACATAGTTCTTGCAACTTATGAAGGCAACTTTTGTTCTGAGATCAGATTGTTTTGACACATATATAACGCACTATGCTGATTTAAATTTAATCAAATTATCGTCATTACATAATAATAGTTTCCATAAGGAGTCGTCCAAAAAAGAGTAAATGTATTTGACATTTCTTACATGTGGTTATTGGACATATTTTAAATCAATTTCCCCATGGATGATCATGATTCAATTGAACTTTGTATTGTATAAAGAGTTAAAAGTTAATGATCAACGAACGACGGACAACGACAAACGCAAAGTGATACGTAAACTTCACCTTGCCAACTAATAAACTACAAACTTATCAACAATCATATACTAAGTATAACTAACATCGATTTTCGGTCAGTTATGACAACATATAAAAGTGTTTAAAATGTTTGCTGTGAGCTTATTTACAATAATCTACAATATTATAATTTAAAACAACTATAATTTGTCTTTCAACGGTCTCAAAAGATATGAATATATTTCGATCAAAGGTAATAAAGGATTTGAAATCGTATCTTCAAGAGTAACTTGTTAACCATCAGAACAGCATAACACGGAACTGACATTTTACATATAGTGAATCACAATGCAGAGAATACTGGACGAAAATTACTACAAATTAAATAATAAAACTAATAGCATACAACAACATCTCAAAACAGAAAACAGATTTTGAAAAACAGCAAATTGATCAAATAAACATCATTTTATGTTCATCAATGGTACAAGTAACACTTTGTGTGTTCATTGATTAGTACAAGAAAGTTGCATGAACACATTTGTATCATAATAAAACAACATTTCTTGTTTTTATTTTTGACGTATAACAATGAAAGTTTAGAAGGTTATTTTTAAGAAAATTTAAAAAAAAACGTGTCCTGCTGCCTTTGGTCTGTTTCCTCTATTAATTATCAACACGAGTTTACTAAATAAACGTTCAATGTATACAAAAGAATATGTGGTATAATTAACAATGAGAAAACTCTCCATAACAGACCAAATGACCCAGAAACTAACAACTATAGGTCACTGTACGGTCTTCAACAAACCACATAGTAAGCTACAAAGCGCCCCGAAATGACAAATGTAAAACAATTCAAACGAGAAAACTAAATGCCAAATGTATGTGCAATAAACAAACGAAAAACAAATATGTAACAAATCAACAAACGACAACCACTGAATTACAGGCTCCTGACTTGGAACATGCACATACATACATGATGTGGCGGCGTTAAACATGTTAATAGGATCCCAATCATCCCCTTACCTGGGACAGTGGTGCACCAGTACAACATAAGAACGATGTATTAAAAGTCAGTTGAAAAGGCTTAACTCAAAAGATAGAATCAAATATGAATACTACACAGAATGGACGTGGTCAGGTACTTGTATATACCAACAACAAAAAGACTCTCATAGTACTCTCAGTTACTAACAGTCAGCTAAAAAAAGAAACCAATTTATATTGGAAGGTTTATCTATAAAATTAATATCACTATCAAATAAACTTTTATATAAGTCTCTGATACATTAATAAAGATGAACCAGCTATTGGACTCAAAAAATAGCTGCGTATATTTAATATAGATTATGTGTTATATCAAAACAATTTAAACAATTTTTTATCTAGATATTTAAAAGAAAATAAACTTAAAATTTTTAGTTTGAAATTATTACCTTTTTTTTCATGAAATGCCCTGTACCAAGTCTGGGAAATGGCCATTTATATTATAGTTCGTTTCTCTGTGAATTTCTGTTGTGTCGTAGTTCTCTTATATTTGATACGTTACCCCTAGTTTGAGTTTGTAACCAAGATTTGTTTTTTTCTCTATCATTTATGAATTTTGAACAGGGTATACCACTGTTGCCTTTATTTACAACGTATTCTACCTACAAAGAAACTTTCATGCAGGTGGTAAATTGCAAACAATAGTTCTTGTAATTTTTGTAAACAACAAAAGGATTATGATCACTTCTTTACTTTGTCCGTATTTAATAAAACTTTTTTGGGATAAAATAGATGAAGTTTTAAAGAACAGTAAAACGACTTTAAAGATAAATCTAATTAAGACACTTGGTATTTGGATATGAAACTTTTGACGAAGATTGTTTTGACTTTAACTATTTTTTAACGATTGTTGGTTTCTCAATTAACAAAGCATACATGTATTACATATCTGACCAAAAGACAAAACGTGTCAATGTTTTCTCAATTTTTCTCAATGAGTTCAATAGAAGAGTATGTTTGAAAATTAAAAGTATTTTTTTAGCAACTATTAGAAAACATATGAAAAGTCATACTAAGTGATATTCTTTAATATATATTTGTTGTACAAATGTTATATGTATTTTGCAACTAATCACTACCCTGAGTAATTAGTGGATTGTAACAGGAAACATCAAGAGGATCTCGGACTCCTGAAGGATATTGTAACAAGCCAATATTTGAAATAAATATTAAATTATGTTGTTGAAAAAAAACAGTTAGCTCAAAGCCTCTAACAACTAATACAAACAATCATGCATTTAATAATGAAAGTTCATAATCTTATGGAAAAAAACCAGAATGATTGGATAACAACTGTCATATTCATAAATTGGTAAAGCCATTTCTTATATAGAAAATTGTGGTTTTATATCTAGCTAAACATCTCCCTAGATAGAAGATGTTACCTGTGTAAATATATGATACATGGTATTCAAATAGTCACCACGTCTTTATTCTTTATTTTTCATAGAAATAGCTAAAGTGCTAATCAAGGACAATTTATATAGGCTCAAATATTTCTGGAAACTAGTTCAAGGACATTATTTTTCCTAAAGACGAATGAAACATTATAAGATTTAAATTGTTGGTGAAAATGAGATTTGTGTCCAAGGGACAACAAAAATACTTTTGGAAACTAGTTCAAGAACATCATGAAGATGAATGATGTAAACAAATTGACATTCCCATAAAATAATTGGAAGTGTTGAAATGTCTGTAAGGATATTCGTCAGGTAAACCGGTTTTTTTATACAACGTTAAGTCAGTAAACTCAATAATAATCATATTTAAATTTAAATTAATTGATAAATTTGGTAGTAAATAGAAGATATGGCACCTGGGCTATCAAAGATGTCATCATAGATGGAGACATTTCTTAACACCTTCTATTCGATTGATTCAATATGACTAAAGTTACTTGATTATTGTTGTTTTGTGTAAAGTTACGCGTATTTGTCATTTTTCTGGCCATGCAAAGATTTTTAAGGTTAACATTATCGAAATAGCTACTGGTGATTTTGGTATAAACTTCTTTTTTAGTGACTTCAGTAATGGATTAAGTTTCATTGTTCCGTTTTCGTTATATCATTTAATGTATTCTTGAACAAAAATATAAAATTGGTATAATTTTATACAGTTGTGAAATTGACTAAATACAGCATTAATCCTTTCTCTGTATGACATATTTTCACCGTTACTTATCGAAAAGACACTTCTAAAGTGCAAGTGAGAACTGCATTGCACTTATTAATGAAATATTCCCGAAATTCAATTTGAAGATAATGTGTCTTTTTTATTGAATAAGAATGAAAACCTTTTTTGGTTTTTTTTAATAACATTATATTTGTATTCACCAATAATGCTTGTGACAATGTTGCACCACGAAACCAAGCTTTTCTTGATGCTTCCTGTTATAATCCACTGATTACCCAGGTTAGTAATCAGCTAATAATATGTAAAAAAATTCTTGAAATACAATTGTACATTTAATTACATTATGTGTTATTCTATCAATGGTATAAACTTCTTTTTTAGTGACTTCAGTAATGGATTAAGTTTCATTGTTCCGTTTTCGTTATATCATTTAATGTATTCTTGAACAAAAATTGATAAACATTTACCTTTGTCAATTTCTGATTAGATACAGAATATGATTTGTATATAGAAAACCTAAAATTGTGAGGAAAAAATTCAGACCAATATATTTTTTGTAAAAAATTCTGGTAACTAACAGAAAACCCTTGCCGTTTTTGGCACAACTTTTTTTTATCTTTTGGTCCTCGATGCTGTTCAACTTTGTACTTGTTCGGCTTTCCAATTTTTGTATCTTGGCGTCACTAGTAGGTCTTGTGTGGACAAAATGCACTTCTGGCGTATTAAAATTTTGAACTTGTTGCCTTTTCTTGGCTGTTGTTCGTGTGATTCTTTGTCAATTGTTTTCTCCAATTTTATTTATATTGTAGTCCTGTGGTGTTGTGTTGTCATTTTGAGGTTATATTTCACATGGCCATAAAAGTGCGAGGTTTGGCATGCCACAAAACCAGGTTCAACCCAGCATTTTTTCCTTTAAAAATGCCCTGTACCAAATCAGCAATATGGCCATTGTTATATTATAGTTCGTTTCTGTGTGTATTACATTTTAACGTTGTGTCGTTTGTTTTCTCTTATTTTTGAGTGTAAATTCACATTGCGATAAGACGCGTCACGGTACTTGTCTATCCCAAATTCATGTATTTGGTTTTGATGTTATACATATGTTATATTTGTTGTTCTCGTGGGATTTTTTCTGATGCTCGGTCCGTTTCTATGTGTGTTACATTTTAGTGTCATGTCGTTGTTCTCCTCATATATTTAATGCGTTTCCCTCGGTTTTAGTTTGTAACCCCGATTTTGTCTTTTGTCCATGGATTTATGAGTTTTGAACAGCGGTGTACTACTGTTGCCTTTATTTATATACAAAGACTAATTGCTTTAACGATAGTCTAAAATTTGAATTTGATTCTATCATTAAATCATCAATACTTTTCCAAATTTTTTCTTAAAATCGACAAGAAATAGAAAAGTGGTTATAATGTTCTTCTTAGTTACACACATTACATATACTGTCATTCTCCTGTTTTCATTTAAACAATAATTGTTCTCATTAATTTGTAAAATACGCATCCATTTGATAACACCAATTGATGGTTCAGTTCTATCTTTACAAATTGACTTATATAATATATTTGTTGAAAATACTTTTTATAGAACTTTCAGACTGTTACATCTGAAGCCAGTCTTTTTGGGATGGCTTTTCTTCAAATATTTATTTCTGCAATCCAATTACTCTTGCAGTCCATTTTTTCCCCAGAATTAAATGTTTAGATATATTACCAGTGTCATCTTTAATATCATTGACAAATATCAAGTTAATCTTAATCAAATTTTCAAAAATAATAGTTTTATTTTCAAGTTTCAAAATTAATCAATTTGTTCCCCCAAATTACCTGTTTCCTTACTTTTGTGAATTGGTAGGTTTTTTTTTCTCTGCCTACCGCCTGATATTAACCAACATTGAAATTCTTCTCTGTAAATTCAGGAATATGTTTTATATATTCAAAATGTTTCTTCTTTTCAAAATTCATCTGAAAAAATCAACCAATGTTTACCAACCACGCTGAGATATTTAATGAAATCAACTTCCAATTTGAAATATCTTGACAAATGAGTTTACTTACCCAAGATGCTTTTAGAGACATAAAATAGCTGTGTATGTCAATCATTTGTAACCCCCTTTCTTAATTTTACTTTATGATGGTATTTCTTTTAACCTTATCTGGTTTACCATCCCGCATGTATTTATAACATTTACTTTCTACTTCTTCTCTGAATTTCTCCGTAATTGTGCAAGCACTTGCCAAACATGTAAAAAGTGGTATAACTAATGCTGTTATAAGAAGATTTTTCCCGATTAAAGTTAAAAGAGGGACGGAAGATACCAAAGGGACAGTCAAACTCATAAATCTAAAACAAACTGACAACGCCATGGCTAAAAATGAAAAAGACAAACAGAAAAACAATAGTACACATGACACAACATAGAAAACTAAAGAATAAACAACACGAACCCCTCCAAAAACTAGGGGTGATCTCAGGTGCTCCGGCAGGGTAAGCAGATCCTGCTGCACATGTGGCACCCGTCGTGTTGCTTATGTGATTACAATTCCGGTAAATAGTCTAATTCGGTAGGTCTCATTCATGAAAGGGAAGGGGATCGTAGTTACGACGTAAGGAACATATCCGATATCATTTGTGAAATGGTTATTCCATAACGATCAACCAACTCGTGATGGCGTCCGTAAAATTTACGAAGGAATGATTTCAACTTCACCATTTGGAACTCTTGGTTTAATAGCTTCCTTGTAAGCAGCAACCCTCTATCAAGAAAATCATGATAGGAAATGCAAGCACGGGAATATCGTATCAATTGGGAGATATATACCCCGTATGCAGGTGCTGCTGGAATGTTGCTACTTAGAAATTGAAAGTTCACAATTGCTAAAAAAAAAGCTAAAATCATTTCTTTTGTCGTAAAGTTTTGTTTTCAACCGACCCTCATTGTCAATTTCTAGATGTAAGTCAAGATATGAAGCCGACTTAACTGTATCTGTAGTATCCTTTATCTCTAGTTCGATGGGATAGATGCGTTCCACATAGTCACCAAATGTTGAATTGTTTAGTGAAAGAACATCATCTATATAGCGGAAAGTAGAGTAAAAGGATATTGCTAACTTCTTATCTTTCTTCCTAAGAAGTTCCTGCATGAAGTCAGCCTCATAATAATAAAGAAACAAGTCGGCAAGTAGAGGGGCACAGTTTGTTCCCATTGGAATGCCGACAGTCTGTTGAAAAGATACGCTTCCCCATAAAAGAAATAGTTTATCCAATTTCTCAATTTAATTCTCCCAGTTGAATTTTTCACATTCGTCTCTGTTATGACCAACATATATGCCCAATGCTTTGACTGGTTTGTTTGTCCAAAAAAAACCAGATACATTATCTTTACTATTTTTCAGTTTTCCTATCTATATACCCTCTGTTTATTTTATTCAAGGTAAATCCAGAAAATGATCCAAAAAAATCTATTTCATTTATAGCAGCTTTGATTTCTTTCTTATTACTGAGAAACACAGTAGTATCATCAGCTTATTTTGAAATGTTCATGCTATGATTTTTATTATCTAGTTAAACTATGAACCCTTTGATATCTCTGTTTTTTCGAAGTTTTAAAGCCATGATGATATCCACGGATAAGACGAAAAGACGAGCTGATAAAGGACACCCCTGTTTTATTCCTCTTGAGTTATGATATATTTCTGAAATCCATTCATTATTAATAACACAAGTTTTTAACCCAGTATATAATGTTTTTCTCAGTTTTTAAACGATTTATTAAATCCAAAATGTGTCTTAGTGACGGACATAAAATCTCATTCTAAGGAATGAAAAGCTTTAGTAAAACCTACAAAAAAAAACCTATTTCCCCTTCATTCGAATATGCATCCGCAAAGTCAATAATATCCTGAATTTGTCTCAAATTGAAACCAATAAATCTGTTTTAATATATCCTGTTTGATCTTTATTAATATTTGTTGGTATTATCTTTTTTAAGCGTTGTCCTAGAACAAATGACAATAGTTTTAAATCTACATTTAGTAAGGAAATTGGCCTATAATTATCTTATAATGAATGATCCCAATTTTTGAACAATAATGTCAAAATAATAGTACGTTGTGAGTGCGATAGATTTCCTTTTTCACTACCAGTGTTTAAAACCTTGACTAGAAAATATCTTATTTTCTCCGAAAACGTCAGATAAAATTCAACTGTAAGACCATTAAGCCCTGTATAGTAAAGCGAATATTTAGCGAATTCCAAGTTTACTTATGCGAAAAGTGAAAAAAAGGATAATTTAACACCAAGGATTGTAATCAAATCATATAAGGATTTTGAATAAAGGCAACAGTATCATACTGCTATTATATGGTATAGCAAAATCAATCTTGTTTACAAACCAAAAACTGAGGGAAACTCATCAACTTTAAGATGAAATCTAAAGAAAAAACAAAAACAGTAAACTAAACCAAAACCAAACGCCAACATATATGTATCACTCCCAAACGTGTCCTTTCTCTCAAACATGTCCGATTCCCCCAAACGTGTATTTTCTCCCTAAACCTGTCCGAAATGTACAATATTTCCCAAACTGGTCCGATTTCATAACCCTAAAACGTGTCCCGATAATTGTTATTCGCCAAAACGTGTCCAATATTTAACGCCAGAACGTCTCACGTCTTTTAGCGTTAATACATGTATCTCCTGAATAAAAACGCTAATAACATTTACGGCAATTCTATGATGGGGACACAGGTGACACATTATTTATTAGTTAATCAAATGTAGGTTTTTAATGAATATCATAATCCCAAATTTAATCTGTAATTGTTAATTATCTTTTGACTGAAATTGCTTATTGTTCAGTTGCAAGTATTTCATACTCGTTTAGAGCGAACCTACATAGAATAATTATAGAGTTGAATTAATCGGGAACTTTGTAAATTATTTTGTACTTATAAACTCCGTTGATGCTTTTTTATATTTATCCGAATATTGCATGGTGGGCGGTAAGCAACATTTTTTCACTTTTGTTAATAGTTCTCCATCTGAATTTGTGTGTATTTCAATAACTCAACAAATCATAAACTGGTTATCCGTTTTTTTCTCTCATAAATTTTCTGTTTCCAGTATCAGTATCACCAAAGACACACGGTCAAGAGACATAACAAATACTCTATGCATATTTAGAGCGAAATAGTTTTACATTTGCCGTATAAATTAACTTTAGACTGTTGATGGCGTATTTCCAGTTGCATGTATTTCATGCATATGTAGAGAGAACATACATGTTTTGATGATTTTACTGTTCTATACTGTTTAAATTAATATTTAGACTGTTGATTGCGTATTGTCCAGTTGCCAGTATTTCATGCATATTTAGAGAGAACATAGGTTACAAGTTTTAATTTTCTATATTTGTACTGTACACATTTATTTGCGATTGTTGGTTGTCCAGTTGCCCGTGTTTCACGATATTTAAAGAGAACATGCAAATTGTAATGTGCAGAGAAAGGAACATGGCTTTGTCAGTTTATTTTCGATTTATGAGTTTGACTGTCCCTCTGGTATCTTTCGTCTCTTTATTTTTGACCCGTTAACTGTACAGTTTAACTAAACATTTGTGCTTACAATTTACATACGCCATAGCCGAAATCACCCCATACTTTTACCCAGTTTGTTTCGGCCGGTTTAAAAAAAGTACTAACGTACCTTATCTATACTTTGAATGAAATGGTAAAATTAGTATACGTTAATGAAATAGCAATAACCAAATAACGCTTGATATGGACACGTTTTTGGCGTTGGACACGTTTGGGTTGGTTGAGAAATGGACACGTTTAAGCATTTATACAAATCACACGCTTTGGTGATGTTTTGAACTAGACATCTTTTGCAGTTCAGTGACGTTAATATAGACACGTTTAGGGGAAGTACACGTTTCAAAATGTTACATATATACATAGAAACAGACTGTAGATAAAAACTGCCCTAACCCTGACATGGAACACGAAACAATTGGTGGATTGAACCAAATCCGACGGAAACGGTAAGAGGTAACACATAAACACTGAACAGTAACAAAACCAAACGCCAAAATACCTAAAAACGGTCTGTAGATAACAACTACAGTATTCCTGACTTGAAACAAAAACAAAAGTTGGTTAACACTTGGTTTTATTGCTTGCTATACCTCCTATTTATATGACAGTGTTAAAGGAACAGCTAAAATGGCAGCACTACGTACAAGGTATAGAATGTAAACAAACACTGCAACCCTCAGCGCATATAAATTAATACATAACTATTATAATAGTTCATCAAAACAGGTACACAGAAGAAAAACAACGGAAACCTCAAAACGTTATCAAATCAAAATCCGAGTACATGGGTTCAAGGGCAGACTAAAACAAATAGGACCCAACAAACCAATAAAGGTTGCTTCAAATTAGTTATATGCTTTGATTGTAAAAGATTTCTCAACTTTCAAATACTTGATTTTACAAATCAACAATCATATTTTTACGACCGAATTACTGAATATTTTGTTGGTAATTTCCTCATGGATGTATGACAGATGACGCGTCTCACATAAGCATACAAGTTATGAAGCATATAGGTGATCTATCTTCTGTAATATGAAGTGAAATTAGACAGGTTTACATCGCCGATGACTCCAACGACATCGGATAATAATACCTATGTCTTGCGATTAAAAAAAACTGAAAATGGTAAGATACAAATTTTGCTCTTGATCCTCATTTTTAGTCATAAAAAGATTGTGTCCAAATTACATAGAATTTTGTTTGACAAAATTATGGACATTTAAAAAAAACCAACAGATTGAATTTAAATTTTGACGACACTGTAT
The DNA here is from genome assembly GCA_019925275.1 of Mytilus edulis. NCBI lineage: Eukaryota > Metazoa > Mollusca > Bivalvia > Mytilida > Mytilidae > Mytilus > Mytilus edulis. Next base: position 90,523,459 of record CM034362.1, read on the forward strand.
CAGACAAAGGAATTAAAGTTTGTCGTGTTCATTATTTTGCTAATTGTACTATCATATATCAGTAAAAACAATTATCTCTAGGTCTCAAATATCTTTTAAGAATAACCTACCCGTTCGTAAAAATATTTAAGAAAGGGTACCCGGCCATGTCCACTCTGTTTAGTGTTTGTATCCATCTACTGAGTGAAGCCTTTTTCAGTTCTTATAGTTCTTATGATGTACTATTTAACTAGTATCCCAGATTAGGTGGAGTTTGAATCCCGCTTACACGTTTAACCCCATCAAATTATGTATGTATGTGCCTGTCCAAAGTTAGAATCCTGTAATAATGTCGTTTGTTTATGTTTTATATATTTGTTTTTTTTCATTTTTTATACAGAAAAAAAATCTTTTATGTGTCATGTTGTCTCTTGTTGAGAGTTGTCTAATGAGCAATCATATCGAATCTTCTTATTCTATATTGATAGCTTAAAGTAGCATACGTGACTTAACACAGTTCATCAATACACAAAATGTGTTTTATATTTATAAAACATTTTACAATGCTCTTCAACTTTGTACTTGTTTGGTTTTATAAATATTTTGATATGAGTGTCACTGATGAGTCTTATGTAGACAAAATGCGCGTCTGGCGTACTTAATTATAATCATGGTACCTTTGATAACTATTTACACCACTGGGTCAATGCCACTGCTGGTGGACGTTGCGTTCCCGAGTGTATTACCAGCCCAGTAGTCAACATTTCGGTGTTGACATGAATATCAATAATGTGGTCATTATTATAAAGAAATAGGTCCAGTAAGACCACTTTTGGCCCCAAAATATAGCAGTTTTACGAACTTATTAAAATGTAAACTTTTAGTTATTAATTGGACAGTAGAATGCTTCTGCGACATCAATATAGGCTGTTTTTGGCAATATAATGCACATATATATCGGGTAATAGCACCATTAAGTCATGCTAAATTACTGAAATCTTCCCAATTCTAGCATTTTAGTTAAATTTTAGGCGGTATCCGTGTAAAACGAACGTGGCTGCATTCGTTTGCATCCTTAATATTGAAATGTAAGTTGTATTTGATGATAATGCATAACATATATAAAGGTTGAGGATGAACACGGATGCGGCCACTTTCATTTTTGACAAAAACAATCTGAAAAGTGACATTTTTCGGCATATTTGGTAGATTTTTCATATTTGAGCTTGAATCGAATCGTTTTTAATGACTAAATCAGTTAAAATCTTTCACATAAGCTAATTAAATAGACACTCAAGTGTTTAAAAAGTAGTCCAAATGTTTCGTCAGACGAACCTGAAATTTGAGGCCAAAATCGGCCTTACCGGACCTACTCCTTTCCTGTTTACAAAACTTAAAATTTTTCGAAAAAACTAAGGATTTTCTTATCCCAGGCATATATTGCCTTAGCCGTATTTGGCACAACTTTTTGGAATTTTGGATCCTCAATGCTCTTCAACTTTGTACTTGTTTGGCTTTATAAATATTTTGATATGAGCGTCACTTATGAGTCTTATGTAGATGAAACGCGCGTCTGGCGTACTAAATTATAATCCTGGTATCTTTGATAACTAATTACAACGAAAGATCAGTGACAATTACACAAAAATAGGTTTTTATTAATTATAAAAAAAGATATGATTTGATTGGCAATGAGGCAACTCTTCACAACAAACCAAATGATATATAACCAATTTATAAAGCCCACTAATATGACATGCGTACAATGAGATATATATAAAACAAACACTGGTCCAAGAAACCAGTTATATCGTAGTGAATATACCTTAAACAGAAAACAACAAATTTTTTTTTTTTTTAATAATTATTCAGTTTATTGCATTATTGGTTGTTAACAAATACCCTAAAAGGTACAACTATCCCAGATAGGTTTATCCCTGTGTGTGAATTATCAAATGAACCAGGGGATTCACAAGATAAACTTATTATAAGTTTCAAAAGTGGTTAATAAATTATTACAATCTATATAGTTTACAAAATCTGCATAGCAATAAAATCCGGAAAACATACGTTCTCTCTGTTTACGTTTTTTCTACTTATTTTAATTGTATATCACGTGGTATAGATGTTTATTATGTATCTTGAACACGTGTATTTTATTCATTCTTGTATGTTGGAATATTCCTAACTTATTTGGTAAGTTTTAAATTTAATGAAATAAACAATTGTTTTCTTCAACGATAACTTGAATGCGCTACAGAATACTGAGAAACTTGATGCATTAGCCTATTATGAGTATCAAACATTGATGAAATTCTGATGCCCTGAGTGATGGTATAAAGTTAACATGGTCAAAACATGGATAAAGAGTGAGACTTTTTTTTTGATACTTTGTATAAAGTATTGACAATCGTTTCGTGTAAACAGAGAAACAGTATACATAAAACATAAATGAAAAATATAATATTGCTCTGCGAGTACATGGAGCATAATGTCTTAACTTTCACATAAACAGACACACACACATGTACCTACACACAAACTTGGTCACAAAACTAGTACACACACACACACTCTGTCACACAACTACTCAATCATAAGTACTTGTACGCCTCACCTATTGAATTACATTGTGGTGAATTATATATATTTAAATGTTTCTTTCAAAAATTTACTACATTTTCTTTCTAAGAGTATCATACCATTCTAAAAATTCGAATTTAAAAACCCTGTATACATCTATGTACTTGTGTTTTAACTCTGATGCATAATTGCTTTTGTAAACAGCAAATAAAACAATTGTTAACAACACATTAATATCAAAATATGAACTGTCATGAATTTTGTATCCAAGTATTAAATTTTGCATTGATAAAATATGTGTACCTATTTTTATTTTATCTAGTAATAACCCAACTTTAATCCAAAATGCTTGTAAAAATTCACACTCTTTAAAAAAATGATTATAATTGTCTACTTGGTGACATATATGACATTGATTATCCTTCATTATTTTCCATTGATGAAGCAGTTGCTTACATGGCAATATATAATTGATCAATTTCCACCTAAACCTTTCTAGTTTGTTATCAATTATCTGGTGAAATGTAAAGTTTAATATATCATGTAATTGATTTGAGGAATTTAGATTGATTTTTTTTTTCCATTTTATGAAACCAATAGGTGTGTCACTTTCTATACCTTTGATATAATTATATATATCTTTAGCTTTTAATTTTTTTAATGCAAATTGATTTGGCTTTGTTTTTTATTTCTAGGTAAAGATTTCTGTCTATTTGAACTTTAGTTGAAATTGATTGATTTGATTTTAACATGAGTTTTCATTCCTTTTTGATTGCAGATTTCAGTTTAGAAAGTTCTGCTATCCAGTTTGATTTTCTTTCAATTTATTTAAGATTAATTTTTGGGAGATATTTCCTTGTTTATCTATGATATCATTAATAAAAAGAATGTCACTTTCTATCCAGTTTGGAAAAACAAGACTTTTACCATTTAATTTAATTGATTGATTACCCCAAATAAATTGCTGTCTTATACATTTGAAATTTAACCCCTTGCTTATCTTGGAACTATTATGTACTTTATACCAACTTTTTAAAATTTCAAAATAAAATTCTGGCATAATTTTTTTTTAAATTGGTATGTCATATATATTTTCAGGGTTCATGTTGAATAGAGCAAAGTTTGCTCCAAATTTGTTCAAGTAATATAAAGGTATAACCTTCCAATTTGAAAATTCTTCTGTTGTTAACCTTTTAACCCAAGATATATAGATTGATGTTATATAACTATCTATATCAATCATTTTTAAACCTCCATCCTGATAATCATTGCATAGAGTAGATCTCTTGATTTTCTCATTTTTGTTTTGCCATATACAGTTAAATATTAGTTTTTTTAAATTGTTTTAGAAAGTCTATCGATAAATTAGTTACTGATGCTAAAAAGGTTATGTTTGGTATAATTAATGTTTTTATTACTGTTATTCGTCCAATCATTGTAAGCTTTCTTTTCTTCCAATATGAAATTGCTTTGTCTGATTTCCTCAAAATATTTTCTGTGTTTAATTTATGGCATTCATCTTTATTAGTTACAAAATATACACCTAAACGTTTAATGGGGCTTTTACTCCAACTGATGTTTTCATATTTATCTTTAGAATGTTTTAATTTACCTAGCCATATTCCTCTAGTTTTTGACTTATTAAGTTTTAGACCAGAAAGAGTTCCAAATTCTTCAATTAAATTTAATGCCAGGCTTATTTCTTGTTTTGATTTAAGAAAGAGAGTAGTATCATCTGAAAGTTGTGCGATTTTAAGACTATGTGTTTTAGAATCAAGTTTGATTTGAAATCCTTTAATACCTGTATCTTGTCCTATTCTATATGCCAGAATCTCTACAGCTATAACAAAAATTACCGAACTCAAGGGACACCCTTGTCTAATACCACGAAAAATGCTATAGGTTTCAGAAATCCGCCCATTATTTAGCATACAACCTTTGACACCATTATAGAAAGTTTTAACCCATTTAATAAACGACTGCGGGAGACCAAATTTTAAAAGAGCTTCATACATAAATGACCATTCTAACGAGTCAAAAGCTTTTGAAAAATCTATAAATAACAAAGCACAATCTATATTAAAAGTTTCAGAGTAGTCTATGATATCTTGAATCTGTCGGATATTAAAACCAATATACCTATTTTTTACATATCCATTCTGATCACTATTTATTATTTTTGATAAAACAGGTTTTAACCGCTGGGCTAAAGTATAGGCTATTAATTTGGTGTCTACATTTAATTAAGTTATAGGTCTATAATTGTCTAGGGATAGCGGGTCATTTTTTTGTACAATAAAGATACTATTCCTATTTTTTGTAATGTTGTTAATTCTTCTTTTTCGTAACACCTATTGAAAACTTCTACAGCTAGTTCTTTTATATTATCCCAGAATGTGCGATAGAATTCAACACTTAGACCATCTATACCTGGTGATTTGTTTAGCTTCATATTAAAAATGGCTTCTGTGCATTCTTCTATTGAGATGCTGCCGCCTAGAGAGCTTTTCTCGTCATCACTTAATTTATGATCTATTTTTGTTTCTTCAACATATTGCTTAATATTATTAACATCTGGATTTGTACTTTTATATAAATTTTTATAGTAACATTTTTCTAAATTTAAAATTTCTGATGGCTCTGTTATAATTTTGTCTTGCTTATCTTTCAATGCCGAAATATTTGTTTTTGTTTGTCTTGATTTTTCTACACCTAAAATGAATTTTGTGTTTTTTTTCCCTTCTTCTAACCATTTGACTCGAGATCTTACTTGTGCACCTTTAACTTCATCTTTATAAAGATTTTCTAGATTTTTTTCAATTTTTTCTATTTCATCTTTAGTTTCTTTTGAAGGATTACTTTTACTATTTAAACTTTGTAAGTTCATTTCTAAATCTTTTATTTTATTTTTCTTTTCAGATGACTTGTATTTACAATACATAACAGTTATGTCCCTTACTTCAGATTTGAAGATATCCAAAATATCTCTTGAATCTCTGGTAAGTGCCTTTTCTTTATATTTTAGAATAAGATTGTTCATATGGTTTTTATAATTATCATCTATTAAAATACTATTATTTATTTTAAAGAAACCTCTTCCTCGGCCATGGGGATTTTGTCTTATTTTCAACGAAATGGCTTGGTGATCAGTGTGTGATATCATAACAGGTCTTATATCAGAATTGATTACATGTGGCCTTATATCTGGACTGATCAAAAAGAAATCTATTCTGCTTGTTATATTCATATTGTTTTTCCTTCTCCATGTAAATTGAATTTTGTTTGGATTTATTTCCCTCCATATATCTATTAATTTGTGTTTTTTAATGAGCTGTTTAAGGCTATTTACTGGTTTATAGTATTTATGAGAGCTATTTGATTTCCTATCTATTTTTCATAGGGTTTCATTCATGTCCCCTCCTAAAATTAAAATACTTAAGCGATTATTTTCTATGATGTTATTTACCTTTTTAAAACATTTATTTCTGTTAGTATGAATGTTTGGGGCATATACATTTATTAAGGTAAAAATGTTATCGTTAACTTCAATGTTGAGCAAAATAATTCTGCCATCTTTATCTTTAACTTCATTTATTAGTTTATAATTTAAATTGTCTTTAATCAATATTGAAACGCCTCTTGATTGGGAACTTCCATAGCTATGAAAAAATTTACCTTTTACTTCACTATTAATAATATGTTCATTTTTCTCTATTAGATGGGATTCTTGTATAAATAATATATTACACTTTTGATGTTTATTCCCCAAATATAATCTCTCTCTTTTCTCTTTCTGTCCTAAACCTTGACAGTTTAAGGATATAAGATGCATATTGTCACCCATTGTTTTTACCTAGGGAATATTCAATTTTATACATTCAATATAGCTGTACAATTATGGTTCTCATAATTAGTGTAATAACCCACTCAATAGTACATGTTAATGAGACTATTATTAGAACAACATGTCTTATTACATTATTTACATGTTTGTATATACACAAGGTTAAATGCACTGTTAATTTCTTTTTCTCAAAGACACAATAAAGTAATAAAAATATCATTATAAAGAAATATATTTGCAAGAAATGACTATTATAACAGTATGACATAACAGAAATAACAGGTTTGATTATGTTAACCCTTTTCGTGCTTAATTTTGTTTGTTTACATATCAATACTATGTTTCTCATACACAAATAACAAAGGTTAAGTGTATTTAAATATACAAATATATCATTCAAATCACTGTTCACTTTTCCACTAATCAAGAAAGATTCTATCATGATTCTCTTTGATCTCTGAATTGTTTTATCGATTAATCTATTTTTAGATACGGTGAAAACCCAGAAATTTAGGGATTTTTGGAATCGGGTCAGCATGCATATGAATTTAACTGTAGTTATACTGTTTTTAGTTGGGTATGTCACATGTATGACGATAATGCAAATTAAAAAGAGAAAATATTTTTGAACAATTAAAAATAGTTGCAGATACATGTTTACATTAATGATTACATTGATTGACCTACTTAAATAGTTGTTTATTGATGTGTGTGTTTGATATAAACTATTTTGTAAAAGAACAAACACATAACTTTTATTTACATATGTATCAATTCTTTTCAGGTATTTTAGAGTGGCAATTACCATGGATGTGGACGTAGCTTGTACAAAAATACGTGAACTATATAGGAGGAACTAATTTTCAGTTTTTTGATACCTAAAGCAATAGTGGTGTTTTTAATATGCCAATCTTTGAAATTGATACTAATTGTCTTGGTGAACTAAGTGAGATAATGTATATGGCAGATCTTGAGAAGTTTTATAGTTATTCCTAGTACATGTATGTAAGGAATTGACACATTTATGAACATGGATTTTATATTTCAAAGAAGTGATTTCATCAACTAAGTGATATGGAACGCAGCTAAAGTTAGTCAATTTACCAATCAAACTGACACCATTCAGATTGGGATTTACAGGTGTTTTGAATTGATTCATGGTTAATAGAAAGATGATAATAACTTTCAATGGATCAACTATTTGATCATATTCATTTGTTTTCATGATATTCATATAAATAAAATATTTCATATCAACATTTAATATAATTTTCCTTACAGAGTGTATACAATCTAATATTATTGTATCACACAATGAAATATTTTTTTCACATTTTTCAGATAAGATAAAAATATTACTAACATATGTACACAAGCACAAAAACTGTGCATTGAAAATCACACTACTGTACATTTAAGTTAACTAGGACACTGGTTAGGGATTTGCCTTCTGTTTTGTCGGCTCGACTACTCGTTTATGTAATTCATCAGTCGGCGTTGTTGCTTGCCTTTTCCCCGTTGATTGGCTTGGAGTTTTCGGATCTTTAAAGTTCCTGCTCTATCCACAATTTTATGTTATATAGTCTTACAGATTCAGATGTAGACAATACTTATTTCACAGATATTTTCTCATGTTTTTGGTTCTCTCTTTAAAACAGATGTGTTTGGTGCCACTTGATACTTGGTATTATTTTGTTTTGCAGAATATTCTTTATACATGTTATATTCTCGCAACTCTTCTGATATAGAATCCGACTTCTGATGTTACTCTCATTCTTGTAAACATCGTTTGCAGCTACAATGAAATAGAAGTAATAAACTGTTGCGTCTAAAATTTGGTAAATGTTTGCGCAATAAGTGGACCAAAAGTAAATTTATTTTATTTTAATAATAAGTAATATATTGGTGACGTTGTTGATATGCAAGCGTTTTATGTTTTATGTTTTACCGAGTATATTGTGCAATCCACTGATTGTTAACAAGACAAAACATATTCTTTGATCCAGAATCTAATTAACAGCTTTAACCTTATGGTGTTCACATTTGCCTAAAAAAGGTTGGGATCTACAACACATATCGATGCAGTTACTGAAAATTGAATAAACGTACAATATTTAAGAATATATCTAGCTAATAGGTTTTCAGAAAGTTTATAATTGCGTATTGTTCCTGATTTGAACTGATTAAAAAGAATTTTAATGTAGTTTCACTTTATAAAACGTCGAAAAACGATCTATATCTTTTTTTTTCTTTCAAAATTATGCATACACAGTTATAAACACTTTACTCAAGTTAATGTCTCAAAGCAAAATTGATTCAAATACAATTATTAGTCATTTTTCTACAGAAGCAATGATATGTGCAATGAGAATGCGTTGTTCTGCATGTACAGAAAGCGTTATTTGCAAAGCAAGGTCAAATGATAAAAATATCCTAGCATAAAAACACCATAAAAAAAACATAGGTCCATTCATTTACTTTCCACAGCAGTCATTCATACTAGTTATCTTTTTGACTATATTTTAAGTGTCTGCTCTAAGTAGTAAATTATGCCTGTACCAAGTTAGGAAAATGACAGTTCTTGTCAATTCGTTTTTGATGCGTTTTGTTATTTGATTTTGCCATGTGATTATGAACTTTCCGATTAGATTCTCCCCTACACTACAAAAGTCTAAAAGTCTGAAAAGACCAGTTTTTGTCTTGATTTGCATGAACTTTTACTCGACATTCTCCAAAAGTATGACTTGTGTCTTAATTTTTCTTGACAAATTCTCATTTATATCAAGTTTGTATGAAAATTACTTGACATATTCTTGACATTCTGAATATGGTCTTAAAATTTCTTGACAAATTCTTGACATTTAAATACTGTCTTGAAATTTCTCAACATGTTCTGGACATTCTTATTTTTTCTCAGTATGTCTTGACATATTCTGAACATTTTGAATTGTGTCTTAAATTTACTTGACAGTTCTGAGATTAAATCTAATGTTTAAAATAATTTAAATTTGGATGTGTTGATATAAAACAATTTGAAATTGAGTTTTTAAATAATTACAAATTTTGATTCCTAAAGGACAAGGTATGATAAGCTATTGCAACTGGCCCCCTATTTTTCCCAAAATTAAAATGAATATAACCTGTTCATCATCACATTATTTTAAAAGTGCATTATCAAATCTTTCAAAAAATCAAAAGAACTGTCATGATTATGTGTGTTAAAATGATTAAATGCCTCGCTCTATTCCTCTTAATTCGTGAATATAATCGAAATCGTGATTTTTGTTACCCTTCCAGCACAATTTTAACTATGAGCGGACGCGAGTACCACGACGATATTTGTGTGTGTTGTTTGTTTGACACATATGATTAACTGTTTTCAATATAATCGTGGTACTCGCGTCCGCTCATAGTTAAAAAAAATAACATTTCCTCCCAAAAAATATGCCTTTTTGACGGATGATAAAAGTATATAAACCAAGGACCGGATCGGACTATCATTTCCGAATCTGCATTCTTAAAGCTGAACCTACGGAGCTGGAAACAAAATTAATTTTTACCGACGAAATGGGATAGGAATAGTTTGTGTGTTTAGTGGTAAGTATTCATTCATGGTTTTATTTAAGAAAATGGTTAAATATTATGAACGGAGGATATATAAATCACTTTTTTCAAAGGTTTCAAGTAAAACGAGCATCCAAATACCGGTATTTTTTCTTGTGCATTCTTTTATCCCCCTTTCTAATTAAATGTCAAAGTTTGGGGGACAAGGACTATTTGTTATTCCTGTTAATTAACGCTCAAGCTATGTTTTATTAGAAATGAAGTTCCGAAACATGTACCCAGCCGGCCGCGCCCTCCCCCTCAAACGACAATTGAAAAAAACCCACCACATATCGAATATTCAGATCATCTTCAGAGAGAGACAGTATAAATTTATCTGAAGTTATTTGAGATTTATAGATTTAATCGAAGTTCATGTGCAGTTCTTTAGAAAACAAAGGGTGGAAATAGAAAAAAGACGACCGAGTTTAATGTAGCAGACGATTTTCAATGATTTAATTTGCCAATTCACGGTGAAAAGGATAGTACAGCAAAAAAAAAAAAATATTGGAATTTTACTCCAAGAAAATTTGCAAATAAATAATATATAACATATGCAAACACTAAAAATAAAACATTAAACAGGTATTTAAAAAAGGACGTTTAACAACATGTAAATACACCACATTTATAAATACATCTTATTTCAATCGGTTGGGAATTGTGCGTTCGTGGCGTAATAGGTTAGCGGTTTACCTGGAATGCCCATGATACTGAGTTCGAGACTCGATAACATGATTATTTTTGGAGATTTGTTTTGCAATATAAAAATCGAATACTTATACGCACACCAAGTGCAATGCAGATAATGATTATTAATTTACTTTTTTTATGTGTAGGGCCTACACATTTTGAATCTTAACAGCGGAATATATTTAGTACAAACGTATGTGTTTCGAAATGTGTCTGCCTAGCGTGCGTGACATACTCGCAAGAATTAAAAAAAAAAGTTATAAAGTTAAGCAGTTAGTCGAAATACTGTGTTAATTTGAATACGTAAATGTATTTTCCGAATTGACAAATTATCTGCGTTTTGAAAGAAAATAGCGGCCAGCGCATTTCGTTAAAAACTTTTTAACATTCTTTTATATATATATATAGATTATATCCTTGGTTTTCCCGTTTGAATGGTCATTTTTAAGGGTCTTTTATAGCTTGCTGAAATAGAGAGGACAAATCCGATACTCTACGGGATTGAAGGACATTTACTAGGTTTGGATTTTCCTAAATAAAGGCAACAGTAGTATACCTATGTTCAAACTCATAAATCCATGGACAAAAACCAAAATCGGGGTAACAAACTAAAACTGAGGGAAACGCATTAAATATAAGAGGAGAACAACTCCTAACCAATCAATAAACTTTGATTATTCACGTCTCGTAATATCTTCCAATCAGGAAGCAAGAAAAATTCACGCACTAACTGTCCATCGTTTAATTCTTAATATCGACTCCTAGGATTGGATAATAATTCATTAAAACTAAATAAAAAATATTGGAAACATTAAATACGATGTACGATGTAGACTGGTAATTTGTAGTAGCAAAGAAGTACATGGTCAAATAATTTCTATTGCAGATGGTTAAAGAATACAAGTGTTCCTTCGTGGGAAGTGTCACCTTAAAGATAGACGTCCTATTAAGTCTGCACCTTTAAAGAAATATGTATCATCAATAATAGGACGTAATATAGAAAATGATGAAGTTATCTGTGGAAAATGTAGAACTATGTTTAACAAATCAGCTAAGACAAATGTACAGACGAACAACAATCATTCTGAAGACAGTGATTCTGAATTTGTGGTAGAAAATCAACCAATAATCGATATCCAAAGCCCCAAAACAATTCACCTGAATATTTCTTCAACGCATACTTCTCATAAATACTGTATTATATGTAAGAAAAAAGGAAATAAGCGTGTTAAACTATGCGTTGTTCCTTTAAAAGCAAGAACGCAAGCATTTATACAAAACGCAATATTTGTTGACTCTAAAGCAAGATGTTGCACGTCTCATCTTCAAGAACTGCATTTTTCTCAAGCATCACTGATGATCCTGAAAGCTAAATACACTAAATCTTTCTTCAGCCGTACCGACATTGTAGCTCTTCTAGAAAATGTCCGGCTTACTATGTCAAAATCCTCTATTTTGGATTTTGATAATCCATCTAGACTAACAGACGATGATTATTATAACTTGACTGGGTTAACAAGGCAGCAGTTCGAGGATTTGTCAACTTACTCTACAACAATACGTCAATCTAATGTAAGATCTGTTCGAACATGTTTGGCAATACTTTTGACTAAATTACGCACTGGTCTTCCTAATCAAATTATTGGAACTATATTTTCACTGACAAAAAGCCAAGTTCAAAGAAGTATACACAGCGCTCGAACTTCTTTGCAGTCATTTGTTACTCAGAACGTAGGGTTTCAGCACATAAGCCATGATGATTTTGTTGAGAATCATACAACTGCCACTGCTCAAACACTTTTTGGCAACAACGAAAAAGTGGCTATTATAGTACTGGACGGCACCTACATATACATCCAAAAAAGTTCAGATTACAAATTCCAACGCCAATCATATAGCTTGCATAAACATCGTCCTTTGGTAAAGCCAATGGTAGTTGTTGGGACAGACGGCTATATTCTTTCCGTTTTAGGTCCCTACTTATCCAATGGTAAAAACAACGATGCAGCTATTACTAAACATATGGTGGCAGTGAATGCTGAAGGAATGAATGAATGGCTTCAACAGGATGATGTATGTATTGTCGATAGAGGTTTCCGTGATGTTGTGGAATACCTTGAACAACAGGGTTACTCTGTTCAGATGCCACTGTACCTTAAAAAGGGTCAAAAACAGCATACAACAGAAGAGGCAAATAACAGTAGACTAGTAACAAAAGTCCGGTGGATCGTAGAAAGTGTTAATGGTAGGCTGAAACAATGGCGGTTTTTTGACAAGGTTGTTTCGAACCATTACATCCCTTTCATCGGAGAATTGTTACGGTTAGTATGTGCATTGTGTAACAAATACCGACCTGCAATAGCAAGCTCAAATGCAGATGATATTAAGATAGCTGAGGCAATGCTTGATAAAAGCAAGAAAGGAAATTTAGTTCAAGCGATTGTTGAAAATGAGGGATTGATAAATAAAAGGGTAATATATACTCTAGTTGATGGATCATCAGCGGATCAACTAAAAGATTTCCCGGTCTTATCCGAGGAAAAACTCCGCCAGATTACGATGGGCATATACCAACTAAAACAGTCCCCTTTATATGTTAGAGAGCATATTGGTGAGGACAGCGTATATCAGCTGTATGTTTGTAAGATCAAGGAGAACTTGATTAAAATCAAATTGCAGTCTCGGTTCAGTAACAGTGCTACCCACAATGTATTTGTACAGTATACATTAGACGGTGAAATAAGTGGATGGTACTGTACTTGCAAGGTTGGAGCCAGAATTGTTGGATGTTGTGCCCACGTATCCAGTGTACTTTGGTACTTAGGATTACACCGTCTTCAAAATACCTCAATTAATAGTCCCAGATTTACGAAGTCAGTTTTGGATGCCTCAGATCTACCTGATTTAGACACTGACAGTGACGGTAGTTCTGTTGTTGAGGAATAATTCTACAATGCGTCTTGCTGTCGTTTGGCTTCGGTGGCAACTTCTTAATATTTTAATGATTTAGAAAAAGAACACTTTCCAGAAACATTCAGACATATTTTTTTTTTAGTATATATAAGTGAGGATGAACAGTATTAATTGGTATTGGAAATAATTTATTTGTCCATCTTGATTTAAACTTTTTATTCTTCAGCAACAAATGTATACCGTTTACCTAATGTCATGATCAGTGTTTTATTTGAAAATAATGTTGTTGTTTAAATCCGCTTTGTTTATACACTGCTGGATATAGTTTTCATTGGCATTCATACAACAAATCCTTAATTTATATCATTATATGGTTAACTTCTGTCTCATTTGGTCTGTTGATGAGAGATGTCTCTTTGACAATCATACCACATCTTCTTTTTTATATGTATATTGATTTGGTTGCCAAACTATTATTGTATACTACAAATGAGATAATATTGTGTTAAGTCTGGTGTTTTTGTGACTTGCTGAAGGTAATGGGAAGCTACCAGTAAGATTAATAGATGTTTATCCCGTTGCCCTGCAAATATTACAGGAAATAACAAAGACCCTTGACTGTTTGTTTGTCATCATTTATATTTTTGGTTAAGCTTTTTAAGAAATCTTACTGAAAGGAAGACATTGGCTATGATATTAAATAAAAACTACTTGTTTCTGCTTTATCAAAGTGGCATTCTTTTATTTTTCCATTCTTTATTATATGAAACGTATAGCTGGTATTGTATTTAGTATTAGCGTCAAATAATTAAAGAATATATGACATTGACTAATATTAAAATGGAACGATGTTCGAGTATCACCAAACATGTATTTTGAAATTGGACAATATCACCACATGGGATTCTGGTCATGTGTAATTAATAGCTCAGCTTATTACATGACATGGGTTAATTGTTAAGTTTTTAAGTCCACTACCGACGAAGCCGAAGAAGACTATAGGTTTGCACTCTGTCACCTGTAGATGCCTCTTGCTTATGTTCCATTGTCACGATTTTTACTGTTCTCCTTGTGCTGTATACTGCTGTATTTATTGTTTACTTTTACCATAAAAAATAATTACCATAGCTGTTATATTTATCAACCAAAAATTAATATATAGATTGTTGTTGAACTTCAATTCATTTGCATTTATGTCAGTATTTTAGATATGAGTATATGTTTCTAATTCACAACCTTCTTATTAAACACTTTGTTCAAATAGACTTCTTTTTATTTATCTAAAACAGAACAATCATTCTATATTAATAAAGTAAATAACGTGAAACATGGAGATGTGAGATTGATAGCAATGATGCAGTAACCCTATAACACATAGTACTCAAAAAAACATTTTGATATTTTTCAGAGGTTGTTTGTGAGTTAAACAGACTGAAGCTAATGTTTCGAAATCTTACAAATCTCAAAATTATTCCTTTTTGTATATAAATCAATATTCCATAGAAAATACGTTTTTTCTATTTACATTACTCAAAGAAGCTGACATTATTTCATATAAATACACATTCTGGTATTTTGCAGAGATTTTTTGTAAGTTTAAAAGATGCCATATCGCCATTTGTCTGGAAATATTGCAATTCTCAAAATCACGAATTTTCGTATAAAAAACAACCTTTTCACCCAAAATACTTACCAAGTATTTATAAAACTTTAAAGATGTCTGTAATAGATTTATTTAATCATTCTTATAAGATTTTGAGAAGAACTGGTGAGTAGTACCGAAGTTCAGGCCATACATGGTATAATTCTCAAAATCAGTGATTTTCATATAAAAAACAACCTTTTCACCCAAAATACTTACCAAGTAATAATAAAACTTGAAAGACGTCTGTAATAGATTTAACTTATCATTCTTTTAAGATTTTGAGAAGAACTGGTGAGTAGTACCGAAGTTCAGGCCATACATGGTATAATTCTCAAAATCAGTGATTTTCATATAAAAAACAATTTTTCCACCAAAAATACTTACCAAGTATTGAAAAAACTTGAAAGATGTCTGTAATAGATTTAACTAATCATTCTTATAAGATTTTGAGAAGAACTGGTGAGTAGTGCCGAAGTTCAGGCCATACGTGGTATAATTCTCAAAATCAGTGATTTTTATATATAAAAAATCAAGTTTTACCCCCAAAAATGTTGTCTGATCCCAACATAAATTCAACATTGTCTTTTACTTCTATAGATATAAATTGTGTTAAAATTTTGCAAAAATCCGATAAGTAGAACAAAAGTTGAATTCCAGTAACTCACTTCAGAAGGAAATCTGATATAAAAGGTAACATACAGAACTACATTTACATATGCACATGCAGTGACGCGCATGCGCGTGATAGCACCAAAAAATTACCGTATTTCAAATGCCACGTCCCTAGGCTTGAATTACTGCCATTATGGATTATTTTCAAGAGGGGGCCAAAAATGGTCCTTATCATACCTTGTCCTTTTATAAATTAAATGATTAAAATCAATCATACTGTAGACATATTTCATTCTACATTCATAATATTAAATGTTTATATGGTAAAAAATTATTGTACCAAAATGTGGTTTTTATATTAATAGCAAATTATGATGATATACAAATCATTCATTAAACAGAAGAAAAATTGTGTAATGTCATCTGTTGGAATATATTTGAAGTATTACACATGGACAGGATGTTCCCCATAAAATTAAGATATTCCACACACCCAGAATACACGCAAATGTCAAAAGAAATTACTGCTTTACCTGTAATAAGCCATACAAATTATCAATTGACCGACCATGCCACTACAATTTAAAAAGTTTGTTCATAGACGAAAATGAAAATCATCATTTTGATGAAAAAAAATGAATTGAAAATTGAATATTTCCCAAAGATTAAAAGAAAAGTATTATCTACCCAAGGAATAATAAAAAAAAAGGTATGTATAATGGGTCCATTTTCTATAGAAATCATTAATCTTATGAAATGGATCCCAAACAGACATGCATAATATAGATCTTAACATTTTTTTCTTTTTCGGAAGGTCAGTTATCAAATTTATTTTTGTTAAAAATTTATAAAATTCAACACTCAAATTGAAATAAATAAAGTTTTTTTCGGTTGTCCTGAAAATGAACAAGGTTTTTGAATCAAGATGGGAACTAAGTCTTTGACCTTCACGAAAGCCCCCCCCCCCCTCTTATTTCAGCCACACAAACCCAAAAGATGAAATTTGGGGTCCAAAAGAGACGCATGTTCACATTTTAAAACTGCCTTATAGACACCTATTATAGTAAAGCAAATTTGACTGGCAGTTTTGCCAATGGCAAAAATCTAAATGCTGTTTGTCAGCAACTTCAACTTATATTCCAAGTGAAAACAATTAATTAAACGTTTAATAAAAATTAATCAAAATCAAAGTACATGGGGGATTATTCAGGATATTCCAACTAAGTTGCACCAAAAGGGTATCTTACTTCACAAAATTAATCCTTGATTCTTCAAAGTTTAGTTTAGCCATAATAAGTATATAACAGCAAAAGAATGTCACAAACAGTGCAGAATAAGTCTGTTCACATTTTTAGGCGAAATTTATACTGTTGAGATAGTGTCAAGACATATTTAAGACTGTCAAGAATGTGTCGAGACATATTCAGACATTATTTAGAATGTCAAGAATATGTCAAGACATATTCAGACATTATTAAGAATGTCAAGAATGTGTCAAGACATATCGAGACATTATTAAGAATGTCAAGAATATGTCAAGACAGATCGAGACAAATTTAAGACAGTCAAGAATTGGTCGAGACTAATCCAGACTCTTATCAGATGATACAGGAAGTGTCGAGAAATTTTAAGACAATGTTCATACGGTCAAGACACTTGTCAAGAAAAATCAAGAACCTTATGAGACAAATTCATACAATGTCAAGATTTTTTAAAAATTATTAAGACAAATCAAGAATGTCGAGTAAAAATTCATGCAAAATCAGACAAAAACTGGTCTTTTCAGACTTTTTGACTTTTGTAGTGCTAAGTTCAGTATTTTTGTGATTTTTCTTTTTATGGTGATAGTGAACACTAAATGAATATCATTTTTAGTATATCTGTGAAGAAAACACAGAAAAACGCAAACAATGATTTTTAAAAAAATAGCCAAAAAAATCCCCAGATTCATAGAAATAGAGAGGACTTAACAATATTGTCGTTTACCATGGAAATGATGCAAATAAAAGCAAAACGAAAATGATTGAACCCGTCCTAGTTTTCTTACTAAAACCATGTATTTGATGGTTTCGGTTGTTCCCTAAATGGATCTCTAAGAAATTTTATCGACGGATTGTCTCCTTTCATTACCGAAAAAAGTACTGGGTAATATCTGTATCGGTTTGAAATCCATATATGCACTTTGCCGACTTCCTGTTCGTTGTCATGACTTTGCAGGCCACATCCGTATGACCTCATCCGTATTTGTTTTCCTATTTTGTATTTTTTTAATATTTTGAGGTATGAACAAATCAACACACAAGTTAACTTAAAGCAGTCCTTGCGACTGCTCGATAGATAAACATGGGAACATTTCAGCAGACCTGTCAGTTAACTTTATCCCTAGCAGACTAGGCCTTATGTCTGTTTTTTTGTGACTGCTGCAGACCAGACCTGAGGACAAGTTTGCTAGAGCAGACCTGTGTCAAGGACAGGTCTGCTTGACGAGACCAGATATATGGACATATTTGCATGACCGGACCAAAATAGACAATGCAACAGGTCTAATTGACCAGTAAACAAGTCTGCTTGACCAGATCAGACAGGACTGCTTGAACAGACCAGACCTACTGGACAGGTCTGCTTGACCGGACCAGACCAGACCTGTGGACAAGTTTGTCATTTAACAAAGCAGTTCTGACATTCATGGGGACAGGTCTATTTTTTAATCGGTCTTATGGATCTCCTTCACCACGTTTCTACAAAGGTAGACCTGTTTACAAGTTTATTTTGGATCATATTAACTTTATCTTAGAAGATTAGACCAGACGAAAGTTCATTTTGGATCATTTATACTTTATCATAGACCAAAACAAAGTTAATTTTATAAGAACAGGTCTGGTTTTGACTTTTGATAGCAGACCCGGTCATTAATTAACTTGTGTTTACGACTGCTTGTTAACTGCAATTCCGGCCAGGAACATGTTAAATTCTGTACTAGGACCGCTCACAGTAGTTACAAAACCGGTCCTAATATAATTTTAACCAGTTATAAAGTCTGCTTATTAAGTTAACTTGCTGAACAGGTTAAAAAATGTAGGATTGCAACCATCTGTAGCTTCCCTCTTAGTGCATAATTTGCTGTGTTCGCTTTATAAATAATTTCTTTTACTAATTACTATATATTTGTACGACTCGAAGATGTGATGGAACGCTGAGGTGCGATTGTCATTTTTGAAGTTCGATGGTCTTCACTGAAGTGCAATTGTATGTATTCTGATGTGCAATGGTCTATTTGACAAATGATTGTTTTAAATCTACAAACGTGCAACTATCATGAAATGAAGAATAATTGAATTTACATCTTAACATTTATTATTGTTTATGGTTACATTATCATTTGTTCTATAGGTTGTTTATCTCATTAGTTTTTTCTACTAATTTTATGACAAAGAGTCTGTCAGCAGGACTGTGTGTTTTTAAAGAATGTCGTTTTCCATCGTACGTAACACAGAACTTTTTGTACATATATATAAAAAAAATATCGCGGCAAGAAGGAGAACATTTTAGTATCTACCAATCCCAACCGATTCCCGTAGTATACATTCTCATCGACATTAAAAGCATCTTCAGTGTTACCATCTGCGCACCTCGTCGAATATACAGACCAGATAGCGTAACAGGACAACCATGGCACTTCGACGTAATAATTCAGATTAATAAAAAAACGAACTTAAACGTCAAACCGCTGCAGCTCAACGACACCATAGCGGTTTTGAGTGTCATCGCTGTTCAGAGTCCTACATATTGATTAAAATTTTACTTAGGAAAATAATTACTATTTAAACAAAATATTATAAATAAGGAGAATAATTTGAAAAAGCTCCAAAACACAAGGTCAAAGATGATTTTGCAGCTTCCCATAAAACCACCAATACTTCCCTGTTTACCCTATTAGTGTGTGTAATATTTTCACTTTTGAGATAATTGTGCAGATGATTAAATACTATTTACAAAATTTAACGTAACATTCAATTGTATATAAGAAAATAACCATATCTAGACGATCATCAATAAAGTTATCAACCCTTTTTTTCATGTGCTCAAGCTTAAAAAACCAGGTAACATCAAGCTTCCAAAATATCCCAAAAAAATAATAATGTTTTCAAAGACCATCAATATATATAAGTTTAAGACTGAAGGTAATTTTTTCCCGACTAAATTTCGTGTGTAACAAGGTTGGTGGTGTTAAACTTATATACATGTATTAGTTAAGGTAGCATGCGAGTTTTTCCAGACCAATAGGGATAATGATAGCCTTTTAAAAATTCTCACCACTTTCTATTACTGTCTAAAATGCTACATACACAATGAACTAAAGTACTTTTATTTTTCACAGAAATTAATTTTAATTCGCATAATGAAGGTTTAGTGTTGTTGCTATCTATAAAAATCTAAAACCACTAGTGCGTTGATGTCTTTTATTATGCAGTGAATACAAAATTGAAAAAAAATAACCTGACAAATTTTTTTTTACCATTAACATCTGTAAATAATTTTTTTTTTTTTTTAATTAAAGAAAGTTTTAAAAAGAGCAACACTATTTACGGAATGTAAATACTACCGTGCTACCTAAAAGTTCACTAGCTGACAAATTGGACCTCGTTATTCCAGTGTGATAGATAGGTATATCTCCTATGTTTTTGCAGATAGAAATTACCTCGTTCTCTTGTTGACGCCTTTTCCCCTCTTGCCTTTTCTTGTCTTCCTCTTGGGTTTTCTTGTCTTCCTCTTGTCTTTTCCTTCGCTCATCGTCGCCAATCAACATCATAACTTCAACTTTGCCTTTTCTTTCATTTTTTTCGTGTTTTTTTTGGCAGTGTCTGATCATCTGTGTAAGCCTCTCCTGAAATTCTGTCCATTTCCATTTGTACTTTCTGTTGGTTATGAATATATAGATAAATTAAACTTAACATTTCAAAATCAATATGCTTCTGGGAAGATAACATTTATTGTAAATAAAAGATTTTTTGGCTGGAATTTCCGATAATATTGATTTTATTAATGCCATGTGTGTAGAAGGCATTTCTTTGTTTAAGTATATCAACATGAGGTCAAGGACTACATCATGTTCAATGCATGATCATCTAATTACATTATCTGATTGGTCAGTTCTTAAAATCGGTAATTAATATCAAATTTCTACATGTGCTTGGACATGCGGTCATTCGCCTTTGTTTTGGGAGAAAGAAAAGATCGTTTTGAATTTATCTGAAAAACCGAATAAACTGTAGAAAGGCATTCATCGAAGAATCCACAGATTAGAAGGTAAAAGCGAACCTTAACTATTATTTTATATATTTTTAATAACTTAATTTTTAATTTATTATTATTTATTTTTGAATTGTTTGTTGCTTTTGAACCATGGTCCGGCGTGCCTTAATTTTTGGTAATTCTTATATTCGTCGTTTAGAAACTTTTACTCATGAAAACTGTGATCGAGGTTGGTTAAATTTAGGTTTAGACGGAACCGACATCCAGGTGGAATTTTTTGGTTTGGGGGGAGGGACTCTTCGCCCCGGTAATAAATGTGTTCAAAAGCAACAATATATGCATATAATTGAAGAATATATGCCACATTCGGTTTTTCTTCAGGTTGGAGGCAACGATTTGTCCTCTGAAAATGAGCCCGTGAAAATAGCAAGAGATATCAGTGTTTTTGCCGATTACATAATAAATTGCTATCATGTTAACCACGTGGTTATTGGTCAACTTCTCCCGAGGTATTCCGAAAGACCGGAAGCTTATTATAACAACAAGGTTTACATTGTAAACAAAGAACTTAGTCATTTAGTAAAAGAAAGAGACAATGCGACTTTCTGGCATCATAGGGGGTTGTGGAAGAACACCCCAGATTTATTATTAAAAGATAATGTTCATCTTAATGATGAAGGTATGGAAATATACGCTAGAAGTGTCCGTGCTGCTGTTGGTAGCCTTTCACGAACATGTAATGTCGAGCAAACATGCGTTGCAAATTACCGTTTATGATTGTTATAAACTTATTGTCCCTATTTGGACATATGAAGAAAAGAAGCATACACTATAATTATGTAGTTATCTATGAATTATTTGCATATTATTACTCCATCACCTTTTGTAACGATTTATAATCTAAATTATCTCTGAGTGGTTGTGCTTAGTATGCACGTGGTTGTGCTTATATGCACATGGTTGTGCTTATACGCACATGGTTGTGACACTGGTGACATGAAAGATGTCTTATTTGTAAATAATTATGGTTGGTTACATCATTTATATCAGAGTTATATAATATAATATGTCTCTTTTTATATTTAAATATTGATTATCCATAATCATGGTTTATATACTTTTATTTTAGTATATTATTAGGTTAATTATTTAATCAGAGAATAAATCATGTCTTTCCCTATAATGGTTGTGTCACAATAGGGATCGATTTTGGTACTATTAAAGAATTTTATTCATATTGGTTGGTTTTATAAAATTGGTTTTGGAGTAATAATTAGCATACATGTATCATAGTCAAACTTAACTTTTAACATGAGTACATTTTGCTAGATATATCATCATATCAACTATGTTAATTTTATTGACAAGCATTTTGGTTTAAAAATTATACTTATTTACATTTGTAGTAACATTCTTAAAGTTCTGTGATATACAGGATTTCTATTTTTATTTATTTTGTTTTTGTTTTATGTTTTTATAGCAAAATGCCAAAGCAGAAGAGCCGAACAAGAAGAAAGGCTGCTCCTCAAAGCATTGAAGAAGATGTTCCAAATTTAGTGGAGGAACAAAGTGAGATACCACCACTATACAGGCCACCAGTGCGGAGACGCAAGACCAGACGAGCTGTTCCTGAAACAATTACTGAACAGCCGTCTGTTCCAACAGCAAATGACATTGCTGATGCTTTATTCCGAAAGTTTGAAAGTTCCGGCGTGCAACTGGTAAAAGACAATACAGCAGTTCCAATTAATGACTTAACTGGTATGTTGTCGTCATCATCCACACAACCAGAAAATTCATCAAATAATGACTCTCAGGGACAAATGTTAGCTGTCTTCCAACCGCCATTGTCTTCAGATCCTAATATTAACACGTCTTCTGATGGTGAGCTGTTAAACTCTAACTCGTATGCCGAGAATCCTTATGCTTGTGACATGTTGAGACATTCTATACCTTTAGATTACCATGTCAGCAATAAGGTTAAATCTGATGTTTGGTGTGATAACTATGTAAATTTTGCTTTATTATTACCTTCTAACATTGATGATACATGTAATGAATCAACATTATTTGAGAATTTGAATATAACAATTTCAAATAGGAAGTCTAACAAAGAGCTTTTGTCCATTCACCAATGGACAAATGCTTTTGACATATTTATGTCTATATATCTTGAAAAGAATTTGAGGTCGGCTAGAGCATTGATTAAATATGGTTTTAATGTACGGTCATTATGCAAGTCCTTGGGTTTCCAAGCCGCTAAAGTATATGATGAGAAATTTAGAAAGATAAGAAAAATTTTAGGGTTACAATGGGATCAAATCAATGATGAACTTTGGCGATCTGCTGCTTTATATGAAAGACAATCTGATTTTTCAGGTCAAAATAAGAAGTCGTATGCTAAAACCTCAAACTCAGCCCCAAATTCTTTTCAAAGGAGGGCCCAGCATCAGTATCAATTCCCAAATGGCTATTGCTGGGCCTTCTGTAAATCAGGGGAATGCACAGCAAAGTTTTGTAAACTCAAACACCAATGTGTACACTGCAGCAAGAAACACTGTACCCTTACATGTCCAGAGCAAAAAGGAAAACAGGCAAACTTTGTCAAAACTTCCAACACCAATAAAGGTTGAAAATTTGGAACATTTTTTAGTAGGTTATGAAACCCAGTTGAAAGATAAATTGATTCATGGTTTTTCTTTTGGATTTTCAATTAATTCTTGTTTTTCTACATCTCTTAATAAGAAGATTTTCCCTCCAAATCATAAAAGTGCAAGGGAAAATTATCATGTTGTGCAATCGAAACTGAATAAAGAGATTGAAGCAGGCAGAGTTAAGGGTCCATTTACAAAGCCCCCTTTCCCTCTTTTTGTATGCTCCCCTTTGGGTTTAGTTCCAAAAAAGGAACCCAATTCTTATCGATTAATACATGATTTGTCGTATCCTAAGGGTGACTCTGTAAACTCTGGTATTTCCCCAGAATTTTCGGCAGTACAATACCAAAACATTGAAACAGTCATAGATTTAGTCCAATCTTATGAATCAAACTGTCTAATGTCCAAAACCGATATTGAGCATGCATTTCGCTTAATTCCAATAGCTAAAAAAGATCATCATCTGTTAGGTTTTCATTGGGACAAACAGTTTTATTATGATGTATCCCTCCCCATGGGGGCTTCGTCCTCGTGTCAGCTATTTGAGGCTTTTTCTACAGCCCTCCACTGGATTTTAAATGCTAAATTTCAAATATATGGCGTATCACACCTGTTAGATGATTTTTTCTTTGTCGGAAAAGCTGGCTCAAATGAATGTTATAGTGCATTACAAACTTTTCTTTGTCTTGCTGATAAATTGGGGGTACCCATCAAATCAGAAAAAACACAACTCCCTACTACTTGCATTACTATCTACGGTATTGAAATTGATTCTACTCAGATGGTAGCTCGATTACCTATGGAGAAAATAGAAAAAATTTTGCAATTATTAAGTAAATACAAATGTAAACGCAGTATCTCACTCAGAGAATTGCAATCCTTATTGGGTCTTTTAAATTTTGCATGTGGAGTTATCATACCTGGGAGAGCCTTTTTACGTAGGCTTTTTGATCTGACTATAGGTCATACATCTCCTCATTATAGAATCAATCTGAATTCTGATGCAAGATTAGATCTTAAGTTATGGTACAGTTTTATTGAAAATTACAATGGTAAATCTTGTTTTTTATTCAAAGAATGGGTTTCATCAGATTTTTTAAAACTGTTTTCTGATGCTGCAGGTACTTATGGTGGTTTTGCTGCAGTTTTTGGCAGCAAATGGTTTTCAGGGAAATGGCCACCGGAGTTAATTGATTTACACATTACAGTGAAAGAACTTTTCCCGATTGTGTTAGCTATTGATATATGGGGCCCTCTATTAGCAAATCATAAAATACTGTTTTTAACAGATAATTCAGCTGTTGCTGAAATTATAAATAAGACATCATCTCGGGAAAAGAATATTATGAGACTGATCCGAAGATTAGTGTTAGCTGCATTAAAGTACAATATCTATTTTAGAGCCAAACATATTCCTGGGAAAACAAACGTTATTTGTGACTTGTTGTCTCGTTTTTCATTTCAGGAAGCTCATCAGATTGCTCCTTGGTTAAGTCCAACTCCTGTGGCCATTCCACCTCAATTTTTGCATCTATGACTGATAAGCTTGTTAGTGCATCATTATCTGCTGCTACTCAGTCATCATATAATAGAATGCTAAGTGTGTATTCAAATTTTTGTCAGAAATATTTTCCAGGAGTTAATGTACTTCCATCTACTCATGTCATGGTTGCTCATTTTATTTCACATTTATTTATTCAAAATTATCAACCATCTACAATTGCGTCTTACATATCAGCCATCAGTTTTATGCATAAAATTAAGTTCTTACAGGATCCAACAGACACATTTTTTATTAAAAAAATGTTAAAAGGTACAAAACAGTTGAGACATTCTGTTGATACACGGCTGCCAATAACCTATGACATTCTTGTAAAATTGGTTAAGGCTTTACCAAAAGTAATAGTAGGCATTTATAATCAAGTTTTGTTAAAAGCTATGATGTCTACAGCTTATTTTTGTTTCTTAAGGATTGGAGAAATTGCAGTTAAAACTGAGTCTGAAATCTATAGAGTAATTCAAAGGGAAGATATAAAGTTTGAAAGCGTAAATGGTCATGTGAGCAATATGACAATTACTATGAAGTTCTACAAACATAGTAATCTACAGAGTAAGACATTATCAATAGCTAGACGTCCTGAAAATTATTTATGTCCTGTTAAAGCTATTGAGGAATATCTAAGGTTACAAAATTGTCCACATGGTCCTTTATTTCGATTTAAATGTGGAAAACCTGTTTCGGGTTTTTATTTCAATTCTTCACTAAAAAGTTTGCTTAATTTCGTAGGATTAGACACTAATTTTTATAAAGGCCACAGTTTCCGAATTGGAGCTGCGACATCTGCAGCTGCCAGAGGTGTGCCGTTAGCCTTGATCCAAAGCATGGGTAGATGGAAGTCGAACGCTTTTCAACATTATATTCGACTTGATAATTTTCACACTTAGATTTAATATAATCTCAGTCGCTTATTAAGTACTTTGGTAGAGGTCAACATGGCTTGCTTTACCTTATTGTGATTTTTTGTATTTACTTTTAGAGAGGTCAACATGGTTTGCTCTGCAAATTTAAGTTTTTTTTTTTTTGTTTTTTTTTATTTCAGTCATTTACTATATGTAATGGTATTTATTGGGTTGGTAGAGGTCAACATGGCTTGCTTTACCTTTCCTTACAAGTTTAATTATCAATGATTATTTTGTATACTTATATATCATTTCTTTTTTGTTTTGTTTTGTTTATAATATGTGTTATTATTTTTGTAGAGGTCAACATGGTTTGCTCTACACTTTTACTGAAATGCTAAAGTTAAAAAGAGTATATTTTATTCAATTTTGGGTGTTTTGTATTGAGGTCAACATGGCTTGCTCAATTTTCTAATTCTGGAGTTCCTAAGTTGAATACAGAGTCCTCGGTTGGGGATCCCTCTTGGGATTTGTGGCACTTTTTCAACCCCACCTTTGCTTATTAAAGTCATTGTCATTTATGCAGTACTATTATAATTGTTAAGATGTAAGTTGCATTTTAAATTAATTTCTGAATAAATGACATTTTACTCAACTTGTATTTTATTAACAGCAAACATAGCTCAGACTCTTTGATCTTGGTCATTTATACAAGGTTTTCTCGTTGTTATCTGTGTCAAGGAACATTAGCTGACAAAATAACATTTATTGTAAATAAAAGATTTTTTGGCTGGAATTTCCGATAATATTGATTTTATTAATGCCATGTGTGTAGAAGGCATTTCTTTGTTTAAGTATATCAACATGAGGTCAAGGACTACATCATGTTCAATGCATGATCATCTAATTACATTATCTGATTGGTCAGTTCTTAAAATCGGTAATTAATATCAAATTTCTACATGTGCTTGGACATGCGGTCATTCGCCTTTGTTTTGGGAGAAAGAAAAGATCGTTTTGAATTTATCTGAAAACCCTCCCATTTCCCTCCCTTTTAAGTGTTATTATATAGGACATTTATTTTTTTCTTTAAACATGAATTAATTACAATATTCATGTATACTTGTTTATATAATTTGTATATACATATGTTGGTGAGTTAATTTTTCAACTCACTTTTATTTTTGTCATTTTTTTTTTTTTATGTTTATTTTGTTACGGTGTGGCACTTTTTCAACCCCACCTTTGCTTATTAAAGTCATTGTCATTTATGCAGTACTATTATAATTGTTAAGATGTAAGTTGCATTTTAAATTAATTTCTGAATAAATGACATTTTACTCAACTTGTATTTTATTAACAGCAAACATAGCTCAGACTCTTTGATCTTGGTCATTTATACAAGGTTTTCTCGTTGTTATCTGTGTCAAGGAACATTAGCTGACAAAAAGTATTTTTTCTGCATTTTCAAAATTGATATTTTTTATAAAAGGGTATTTTATTTCCTTCTTTATTCTAATTTGACAATGAATAAAGACGAGAAAAAAAAACAACTAAAATCTGATTGTGAGGAAGAGATTTTGGACTCGGAACTATCATTATTACACTAAATTAATGAAATTTGCATCATTTTATCAGTTAATTCTAATTGTATTTTGATGATGCATAAAAATTGAGCATTATTTACTAAACAAATATTGATTTATGTACTAATTAGAAATTAAAAAATAAACAGACACTATACCAAAACAGATAGAGAGTCTTGTTGTATCCGATACCTTTATATGTTTTCTATCACCAAAACGAAATAAATCATAAATTAATTTCCTCCTTAAAAACCAAGAGATTCCTCTTAAATATATATAAAACAAATGTAACCCACTGTTCTCTTTTTTTCCACTCTTAACAGCAAATTTTGTTTATTATTTTTTTTTTTAAACACGCAGATCTCCTTACCCTTCAAGAGCAATTGAGATCACCCCCGGTTTTTGATGGGGTTCGTGCAGCTCAGTCTTCAGTTTTCTATGTTGTTTTTTGTGTACTATTATTTGTTTGTTTGTCTGTTTTTATGTTTTGCCACGGCGTTGTTAGTTTATTTTAAATTGATGAATTTGACTATTCCGTTGGTATATTTAGACCCTCTTTTACAGCCCATTTGATATTCTGCATGTACATACCTAAGTTATTTACTAATAAGGAGATAACTGTATTGGATTTTAAAGCTAAAATGGCATCAATTGGGGGTTTGGTGGTTGCAAATTCAGTTTACTGGCGACGCGTTCGCACCAATTGATTCCGTCGGAGCTACAAATACATACAGTTATTTCCATTCTAAGGAAATTCATTTGCTTCTAACACGTATTGTGGGCTTAATAGTAAACACTTTTCAATACACATTGATTACCTGAGAACCAATAACAGCTTTCATACGCAAGAAATAGTTTAAACTTAAAATAACAAATACAAATAACAATAGTAAAAGACGATCTTTTGAAATTCTTTTAAAAATATACATTTTTAACGAAACAACATTTGCAGTTCTAGAAGTATCATAGTTTTCATTCAACTGGATCATAGGAAAATATTGCGACGAGAATTGTTGAAAGATGGTGTCATCCCAATATCTTCAAATTTACTGGTTTCCTAGATGTGGTAGTTGTACACATGTACAGTCGAATTATAAAGATCAAACTGTTTTGGTACATTGGAACATGGGGTAAGTAATTAATTGTTGCATAACGTTCTAATCCATTATTGATTTGTGTCAACGGCATCCTTGTCTCGTTTGCAATGGCGAGATTTTGATGTACGGTTCAACTTAAACTTGACGAATCGGCTGAGACAATAGCGCGTTTGATATCAATAGTGTTTGAATATCCCTGGAGAATGGCAGTTTTCTTTTTTGTTTGTCACTTGAATCTAAATGGTTAGATTTTTAAGCTTCTCTCACAGTTGTGGTCAGTTATTTTTATTATTTGCCTGTCAGAGACACCTGAGTGTGCCAACACATTGATTGGGGTAGCCCGGACTTGTGTAAGATTTGTTATCTGGCATCTTTTGAAATATTTTCATCGCGTCGTGTAAAATCTTTCTCCGTTGGGCCTAGTGGTGAACCATGTTGAGTCGGAATCCATAATCTTTATTTTTGGCAGCTGAAAGAAGTATTCAGACTTCTGGGTTAGCTTATCGATATCAAATTCAAACGATTCGATCCTTACTTACATGATGCATAGACTCGTGTATATATATTAGACGGTTGGTTTTCCCGTTTGAATGGTTTTACACTAGTAATTTTAGTGCATCTTTATAGCTTATTTTCGTCAGTCTTCAAAATATTTTTTAGAAAGAAGTACTGCCCTGGCCAAGAACATTCAAAATTCTTTGTTTGTATTGTTTCAAAATTGATGTTTTAGGTTTGTATTAATATGTGTGTTAATTTAGAGAGACTTGAAAGAGAAGGTGTTTGCTATTAAAGAAAACGATAGATGTGGACATGGGGAGAGCTATGCAGATTAAACCCTGTGCGATTATGATTTTATTTGAGTGTTGACACCTACGCTTGAAAATATCTAAACTCCGAATTTTGTCTGGTTTTTTTTTTTTGGTGGAAGCACTCTTTTTCACGAATGATTTTTTCTAACGCATCATTGTTCAGTTTTGCTATATTTTTTTTGTATTTCTTGCTGCACCTCTACGGCAGGAACAGGTGCATATACTTGTGAGCTGGTTTTTTTCATAAGGTTCAAGTGTTTCTGTATTTGTCGTCTCATCAGTGGCCTAAAATGCCCCGGCGAGTTATTCGTTGCTTTGTGATGCTCCTGTTTCCATATCAACCAACACGTCTGACTTAAGAACAAAATCTGCCACGTTTAGCTGCTCCTAAAGTTTCTTTTTCTCGCTAACGTAAATATACTTCGACTCGTCTTCGTTTTTGCTTGTAAATAAACGCGTAGGAATAAATATGACACGGCTTCAAATACCTGATGACATTTCAAAAGTGGAATTGATGCTATGCAAAGTCTTACATCAACCAGAGAAAATTAAGAAAAACGGAAAACTGCATTAGAATAACAATGTAACCTGTCTCATCAAACACATTGGGAGACCAGAAAAAAGGTCGGATTATGCATTGTGTTGGAATACTAAGTTACAAACAGACAAACAATAGTACACATGACACAACACAGAAAACTAAAGAATAAGTCACACGAATCCCACCAAACACTAGTGGTGATATCAGGTGCTCCGGAAGGGTGAATAGATCCTGCTCCAAATATGGCATCCGTTGTGTTGCTTATGTTATAACAAATACGGTAAATAGTCTTATTCGGTAGGTTCCATTCATGAAAGGTAAGGGGATTGAAGTTACGATATCATCTGTGAAATCGTTATTTTATCACGGTCAACCAACTCTTGATGCCGTTCGTAAAATTTACGAAGGGATAGTTTCAACTTCACTATTTGGAACTCTTGGTTGAATAGCTTCCTTGTGAGCAGCAACCCTCTATCAAGAAAATCATGATAGGAAATACAAGAACGTTCCTGGTTTGATAGTCAGATATTACTCTAACGTCCAACGGCTGTTTTGCCACACAATCTGGGGCCTAGGTACGTCAGAGCTCGTCCCATATCTAAAAGTTGACATTTGCCCGTCCAAAATATCCACTTTTAGATATGGGACGAGCTCTGACGTCCACGGCCCCAGATTGTCTGGCAAAACAGCCGTTTGACGTCAGTGTAATCTCGGACTACTGGTTTGATAGCTAGCTTTACCTATAAATTGTATGACAGTCGCATCAAATTTCATTATATAGACAAAGATGTGTGAAGAAAACATAATAGGTAAAAATTTCATAATTAGGAGTACAGGTGTTAACGTTGTGTTATTCATCAGGTGAGATTCTTTTTTTTCTGTTTAAGTTGGTAACAAGTGGATACGTGAATATGGTCAGATGTTCAGGAGACCGTGCGGTCTACGACCGTAAAAGTATTTCAGGTACCAACAACAATTTTCTGCACAATGAAAACTAATGAATTTATTAATTAAAACTCGTTATCATTTTGAACTGTATATCTGCATCTTAGTGTTCAATATATTTGAAAAAGATTGATATTTGGTGAAAGTAATTTTTTTTCTTTTCTACAAGAGCAAGTCAGAAAGACGTGATCATAATCCATTTCCGTAGATTAATCTGTGTTTATGTTTGAATAGCCGACTGGAACGACCCTTCTTCGTAAGAGAAATTAATAGATAGGAAAATGCCTTAGTTATGTTAATCGGTTTGTCAAATGGTTTTGAAGTTTAGTTCTGATATGAAAAGAAGTAATTAATGTATTTGCTTCGTTTTTAGAAATGTAATTTAATTCTACTTGTCTATTCGCATATTACCTTTTTTTTTTTTAAATAGATGAATACAGCACAACCATTATATTTCATTTGTTCTAACATTATATGTAAAAAGTTTGAATTAATGCATGCCAAGAGAAGAAATGAGCATAACTTGTGTATGCTCTATAATGTGAATTCATGTTGCACTGTAATAAATTATTCATTACTTCAGTCATATAACTAGCGAACGAATCTTCATACATTTACACAGTGTGGCATAAGCACTGCTCATAAACTAACAACATACTTTATATTTATAAAGAATATATTCATTTCGTACCGGTTTTATCATAACTTTCAATTCAATTACTAACGCAGTGAATTTGTCTGTGTCAACCATGACACAAATTCAGTACATACTCACTGAATAAACCCTAAGGAACAGCGATAAGTTGTTGTTCTTCGTTTACAAACGTGACCTTCAACACAAAGCAAAAATAATGTGGATAGACTTTGTGAGATGTGACACCACAAAATCGGGCCTGGACAAACAAATCACAAATTAAAAAGAAGACCTATAATGGTTTACTTTTACACGTTGTCACTAAAACCACATCTTCGTATATCTATATGATGTAAAGCGGTACATTTTAAAACAGAATAATTCCAACGCATAATTTTAAATATAAAACTATGTAAATAAAATTGAGAATGGAAACTGGGAATTTGTCAAAGATACATCAACCCGACAATAGAACATACAACAGCAGAAGGTCACCAACAGGTCTTCAATGCAGCGAGAAAATTCAGAACCCTGCAGCGTCCTTCAGCTGGCCTAGAAACAAATATATATATACTAGTTCAGTGATACTAAACTCCAAATTGTACACAAGAAACTAAAATTTTAAAAAATGTATTCGAGTAATCAAGGTATCACATTAAAGGTGACGAAGTAATGGGCCTTGAAAAACACAAATTGATTGATGATTTTGAATGATACACGCATGTATGAATGAATTTAAGATATCCCAGCCCATTTAAATGTTGTGCAGTTACAATATTAACGCGTATAGGAATGGAATGAAAGGCGGTGGTAGTCTTTCACGCATTTTACTATACAAATTGGCCTGACATTGAGAGAATGATGCTGAAAAAATAAGAGAAATAATCTCAGAAATACACCATAACTTTAAATATAGTAGAACATACATGCTGCTTTTTGGTTTAGATATATTTCGGAGAGTGAGTATCTTACAATATAAAAAAGATGATGTGGTAAGATTGCCAATGCATCAACTCCAGAAAATACCAAAATGACACAGAAAGTAACAACTATAGGTCACCGTACGGCCCCTAACAATGAGCAAAGCCTATACCGCATAATCAGTTACAACAGGCCTTGAAATGACAATGTAAAACAATTCAAACGAGAAAAATCACGGCCTTATTTATGTAGCCTGTCTACGGGAGATTAATCCTGAAATGGCGTTGTGCTGTTTTCTGCTCTTTGGTCAGGTTGTTGTCTCTTTGACACATTCCCTGTTTCCATTTTCAACTTTATGTGAAGGTGAGAATAAGCAATGTTGTATTATAGTTGTTTGCATCTGTTAGTCATTAGATTTGGACATTTTTGTACATGTCGAATAACAGCTACAATTATCAGCAACAAACTTGAAAGATCGATTTTATACGTATTATTGCAAACTATTACTGTCAAAATAGCTTTAATTAAGAAAATACTCCGGGTGCGGAAATTTCTCGCTACATGGACGACCTGTTGGTGACCTTCTGCTGTTATTTTTTCTATGGTCGGGTTGTTGTCTCTTTGACACATTCCCCATTTCCATTGTCAATTTTACTAAAACAGGGCTGTATTGTACGATATTTATTTCATCATGTCATTCTTTTGGATCTATGTATCCGGTATCGATCAATCCCTAATTTGACGTTAGCATTTAAAACCAGCTATAATGCTATAGTACTCCGTTAGCTCACTACTGACAATAACTCAGTTTATTTAGTTTTAACATGCTTGATATTTATGAATCTTCATATAACAGTACATGTATAACATTCACAATTATTCTTTCTTATTCAAAATATGCTTTCATACAACTTGTCGATTCACACTCATCCTAGAGCTACTTGTTACTTCAATCTCATGTATAATATAATTATTATATATTACACCAAACTTGTCTATGATAAAACGGACCAATTTTTCTAACAAGATCGTGCTATTCATATTTGTTCTGAATTTTGTATAAACACTGCATTATGGTCTTAGCAA
This sequence comes from Mytilus edulis, assembly GCA_019925275.1. NCBI lineage: Eukaryota > Metazoa > Mollusca > Bivalvia > Mytilida > Mytilidae > Mytilus > Mytilus edulis. The sequence continues at coordinate 90,557,257 of CM034362.1, forward strand.
TTTTTGAAAGACTAAGAATTGTCATTGAAACTCTCGAGCTCTTTAGCAGCCCTTGTACCGTATACACTGTATGGATGAAAGATCAATTAACGTTGGTTGAATTTATTGACAATCAACTTTTTTTATGTAATTCACCAAACTGCATCACTTCTCACTAACAAAATTCCTATCATCCGAATTATAAATCTTACCAACATTATTATGTAAGTAAAATAATAATTAATTATATAACAGGTATTATTATGGCATGTAATTTATCAAGGGGATTCGTGTTGCTTAGACTTTAGTTTGTCTATGTTGTGTCTTGTGTATTATTATTTGTCAGTTTGTTTTCGATCTATGAGTTTGAATGTTCCACAGGTATTTTGTGCCACTGTTTTTTCGGTGTGAAGTGTTTTTGTTTTTTTAATTTATCATATTTTATTGAAATCTATACATTTGTTAGTTGAAAAACATCAATTATCGGTATCTCCGCCTCGTTAACATTAGTAAAAAACATATTTATACAGCTGTTAGTTTATGTTAGTATAATACATACAATTTTCCATACTTAAAAAAATATATACGATGTCAGAAGAAGTTTAACATTAAGATTATCAAACATAACTATCTAATATACCAAATGCACAGGTTTTGAAATATATACATATGTTTAATAAGGAATTTCTATTTTATTTGCTTATGCACATTATAAGTTATACACACTTTTCTGCACAATAATTATATACACTAAAAAGAAGATGTATAATATATTTAATAGACACAGCTGTTTTAGTTTGATACACTGCAGAAAATGATTGTAAGACAAAGGCTGTTTGAATATGAAATATATATTCAATATATGTGGAGTCTATTATGTTTTTGTTTGTTTGTTTTTATGACAGAAAAGGAGTTCAGGGGTTCCAGCAGTTCTCTGCCCTACTGAGTAATTTGTTTTTATAAAGTATATTTTTCTATTAATAAGTTTTCTTTTAAATATTTTTTCGGGCTATGATATTGGTTTGTTCCATTGACAATTTGCATCTATAAATGTAGAGTATTGTTAACAGAAGTATTACGTTTCTTATATCATTTATATCTGTTTTTGTTAGAAGACCTAATAAAACCAAATCAATATTCAAAGTTAGTTTTATTTCTGTCTTCTGAAATATCCAGGAGTTAGGGTTTTCCCTGACTTTTGATATATAGGGACACGTCCAGAATATATGTGTTATTGTTTCGACTCCTCCGCACCCAGAACTACACTTATTTTTAGCTTCAATTGTTATTTTAAAGAGAAATCATTCGTGCCTAAAATTTGATGTATTATTATGTATTGAAACAACTGCAATTTTGATTTTTGTAATATAAAAGGGCAATACATGGATATTTGTTCAGTTGAAGTTTGTATTAAGAATTCATGACCATTTTTGTTCACATTGATGTTAAGTATTTAACTTTTTACCATTTAAAATATTATACATGTGTTTTGAACCTTTTGGGATATAAATGAAAACTTTGACACTGAGGGCAAAACTGGACTGTTATCTCTCTTAGTCATTTGGACATATCTTATATTCGTTTAAATGCTTTCATATTGCAGAAATTAGGCTATGATATGTCAGAAAATTCGTTTTAATATTGTATACATTATTAAAGTGATCAAAAGTCATAAAATGTCCACCTTCCTCTAATAAGTCATTGATCAGCCAAACCCTTCTTTTTTCCAATCTTCATATAAAACTGAATTGTTACCAATCTGTATTCTATCATTCTTTCATATAGAACATGTGTTAATTTGAGTTTGTACATTTTGAAGATCTTCGCAAGCATCAAATACTTCTTTCCAAAACGGATTATTTAGCTTTTTATAAGGACAAAAAAATTGCATTTCCAAAAATCAAATTTTCGAAAAAAGGAAAAGTTTCACTAGTTTTGAATTTCTATTAATTCTTCTTATCCTGGTTTATTTTAGACCTTTTATGTAGTTTTCAATATTTATCATTTTAGTCCTCCTTAACAGTTGGTTTTGATAAGGTGTCTCTATTGACTTTATCTGATTTGTTATCCCAGATAAAGGAATTGTTTAAGCTTTGTGCTATTTGGACTAGGTATGGACAGGAATAGATGGTTTAATTTTGAAAAGTGTTTTTTTTTTATCACTGTTATATTTTCCAATTGGTCAGTACTTGGTTATTCGTAGTTTTAATGATATTTTCTATTTCTTTCATCCTTGGGTTATAGTTTAAATTTTCAATTTCACTAAGATCTAATAAGAAATTCATCCCAAGAATTGAAATCTGCTGGAACCCCACTCTAATCCCCACTTAACGCACATAGTTTATTGGCTAGACTTTTTTTTCCTAATCCAAACAACATTGGTCTTGTCTAAATTTATATTAAGAACAGATATATCCGCAAATTTATCTAGAGTACGGGAAGATGCATCCAAAGATTCAGGTGATCCATTAAGTATAAAAGAAGTGTCATTTGCGTATTGATAAACGAGATACACTGTGTCATCTATAGTGATTCCTATAACTTTGTCATTATTTCGTTTAGGTATACCAATTATTTCTGAACACAATAAAATATATAAGGTGACAGGGGATCCCCTTATCAGCAGCTCCTGTCAATCTCAAAATAATCTGAGAGATGACAATTTTGAGTTACTGCAGATTGAATTTTGGTATTAAAAGTAGTGATCAAATGTTTAATAGATGGTTCAGAATTAAAAAAAAGTCCAATAAACTGTCAATAAAACTCCACGAAATTTAGTCAAACGCCTTTTCAAAATCAATAAGGAGGGGAATACCAGATCTATAATTTTCTTCTGTCTACAATAAAATATCATAAATTAGATGAATGTTTTCACCAATATCTTTTTTTTAAAGTGATAAAAAAAAAGACCTAAAACGCTCTGCAATACAGCTAGACCCAAGTTTATATATTGTGTTTGAAAGACATATTGGTCGCCAATTTTTCATATATTGTCTTGGCCTATCTCCCTTTGGTATACCATTAATTATCCCTCTTTTTTGAGATACTGACATTTCACCCAAATTATACCCATAGTTGTTTGACCTAAGAACAAATTTACCTAAATCTATCCAAAAGACTTTAAAAATTTCTGGTGTACCCATCCGATTCTGGACTTTTGTTACTTTTCATTCTATTAATAGCAGCTATTATTAATTTTGAATAGTAAATGTTTTCCTCAAGAGTATCCCTTAGTTCATTTGTTAAATTGGGAACATCTAAAAATGGAATTTCCTTATTGAGATCAACATTGATTATTAATTTTTTTCCTTATACAAATTTTAAGCTTCCAGTAAAATATTTTCTTGTTTGTTTATTAAACAGTCTTCATATTGATTAGTCTAATCAAAACCTAAAATATTATCTCCCCTGATTTGAAAGATTGCAAAAAAAATTTCTAGTCAGTATTGTATATGTACATAGGGTTAATAAAACCTTGTAGGTAGTATTAAAACTTTTTTAATTTGTGAGTTGTGATTGTTCACAATTTGGCAGTATGTTTCAGCAAACTGAGGTTCTTTCATTATTTATTTTTCTTTTGTTTTTATACAAGTAAACAAAACAAATACAAGTTTAATTTATAGTTGCTTCATTCTTTCATGGTTATTGTATAGGTAATACATGTACATATACATACAAATATACTTTATACACATGGGATATTTATACACATATAAAACATACACAAAATGGATTTCAAAAAGTAAAATAACAAAACTAGAGAACTCCAGAAAAAAATTTAAACAGAGAGTCCCTAATCAAATAGCAAAATTAAAAGCTAAAACACATCAAATGAAAGGATAACGACTGTTATATTCCTAACTTGGCACAGGCATTTTCCTGCGTACAAAGTGGTGCTTAAAACTTGGTTTGATATCTAGCTAAACATCGCAATATAAAATATTACTTTTTAAGATCTAAATTAACAATTATCTAATTACAAAATATTGATATTTACAACCACATTAAGAGGAATTAAAACAAAAATCAAAAAGTGTAAAGAATATATATAAAATATAACATTAATAATTCATAAGTTTGACAATCATCAATCTATTCACAAACATAAGGTTATGAAAAGAAAATTTGTATTAACAACTTCAAAGAATGAAATCATTACTCATGTAGTAAAATCAGATAACAGTTATTTGAAATTCACATAAAAGTTTCTATATATACATGTGTTAGACCAAGAGTGAATAGTAATTTGTAAAAAAATAAAAATAAAAATTTTGAGCATCTATTAGTAGTAATGAAACAGTATCATAACATGAAGTTGAAATGACATACAATTAAGTCATTCATAGACGTATATTGCTTATAATTAAAATCTCAGATTTTTATCTGTATGATGTAAACAAGAATGTGTTCATAATACACGGATGCCCTACCCGCATTACCGTTTTCTATGTTCAATGGACCATGATATTGGGATCAACTTAGCATTCAAATTCGAAAGATCATATAAATAAATGCAACAGTAGTATACCGCTGTTCAAAATTTATAAATCGATAGAGAAAAAACAAATCCGGGTTACAAACTACAACTGAGGGAATCGTATCAAATATAAGAGAACTACGACACAACACCGAATGTAACACACACAGCAACGAACTATAATGTAACAATTGCCATTTTCCTCACTTGGTACAGGGCATATATGGCAAATGGTGGGTTCAACCTGGTTTTGTGGCATGACAAACATTCCGCTTCAATGGCAGTGTTAATTATAACATTAACATGACATCATAACACGACAGGGTTACAATAAATAAACAGATAAATAAGAGAAAATATAGGACAGAGAAACAAACGAATAATAGCCATCAAAAGGTAACAGGTTAAAAAATAATTTAATACGCCAGATTTGAAGGTAAATAGGTAACATTTGTACTAAGTAACAACTTGATAGGACTTCAACTTCATCAAACGCTACCTTGACAAAATACTTTCATCTGAAGCAGGATAAACGAACGAACGGACTCAAAGACCGAAAATCATTATGCCCCTAAGTAAGGCATAAAACGTTAAAAAGATGCATATTAATTTTATAAAATATTTTCACATTTCATGACGATAATAGATTTGACTATTGTTTATGTAAACTGCTACATTACAAACTTCCCCAGTTATAGACTAACTATTTAAACAATGTCTTATATAAGAAAGAAAAACCTGTTTGCATTGTAAATATTTAGAGAATGATGATCATTTATCTCACATGTTCATATTTGAATCCTCTGGATTGAAGTACAGCTCATTTTCGTGAAATTAAACACTCGTAGACATATATAGATTATAGTATAATTTTTGGATATAAAGTATATGCTAAAGAGTATTATGAACTAAATTTACTTTTAACTATAATAAGTTACAGCATATATAAAGTATACTATATGTCTGTCTGACAATAAAAATTAAATATATTGACAACCCCTAAGAATATTTAGACATGCAATCAGGAAAGATATTAGAACAATCAACGTGTTATGATACAATAAAAATTACTTAGCTAACACAACTGACAACAATATAATATATATCCAAACGTTAACGAAGCTAGGATAACATGGATGAGATTCAGCTGAAATATGTCTCTTCAAAAGTTTTATTTGGGGTTTTTTTTCAGTATAAAGTATCATGTAAAATCGGTGTTGATTTTCTGTTCCATAATATCTGCCAACGACATCTTCAGATCTATAAAGTAAATAATATCCACACGTTCAAACATAGTGATAGCAGGTATTTGAATAACTTCAACATGTTTTTTTTTTGTATCTATCCATGAACCTCGTTTGAAGGATGCATGCATTTAAGTTGGTCACCATTGCTATGATCTGTGTAGTATTGACCGGATTTCAATTTTCATTGTATCTTATAATACTCTGACCCCTGAACCATATTTGAATAGAAATCGGTATACATGTAATATTTTGCGGATAAGTTTGTAATCGGAAGTAATTTTATGCCTTAATACTTTTACACGTTTATTTGAACCATCACTCTTAATTGCTAACATTTTAATGTTAATAAGATACAGCTCTTTGTGTCGTCCTTTTGTTTTGCTGTGATGGCTAAGGTCATACATACATTTGTACATATAATACATGATTAATGACTATTGCAAGTGATTAAGAGTCCATTATGATTACCTTAACTTTGGAAAAAAGGCATTATTTGTTATATCCCGTTATTATACAAAGGTACCCTCTTTTTGTCATCCGATTGTTTATTTGGTTTTTTTTTTACTTTCTATAAACACTTTTACATATTTTGATACTGTCATTACTGATAAGTTTCAATATGTTATCACTGCTCTTAAAAGTAATATAACATAACTACCGAAAACAGAAATTCCCTTTTCAACATGTTCAAATGGCAAATAAAAAATTATATATAACAAATGAAAACAACTGTTATAATGAGTCTAAAGAAATAGGAAAGACTTGACAAATACATATTTGCGATTTGTATACCCCAATTTAACATATTCAGATACATTTTCATTAGATTTGAAAAGACAATGATTACTTAGTATAATAAAAAAAAAAGGATTATTTACCGTCAAAGTAAACGAATTCACACAACATAGCCTTATCTGGTAATGCATTCTTCATCAAGTCACATAAAATCTTATATAACATCTCAGTTTCAATTCCCATCCACTCAGAATTAGCCTGATGCACATTCCTGTCTTTCATTTCTTGAAAAATGTTGAGAGGTGCAGCAAATTGTCCAACAAAAAAGAAGTTCTAAAATAAAGATCATCTCAAATAAGGTAAAACAATTAGCCTTTCAATGATTTTAAGTCTGTTTAAAGGTTTGTTTGTCAATCGGTTTATGAATTTCGAACAGCGTTATACTACTGCTACCTTGACTCGTTTTTTTTTTTTAAATTTTTACTATTGTGTAAAATTACAAATAACTTGAAAGAAAGTTATTAATCAGAGATTGATTGTCTTAAAAAGACTGATAAAAAATAGTCAAAACATTTACTGTCTTTTGAAATGACTTCCGACATGTTTTTACTTTGTAAAGATTATAACAATAAAAGATAGGATGTGAAATACCTGAACGTATATGAAGTCTGAATGTTGATTTATATTTACACACGATGTCCTTGTATCGATGATAAAAGTCAGTAAATGTTTTGACTATTTTTTATCAGTCTTTAAGATAATCAATCTCTTATTTGTAGTTTTACACAATAGTGAAACATTTAAAAAAAACGAGTCATGACTAGGGGTAGAACGTCGCCCTAGCATAAAACATGTCATAGATTGGCAATACTCATTTCAACCAAATCACTGACATATTAAAATGAAGTATCATAGAGGGCAAAAGATGCCCCCTACAATGAAATCAACAACAATAAGAAAGGATTTCTCCTCCACCTTACTTTTACAAATTGAGTTAATAGTAAACTCACAAAAATACTGGACTGCGAGGAAAATTCAATCGGAAAGTCCCTAATCACATGTCAAAATCAAATGAAGTAACACATCAAACGAATGGACAACAGCTGTCATATTCCTGAATTGGTACAGACATTTTCAAATGTGGAAAATGGTGGATTGAACCTGGTTTTATAGCGCTAAACCTCTCAAGTTAACAACAGTCTCATCAAATTCTGTTATATATACAACGATGCGTGAACAAAACAAGCATAAAATATAAAATAGTCAAAATATGGGTTCAGCAGTCATCACTGTGTTACAATCTTAAAACAATTTTACAAAAAAAAGCACACAAACATCTATCAAATTAAAAACTCATTCAATCTTCGCGTTTCTGACGTCAGAAAATTCATACGTCACATAGGAAGACATTTTGTAGTTCAATATTTGCACAAAACAATTTGTATAATTTCGCATGAGGAATGTTGGCATACAGAGTTAGAAAATCAAAAGTATGTTAGAATTAATTTCAGAAGTATGCCGATATTTTAATTTTCCAGAAGTTCTGTAGAATTTCTAAGAATCCAAAAAAAGGTTAAAACACTACTCGATTAAACTAATTTTGTCGATTGTCGTTCAACGCATTTTTTTTATTTATAATTGAACTATAACATAATAATTAGTTCGTTTGAGTGTTTACAATATAATGCTGGCGACACACATTCATTTGATGATTACCTTTGTTGTTATCCATCTGTTTGATGTGTTTCAGCTTTTGAATTTGCACTTTGGATCAGGAATTTCCTTTGTGAGTTTTCCTCGGAGCTCAGTATTTTTGTGATTTGACTTATTGCATTGAATTTGAAATACACGGCTTTGGAACTTCATTAAGTAACACGGTTTTGTACGGAAGCACGAACGAAATTTGTGTATTCGGAATAGAAAACTCCCTAGCTTTTGAGTCTCTTGTCTATCATATCAAATCTATGAAACCTTTAAAAGAGGAACAAACGATACCAAAGGGACAGTCAAACTCACAAAATCTAAAACAAACTGACAACACCATGGCTAAAAATGAAAAAGACAAACAGACAAACAATATTACACATGACACAACATAGAAAACTAAAGAATAAACAACACGAACCCCACCAAAAAAGGGATGATCTCAGGTGCTCCGGAAGAGTAAGCAGATCCTCCTCCATATGTGGCACCCTTCGTGTTGCTTATGTGATAACAAATCCGGTAAATTGTGTAATTCGGTAGGTCACATTCATGAAAGTGAAGGGGATTGTAGTTACGACGTAAGGGTCTCGATGAGAGGTTTACAATTTTGTATTCCTTATTTGTCAGCCAATGTTTGTCTAATCTTTATTGATGATGCCAATTTTTCTCTATTTTCACTAGTTATGAAAACTTTTTTTTGTTCTTCATTGGTTCTGTCTTTTTTCCCCTGTTCTTTATAATTTATCACTCCATTATTTTGATTTTTCATATTGTTAACCTATTTTGGTCAAATCTGTATGTGATTCCCTTCATTTTCTAATTTTTGCTCATAATTGTTTTTTCGTAACCACATTTAGACGGAATTCTTCTACTAAACAATGTTTTCTAGGAATAGTCTGATTTAAAAATTTATTCATTGGTATTTATTAGGATTTACGGCTTTCTGTTGTGTTTGGGTTTTCAAACGAGCTAAAGAAAACGAACTGTTACTTAGTTGGACTTGGTTTATACTTAAGCAAAGAAAGTTGCAGAAATTAAGAGATTGATTTAAGACCAATAGGAAGTAATAAAGTAAACCATTTGGCATTTTTGAATTGCAAGAATATTAAAATTTCCCGCTACGAAAACTTTTCAAGCTTTTTAAAAAAGTACGTTTTTGGCATGATATCTTATTTACTTCACTGAGTCATATTTAAAGATAATTAAAAAAACTGCGGTAGTATATTTTATAATAGTAATTTCGTTTTGGTACATACTAAGGAAGGAATTTTGTTTTGAAATATCAACAATTCAGATACAGGCTATTCATTCAGATGATGCATTGATATTCGGAGTTGGTATTTGGTTTTGTTATTATAGTTTTTATACATTACGATGGAATATTTTGTTATTGATATCAAACAGGTGTTCTTAAAAAAACATGAATCGACCTTTCAGCTTGAGGCTTTTCTCAAAATTACGCATTATTTTAGTTATGGAATGGAAAGACAAGCAGGGAGAGATAAATTGAGTTACAGGTAAATTTACTGTATTAACAAAGTTCACAACTAAGAGAAACATGAGTAATGTATAAGAACTGTCGTGTCATGAAATGTATAACTAGATTAGATATTTTAAGATTTCTAGGATAACGTTTGGTCTCCAAAGTAAACGGGAAATTCAAAAGATCCTTCTTAAGTCAAATTTGCAAGTTGGCATTTATAATGTTACATGTATTAGCTGATACATTAGTTTCCTTATTAATCTATATGTCGACTTATAGATTCCCTTTTACATCATTTGACTTGGATACATCTGATAATATTGCTTTTATAAGTTTCTCAATTTAGGGATGCCATAATAAACTAAGTACTCACAAATGCACATGCACATCCGGTGAGGGTGACACAAAATACCTTTTTTGTAATACCCACTTTGGTTTTTTCAACATTTTAATATCTATTGGAATAATTGCCACTATATGTTTGGACATCTTTGTCGTTGTCCAAAATGTTGTAATTACGCATTTTGTGGTTTAATTACTACCTTCATATATGCATTTAGGGAAATTATTAAAGTAGGAAGGTCTCTTGTCACATTGAAAAGGTTGAATGATGTCATGTATACATCAAGTTCAAACCTTATAAACCATTTTAATGTTTTCTGTACACGACAAAGTTATCAGAAAATAATAAATCTTTCGCCAATATTACAGTGATTTAAAGCTTTATTTTTTAGGAATATCATTTTAGAAAGGTGTTGAATTTTCCTCTGACTACGGTATTTTTTATATTTAACTTTTGCATGTTTTGGTTTCCTTTCTACATTCAGAGACCGAAATCTGAAATGCATTAGCATTAACTATGAATATTAATAGCAATTTAAGTCAATGAGAACTGCGATGTCTGAACTTAGCAAAATCGTGACAGCAAACAAGGTTTTTACAGTAAGTTCAATATGGTATTGTAAACTACACTATGTAGATAAAAACCATAGAATTCCAAAAATCTGGCAAAACTCACAAACAAGAGGAGCAAACGTCCTTAAGTTAAACACAGCGTTAAAAGAAAAACGTATACTATAATATATAGTCTTTTACATTTATGTAATTATACAACGATTCAAAATTAAAGATATTTGGATAATTTTTGGTATGTGAGTTAAACAAAATCAGTTACAGATCAAGTTTAAGTTTTGTTCTGCTAGGCTTTTTTTTGCCGAAATTACGGGCTATGGACTTTGATAAATTCTCGTAAATCACAGTGAAACAGACTTTTTTCTAAACATTTTCAGATATTGGGCTGATTTTTAGTATGTGGGTTGACCATGATGAGTTACAGATCAACTTTAAGTTTTGTTTCACTCGACTAATTTGTGCTGTACTTTTGGGCTTTGGACTTTGATAAATTAAAAATTCACATTTATACGGACTTTTTATCTAAATGCTTTCAGATATTGGGCTGATTTTTGTACGTGACCTTACTATGAACAGTTGCAGATCAAGTTTAAATTTTGTTTTGCTTCGCTAATTTTTGCCAAAATTAAGGGTGAACAATTTTGAAAATTGTTAAAAATCACATTAATACAGACTTTTTTCTATACGCCTCCAGATTTTGAGCTGAATTTTGACATGTGAGACTACCATCATGTTTGTGTCCACATGTGTTATTGAAATTGCAGATTTTTCAATATTTTGAGAGGGGGCCATTCGTGTCGCTTTGACACATCTAGTTTTTAATATTTTGGTTTCCAGCATCACTGACGAGACAATCATTTTAAATATGACACTTGGGCAGAACAATTGGCACTGTTAATGTTATTGCATAATTTATGCTTGGATTTTCTATTATGATGTTCTTGATAAAGGGTTGCTGTTCACAAGAAAGCTGTTAAACCATAAGTTCCAAATGGTGAAGTTGAAATCATCCCTTCGGTAATTTTAAGGACGCCATCACAAGTTGGTTCACCGTTATGGAATAACAGTTTCACAAAACGATATCGGATATGTTCATTACGTCGTTATTACAATCCCCTTACCTTTCATGAATGTGACCTACCGAATCAGACTATGTACCGGATTTGTTATCACATAAGCAACACGACAGGTGCCACATGTTGAGCAGAATCTGCTTACCCTTCCGGAGCACCCCTAGTTTTTGGCGGGGTTCGTGTTGTTTATTCTCTAGTTTTCTATGTTGTGTCATGTGTAATACAATGTATTCTTTGTCTTTTTCATTTTCAGCCATGGCGTTGTCAGTTTATTTTCGATTTATGAGTTCGACTGTTCCTTTGGTATCTTTCGTCCTCTTTTATGTTAACTTAGTTGCGGGGGCATACCATATCATTATATGTGAGATAAGGGTTACATTATTGCTTAGTATTTCCCGATAAATTTTTTAATATACGAATACTAGAAATTGTAACAATTTGTTTTGAAATTCCATATTTAAGCTTATTTCTTATGAATAGGAAAAAATATATAAATCATATTCACATATTTGTCAATTTTAATATATATTTGCTTGCAACTGAAATTCCTTCCTCATATGTCATACACACGGACTGTCTTATGCAGAGACTTTTAAGTAGCAACTTATACATGTTGTATGAACAACAAAAACAGAAATTCAGTGAATATGTTGAGAACGCAATTTATCGTTAGCTCACCTTGACAACAGATCTAGATGCAATTGTTGATGTCAATCTGTAAATTCTCAAGTTGAATGGTCTTTTGTTTCCAAATGGATAAATGAACGAAGTTGATGAGAAATATGTTATTCTATATCCATCTGATAAGTCACCACTAACGTTACAACTTTTAGGAAGTACAATATACAGCTTGCGTGGACAAATGTAGTTGTTGAAGCCCTTTTCCCGAAAAGCTGGATCAATTCCGTCGAAAATAACTTTAATGAAAGATTCATAGTTGACTTTGATATTTTAGCCATCAAAGAATGCATTTTGTGCTTGTGTTCTTCTCCTCAATTAATTAATAAAAAACATTAAAATGTGTGATCACAGTATAATATTTATTCTTTTGACAACTCAAACAGGTAATTACTGATATTGTCTAGCATAATTCCGAAAAGAGTTTGCATTGCTGTAAAAATCGACAGTGTAGTTTCACTTAGGGAATCCGGCTGAAACTGTACCACATTTATTGTGGAGTTTTGAAAAAAAACTTACCTAGAAAGGAAAGTTCATATATACTACTATTATTTTCAAAGGTCAAAATATGGGGTTTGCGGCATAATTTCAACGTTTTTCCCCGAACTTCTTAACTAACACTAAAATTCTGTACTATCTCCACTTAAGGAATAACAGTACTTTAGTTGAAGAGTTGTCACCGTCGATTGTCGATTTGGCGAGGGCAACTCTTCAACTACAGTACTGACGGCCACTTTAAGCCAATAAAAACGATTGTTACATAAAATATGCATCAGAATTTGTCTTTAGGTTTCCACAGATTTCAATTTGATCCTACGCATATATGTTTATATACTGGTAACATTTCCAAGTTATGTGCACGTGTCTATGAGATGACACATAGCACTCATATCTTGGAACCATTACGTGATTAGAATTTTATATCCATCAAAATTATATATATATATATATATATCCCCAATAGAGGCGTGGTTTGTCATGTTTGTGAAACAGATGGGTTTTTTTTTCTTTCCAAAAGGCAACATAAAAGGCTTTGATCTCTTTAGCTGACAAATACTGATAGTTTTCTGATTTGTGTGGTACTTTCACATTTCTTGATCGCTATGAGGCAAATATTTCTCCTCACTAGTGAAACATCTGTTCTCGCAAATAAATGGTCGACATTTAATTGTGATGCCAGATTTTCTCGGTTTCTGCTGAATTTCCCTATTGTGACGTCATGGAAACAGGCGACCATGCCTGATAACGTCAAATAAAAAGTTAAAAAAATATAAAAATCTGAAAGAAAGGATACAAATAATTAGAGAAACAGATTAAACAGTTAAATTACAATTATTTAAAAAGCTCGGTAAGCCTCGCGCTTTGAATATTATTAAGATTAACCTGAGATACACAATAAATACAACGACAACAAAAAACTAATCTATATATTTAAAACTAGACACCATCTGATATAATGTACACACCTGGAATTATCTGCATTAAATAGTTTGATATATATGACCATGCTAAACCATATGCTATATCCCCATATGAGAGCAACATCTGAGTCTTCATTTGGAAATCATTTCCTGAAAGAGAGTATTCAAAACTGTATTGGAAAGTTGGATAGTATTTTTTCCGTAATAATAATAGGTTGCAATTAAATTAAGGTTACAGTGATTTTTCGATGGTCAAATCTCGTCAATAGATTAATTCGAGACAAATAACCATGAGGTAATCGCACTCAATTATGAGTCCACAAAGATCGAGACTAGGCACATTAATGATATCCTACAATGCATGCACATGTTACAATTGGGAATAGATTGGTAATACAATAAAACAGAATAAAATTTTCATAACCTTAACAAGGACTTTTACTGAACGTTATAATATGTATCATCTTACATTTATTATTGTATTAAAATACAGTACTAGAATAAAAGAGTTGGAATGGACTAAAACACATGTTCATCGTTCAATCTCGTGTACATTAATGACAAAAATAGGATTTGAAATGTATGGTATGCTAGATTACTATTGAAATAGTAAATAGTTGACTGAAAGTCAAAGTTGGATTTTAAAAATGTATCCCTTCCATTAAAAAAAAAGAAAAGAAAAAAAAAGAAAAATCAGATGGAAAAAAAAGGTTGATATAGCCTTAACAAGGAGAAAACATTGTGAAAATCGTAAAAACTATGCATAAAACCTAACCATTGATACAGAGATATGTATCGCCTGTTGGCATTAAATAAATAAGAAACATTCTGACCAGCAAATTGCTTATTAATTAATGGGTGGCGAAAGATACAAACAAGAGAGACATTCAAACTCATAAGTTGAAAATAAACAGACAACCCCATGGATAAAAAACAAAAACACAAACAGACAAACCAAAGGACCCAAACACAATAAAAAAAGATTGAGCCACACGAACCCAACCAAAAGCTAGGGGTGATCTAAAGTGACACGGAAGGGTTAGGAGATCCTGCTCCACATGTTGATCAAATACAGTTAATTGTATCATGCTTTACTTTGGTATATTTGTTACGAAAATCAGGGTGGGTCTTTGCAAAATAAAAATAAAAATGCCTGACTTAAAACAAGGACTTTTATTATATATCATCTTAAAACTGATTCGATTGAAATACAGCACTAAATTCGAATTCATTATTTATTTACACTCGCTGAATCATGAACTTGTGGGAACAGCTTGGATTGGTCAACTAACTGTGATGTACAGACAGTGATATAACTTTATAGAAAATATTGATATCTATTGTAAGTAATTCGAGTCAAACTAGCTTAAGCAGTAACATGGAAAATGTTTGATTAATTCAAAGTCACTGAGCTCTGATATAGGTGACATGGTCTTAAATCGCAAAAAGTTCCTTTAAAAAAACAACTGAAAGTAACGTAAAGTAACGTACTCTTTACTTAAATTCAGGTTACACATATACATGCTAACAAGGAATATGGTCTCAGGGCCATTTTAACCGACTGACATTAATAGATGAAATAAGTATATTTTTATACTAGCCAAATGATTCTTATGCTGGTAAAGCCGAATATAAAAATTGCGACGCTTGCATTGAAATATTACAAAAGCACGTGCTAATATACAAATAAGTTAATGTTAGTGTTAATTGTTAAATCAAATGAATATACAAAGATTGCTTTTCAACTTTGTACTTGTTTGGCTTTATAACTATTTAGATCTGAAAGTCACTGATGAGTCTTATGAAGACAAAACGTGCGTCTGGCGTATTAAATTATAATCCTGGAATTTTTTACATCTGTTAAAACTTACCACTGATGATACTATAAAGCCCTTTCAAATGCAATTGATTCTTTTCGTCAAATTGAACATATGTTAACCATCGGAGACAATCAGGAATGGCTCTGGCATCATTTTCATGTACAATGATTACTCGAACGTTTTTTCTGCATATAATGTCGTTAAGCTCTGACAAACACGACAATGTTAAGGATTCATCTGTCATAAAGTTCCTAGTCAGGAGAAAAATAAGCCATCTACACTTTTGTGAAGCCATTAGAAGCTTTTGTGGCATTGACATCCCTGGAACAATCAATTCATCATCTAGAACATTATTAATCAAGTTTTCCTGCAGATAATTCAATATTTGATTTTTTTTGGCTCTGTCTTCTTCATGCTCTACAGATGCAACATAAACTTCGTATTGACACTGTTGTTCTGATATTCTTGTCCTTAATTTCTTCTAAAAAGAAAACCAAGGTTTGGTTGTATATTATCAAAGATGTGTGTGCTTTTTAACTAATAAATCGTAAACACACCTTAGTTATTAAACAGTTGAAATTACTTTGGAATAAGTACGCATCTAATTTCCTAAATAGAACAGACGCATAATATACCATAGAATAATCAATAGGATAATTATATAAAAACATATAAAAGATAACCAAGAAAATTGGCAGATTTTTCATGTGAAGATCAAATACTGTTTTTTGCATTTTTTTAATCCAATATAATGTGAATCATGAACATGGTTACAATTATAGAAAACACTTTTTAAACTTTTAAATGAACATTTATTCTTTGGTAAAGTTGAACCTTAAAACTATGAAATATTACCCCTACATCAAAATAGTTCAATTAAAAACTATGAATTTCAAACTCTAAAGACCGTAAATCATTCAACTAATCAATTATCTGATGATCAATCAAATTAAGGTCATCACTCAAGAAATTTTACGGTCGCCATCATGAGCTGATTGGCCATCATGACAAAAGTGTTTCAGAAATTCTGTAACGGCAGAATAAAACAAATAATGCAAAAACCTGACAATTTCAGATTTCGAAAATGTTAAGGTTACTTCAGTTATAGAGATAGTTGCCTTTTATATGTTAAAAATGAAAATATTAACACGTTTAAATTCGCTGCATTTGTTTGAACCTTTCCTCAGTTAGAAATCTGATGTTCCATAGTGTTTCTCATTTCTCGTTTTTTAATATAGATTAGACTGTTGGTTTTCCCGTTCGAATGATTTTTTCGAAATACTTAGGATTTTCTTATTCCAGGCGTATATTACCTTAGCCGTATTTGACACAACTTTTATGAACTTTGGGTCCTCAAGGCTCTTCAACTTTGTATTTGTTTGTCTAAATAACAATTGTGATCTGAGAGAGTCACTGGTGAGTCGTCTTTAGACGAAACGCGCGTCAAGCGTATTAAATTTTAATCCTGGTACCTTTGATAACTATTTACACATGTCATTTTTGCAGGTCCTTTGTAGCTTGCTGTGTTAGTTTGAGCCAAGTGTTCGTGTTGAAGACCGTACTTTGACCTATAATGGTTTACTTGTACAAATTGTGACTTGGATGAGACCGTTGTCTCACTGGCACCCACACCAAATCTTTCTGTGTTTGGTAATAGTACGAAATAAAATTGTTTACAAATAGTTTGACAGTATGAATGGATCAGTAATGTTTGACGTATAGCATACTGTTAACACATGAACGATGAAAATGAGGTCAATGTCATATAATACTTGCTAGACAGGCATGTACACTTTAAAATCATTCCATCTACAAATTATATTTGATCTATTGCTGTTTGTATTTAAAAAACACAAAATCACAAAACTTATTATTGACTAATGAACAATATAAATTACGTCAAGGTAAGAGAAATGTGGATTGACAGACATGTAAGCCTTTCAATCATTGCATACACTAAAAATAATTTATCATTTACTATGAGCATTTGAAAAACACATAACAATATTGACCAATGAACCATGAACATTAGGTAACGTTAAGATGACACCAGTTATGTAGTCATGATAAACTTTCAATCATACCATAAACCTAGTACATAAAAAGCCTTACAACACACTAAAACTTAACATTGACCAATGTACCATGCAAACACTACAAATCCGTAAAAGTATGAAATGGCCTTTATCTGTGCTCGACTTTATTGATTTCTACTCGACCAGTCTGAATTTGGTCTGAATTTTACTTGATAATAATCGACTGTAGTCTGAACCATACGTAACAGTCTTGATAGTTATCAAAGGTACCAGGATTATAATTTAGTACGCCAGACACGCGTTTTGTCTACATAAGACTCATCAGTGACGCTCATATCAAAATATTTATAAAGTACAAAGTTGAAGAGCATTGAGTATCCCAAATTCCCAAAAAGTTGTGCCAAATACGGCTCAGGTAATCTATGCCTGGGATAGGAAAATCCATAGTTTTTCGAAAAATTAAAAGTTTTGTAGACAGGAAATTTATAAAAATGACCACATTATTGATATTCATGTCAACACCGAAGTGTGGATTACTGGGCTGGTGATACCCTCGGGGACGAAACGTCCACCAGCAGTGGCATCGACCCAGTGGTGTAAATATATATCAAAGGTACCAGGGTTATAATTTAGTACGCCAGACGTGAATTGCGTCTACATAAGACTAATCAGTGACGCTCATATCAAAATCTTAACTTGTACTCGAACTTTACTCGACCAATACTTAACCATTTTATTTGAGTCTGAATCATACTTGACCTATCTCAACCAGTCTTGACCTTCAAATTTAGTCTTGACTGGTCTGAATCAGTATATTTAACTCAATTATATATTGATCTTACAAAATTCCAGGTTGTTTTGATTTTAGGTTCATTGCTTTCAAATTAAAGGATTTAAGGATGTACTTAGGTGAAATTTTAAAAATCAAGAAATTAAAATTAATACTACATTTTGAAAGAGTACCAGTTAAGGAACAAAATAAGCTAAAAATATTGATAGGTCATGGACCTCCTTTTCGAGATATTTGAGTTTTAAAAAAAAAGCGGGAAAAGGCTGACTCCGATTTTTACCTAACATTTGCATTGGTATTATTTGGGTCTCAAATCCAAAGAACAAAAATTAAAAAATTGCTCAAATTTTGAAAAATGGACTTTTATGAGCTATTGAAGTCTTTTATACAAAGAAAAAGGGGTGTTATGGGGCAAAATATTTTACCCTGTATTGATGGAAAAATACCAAGGAGTCCGAACATTTGACACCAATTTCCGAAACCTCACCTAAGTACATCCTTAATTAATAGGTAAAAAAGTAAGAATTTACAGTTTTTATTAAACTCAGATAATCATCTTTAATAAACTTTTTGAAATCAACTTAGATTTTCGTAAAAATCTACAGCTATTGCAATTAACATTGAGCTTAAGAGAATGCCAGATTGTTTGGTAATTTGATGTTAAATTTATGAATTTAATTAAGGGGGCTCCTGGGTATAAATCAAATTTTTTTTCTAATATAGGATTTCGCTATATTTTGTTATAAATGAACTTTATCATATACTTAAAAGAAAACTGAAATAAAAAAAGGGGGTCACCGTTCATTTACGCTCACAATCTGCCTCCGGAAGAAGCATACATTTTTGTTAATGTCCTTTTTTTCTGTTGAACTAATAGGAGAAATAGAGGTAATATTGAAATTAAAAAAAAAACCTAATTACAAAAATCGCTTATATTTTACAATTATTAAGTTTATGTAAAGCTTATTTGAAAACAATAATAAAAAAATATAGGTCACCGATGAGTTAAAAAAATATATTTTAAATTTAATGACAACAAAATGGCATTTTTGCACCAAAGGGAGATAATTTGAAGCTTTTTCAATGATATAAACATTTTAAAAGTCATCTTGGGCCAAACTGAATCGATTTTGTTGGTTGATTTTTGTTTCATATCATAAAGTAATAATTAATAGTGTAAAAAGTAAAATTTGTAATGAAAAAAATAAGTTTTAATTTTTTGCTGAAATTTTTGTACCCACGAGCCACCTTACTTGGTAAAAAAGCTGAAATGTGCAGTTCAGATTGAATTTAGATAGTCATGTTTAAATTTGTTTATTACTTTTTCAAATTAAGTTATATATTGACATACTGAATCCAGGATGTTTGGTAGTCTGGTTCATTGCTGTAAAATTTAAAGATTTAATTAATGTAATAAAAAAGCCAGAATTTTTAGTTTGGACTATATTCAACAGTCTTTAATTGTTTTATAAATATTTCAAAGCAACTTGCATTTTTATCACTATCTACAGCTATCTCAATTATATTTATCTTACAAAATACCAGGATATTTCATAATATGGTATATTGTTGTCTAATTTAAATATTTAAATTATAGATATTTATTTAAATTTAGTCAAAGCTGAAAATTCTAGCCTTTTTTATACCTATAAACCAAGTCCTTAAATTTGACAGCAATACACCAACATACAAAACAACCCGGCGTTCTGTACCATTAATATATAATAAAGATAGCTGAAAACTTTGATGAAAATCCAAGCTGATTTGAAAAAGTTATTAAATATAAAAAATATTATATATATAAAAAAGAAGATGTGGTATGATTGCCAAGCCAATGAGACAACTCTCCAAATGTTTGTTTTGTTTAACCAAGAATTAAATATAATAATGATAATGTAAAAGAGGGACGAAAGATACTAAAGGGACAGTCAAACTCATAAATCGAAAATAAACTGACAACGCCACGGCTAAAAATGAAAAAGACAAACAGACAAATAATAGTACACCTGTAACTTTCATAGTAATCTTTGAAAACCTTTTTAAAAAAGGAAATGTGTTCCAAAATTACAGTAAAAAAGTATTTCAACTAGATTGATATATTGTTTGTCAAAGTTTAAGACATGGCATACAAGAAGCACTTAAATAGTTTAATTCCATCAGTGCTTGTGGGTTTTACAGGAAAGAAAGAAAGACCTATTTTTCTTAAGCTCGTGTATTACTTATCTAGAGAATTCAAAAAGGCTTTGCGATTTTAGTTTAACTGGATGTTGCAATTTTGAATGAATATTATTTAGAATTATTTAGAATTTGATACTTTCTGATCAGGTTTGATTTTTTTAATGAGTTTGCCTTAATACAATTAATAAGAAGTAAAAATTTTATCATTTTTTTAAATGTTATCCCTGTTTGATATACATCCCAAATTATAATAAGACTAGATATAGTTTTGATTTTTTATAATCCTGGTACCTTTGATAACTATCTGAAACAATTTGAGTGATTTTGTTGTCTGGTTTAACATCATTTAAAACATAATTATACTGTCAGGCCACACCAATTTAATTTCTTGTTCTACGGTTTTTGGACTTCAAAAATTGGGGCGAGAGAGCGATTTGCAAACTTTTATAAAAAAATATTTAGTTTGCAAATTTTTTAGGCGAAGCTTAAAAAGTAATGGCGAGCGATTAAAACTCAGTAAACATAAACTAGTAGGTTTTGACTATATTAAAACTCGATTTATCACTTGTACTTTGACATTTCATTAATTTAAGAAGTATTTTTTTCCTGTTCAACAAGAAATAATTGAATAATTAAATCTGGTCTATGTATGTGTGACTGACAATGAGAAAATTTCCCATCCAAGTCATAATCCGGTTCAGAACAACCCTTAATGTTATAAATATCCCTTTTATGAGGGGTCAATATAAGTTATAATATATTTCTTTTGTAAAAACACTTTTTTAGTACAAAAGGGCTCGTATTTTCCTAAAGAAACTATAATATATATATATATGGTATTAGATGGTCAATACATATCCAAGTATTTTGCAATATTCCTGGACTTTAACCATGTTAACACATTTACTTTAACAGTTTAATATTATTCAAAATAAGTGGGCTCCTCTTTTAGAAAAATTGTTTAAAATAAAATGTCGTTCTCCTCTTATTCGGTAAAGAATTCTAAGTTTTCAAAGGTTTTGTAAAGTAGTACTATACAAATCCTTAGTATTTCTATTTTCTTTTCTACAACAGTAAAATGACTCCTTGTCTGGGCTGGGAACAGTAATATATATGTTCCTGGTCTGATGGAGGGTAGTTCACAACCTGACAATAACAAAAATATGTCAAAGGTTATGTGGCGGTTGTGTACCAACAAGCATGTTTAGCTCCGCCACATTATGTAAAGTATATGAATGTCTTTAGTGGGAGTCTCTAACTCAGTTGCTGTCATTTTTGCTGAATATCATTGTTGTGTATCGTTTATTATTTTGTACATCAATAAGACCGTTATTTGGCTCATGAATTGTTTCACACTTTTCATTTCGAGGCATTGTTTAGCTGACTATGCAGCATAGGTTTTGCTTATTGCTGGAGGGTGTTTGCATATTTGTTACCTTGTACGTAATTTCATCTTTGATGGAAAGTTTTCTCATTGCCAAGCATACAATATCTTCTCATTTTAATATTAGATTTTCACAATGAAACATCAATTTGATCAAACTTATTGAATTTATATGTGCACGGTTTAGATTATTTTTGCTTTATCATAACGTATTACATTGACAAAAGTCAATGACTTTGCAGATTACAAATCTATTTAAGCATTTAAATTTTCCAATCAATTATTTATTATTATAAACTAAAAAAATAATCTGCAAATCTGAAATTAGCTATTGATTTTCCCTGTAAACAAAAATTACTTTATACAATCTGTGTGTCTTAAAATATATTCACTTGCTATTAATTTTTCTCTATTTATCAATTGAAATAAGGTTTCATATTATCAGATAAAAGAGTTATTGTGGTATATAAAATACAATGCATGCTCTTTTCCTGTACCTGAGAAAGCTATTAGTTTTGAATATTATATCCTTATTTTGATTTAAAAAAAAGATAAATATGAAAATTTTTAAGAAAATCCGGAACGACTGAACATCCAAATTTGTCCGTTTGGACACACTTGATACTAACGTAGTCAAATGGTTTCAAAATATATCTTTTGTACATATAGTTACTACCTACCACAATTGATTAGATTATATTTCAAATTAAAACAAAAATTCCTTAACATATGCCCACTTCCTTAATAATTATAGAATTACATCAAATAATCAAAAGTGTATTACATGTTTGGTTCTTGTTGATAATCTAACAAACTTTTTGTTTTGTATTTGTCCCCCTTTTACATAGGTTAGAGTTATATATTTTAATTCTGAGAAGCTAAAAAGCTGAAAACCTGTTAATATTTATAAAAAAAATTAATACCATGTGCCTCCATTGAATACCCTATTGTACTGAATTCTTGCATACTCACATACTTTATCAAGTGTATGGTGGTATACCTATTATCTCCTGTTATGTCGACCATCTTTAATTAGGCGTCTATATTGGATTTAGTTTTCTCGGCTTCAATTTCAAAAATTCTCTCAAATTGTTTATTAGCACCATAATTATCCAGCAGAGGCCAATATATCTTTACCTGAACTGGTCATCGTAGGAGACACTCAATAAATGTGTTCGTAGATAGTAGATGTTTTTGTGTTCTGTTAAATTGTTCCTTTTAAAATTGTTAAACGATGATGACTGATGTACCCATATTTTGACTATTATATTTATTGTGTCTATTTATTTAACGCATCAATGTAAAAATATCGGAAATTGATGAGACTGTCATTAAAGTGAGAGGGTTAGCGCTATAGAACCAGGTTTAATCCACCATTTTCTACATTTGAAAATGCCTGTACCAAGTCAGGAATATGACAGTTTTTGTCCATTCGTTTTTGACGCGTTTTGTTATTTGATTTTGCCATGTGATTATGGACTTTCCCAATTGTCTCTCTAAGTTCAGTATTTTTGTGATTTTACTTTTTTTTGTTAGCAAGGAACAATGTTAAACCAATTTTTCAGGCTGACTAATTATAAAATTCACCAATCAAAAGTTATTAATATGTTATCAATAAATTTAAAATAAAATAATAATTGAAGAATATAATATGGTCATCAACGATATTCCAAAAAATTGCAAAAACGAATATGATAATTCTTTGTTCGCATTCCGAATTAATTTGTTACCAATCTACAATATTGCATTCGCACTTTTTTCTCTGAATAATCCACTCCACTTCCGGAAACTACTACTTACAGGTTTCATCTTTGGTTTAATATTTTGCAGGTCTTCTTTTAAAGCTTCAAACAACACATTAGAGAGTCTTTCTTTTTCATCTACAAACAAACTGGACAGTAAGGAATGCGTCTTTAATACTACTTAAAACGAGTTGTATTCATATACTATAATACTCCCTCAATTAAATAATTTCAACTTGTTATTAGTTTAAGTTTTAATCAGATATACGCTTTTATGTAAAGTTTCTTGAACGGGTCGTTATTTCTAGTAAACCTTAGCAATATTGAAATTGCGTTAATATGTTTTATTGTCACGTTACAATGCGATAGCTTGGCGCATAAGTACGTATTGAATAATGATGAAGTGGTATGGTTGGATTGTGACGATGTCCTATTGAAAGCTTCACTGAAGTGCGATGGATAACAAACAATCTATTACAAATGTTTGTAATGCCCACACATCGTTTGTTGTAAGTAGATTTTTTAATTTAAAAAAAGGTAAATTATTGATTATATTACCGTTTAGTTTGAAACAGTCATGATAACTAGTCATTGCATTCCACTTTTAATTCTAGCGTTTTAATGTACTTTGTAAATAGCTTGAGATCAAGCAGTAGTCCATACAATCCTTCAGTAATTGATCACTGTATATTTGTTATTTGACATTCTTTAGAACCAGTACTAATTTAAATGACTTGTCCAAAATAAATCTGTAAAATTTCAAAGGTTTTAAAAAAAGTAATGTGAAATTGTCTACAAATTAGGGGAATATTCTTTGATTTTTAAAAGTGAAAGACAACATTTGTTCAAAAAAGAAAACTAAATGAAATCACAAAACAAATTCCTTAGAAATCAAAACGAAAATTCCCTTACCAAATGACAAAATCAAAAGCCCAAACACATCAAACGAATGGACAATGACTGTTATGTTCCTGACTTGGTACAGGCATTTTTTATGTAGAAAATGGTGAATTAAACCTGATGTTTTAGCTAGCTAAACCTCACACTTGTACGACAGTCGTGTGAAATTCTATGATATTGACGATGCGTGAACAAAACAAACAGAGATAATAGATACAAATGTCATTGATAGGGATACAGCGGTCAATGTTGTGTTATTATCTTAATCACTATAAACAAAAACTTTCTATGACACAATAATACAATGACGAGTTGATAAGTACAGATCCAGGGCACATGCAAGAAAGAAAGAAAGAAAGAAAAACAAAACGTCACACAAACAAAGCATATTCGCAAAACCGAAAGACAATGAATTAAGTTTAAATATTATCATAGAACAATAATACAATAGACAAACGATTATTTTGTTATATTTCGGATGATTGTTGATGGTGTGGTATGTTGTACTGTTTAAAATAATTTTAAGAATAACTAGTATTCTTATATAAGAATAACCTTGAAATAAATATTGTATTCATTTATATTTTCGCTTATCTCCGATTTATATTTGTAACTAAATCTTGTTTTCAAATTCTTTTAAAAATTGGAACAGGGGAGGGTGGTATAATATGTTTAGTAAAAAAAGAACTTAGAGTAAACACAGTAAATTTTTTTCAGGCTATAATTCTGGTAAATGAGTATTAATGTGAGAAAAACTGATTTTAGAAAGTTTTCTATTTGAATAATTGTTTGAATTGATTGCACTTTGTAAATACAGCTGTTTCTCAAACTACGCCTCTTTGGGGGAGATTTAGAATATTCATAGAAAACTAAAGTTTGTTTACATACTGATTATGCTCTCTGTGCTTCATCTCATAGAGACATAACTTGGGAATGTTACCAGTAAATATACATTTGCATATTGTTTACATTGAAATATGTTGTAACCCTTCATTCAAGGTAGGGGTAGTTAAGAAAATTAGTGTTAGTTAAAACTCTGAAAGTTCAGGGCATATACACGTTGAAAATATGCCGCACAGCCCTATATTTTGACCTTTGAAAAAAATTGTAGTGCATATGAACTTTCAATTCTAGGATAAGATTTTTTTTTAAACTTCATAGTAAAGTTGTACAGTTTTAGCATTAAAAGGAGTTTCTAAGGGAAATTACATTGTCAATATTTACAAAATTGCAACCTGTATCATTGTTTTTGCACGATCATTTATATAATTGGTGATTATAAAACAAAATGACAGTTGTTTTCTGTACAGTTAAAATTACAAAAGATCGTTTTCTATGAAAAATTAACGAAGAAGGACTCAACAGATATGGGTCGTTGTTAAATGAAGGTACAATGTAAAAACAAGAAAGAACACAATATAACCTGTTTAGGAAAATAAAACAATTATGAAACCAAATAATTTCTAGGAAAACACATGAAAAATGCTTAAAATCAAAAATGCTTAAAATCAAAAATGCTTAAAATCAAAAGTTGTGTCTTGAATTATTGAACCTAACTTTACTCGAATTTGGTTTCAATTCTAAAACAATGCTTTTTCGCTGAACTGATATCAGTATGCTTTAGATTTCTATAAACTTACAATTGAAGCTTCTCAACCAAAGTTATTTTCAAGAAAATTAACATGCTTCGACGTTCAATTCTGCAGTGTTAAACTTTTTCTTTATTACTTAAATGTCCCACATTCATTTGAAATTTCGTTAAGCAAATATAACAAGCTACAAAGAAGAAATATTCGAAAAATTTGTTCCTCAATGAAAGTTTAATAAGGCGAAAACCGAAAACAATAAAGAAATAAGAATGTGTCCAAAGTACACGGATGCCCCACTCGCACTATCCTTTTCCATGTTCCATGGACCGTGATATTGGGTAATAATCTAATTTGGTATTAAAATTAGCAAGATTATACTATAGGGAACATATGTACTAAGTTTCAAGTTGATTGGACTTCAATTTTATCAAAAACTACCTTGACCAAAAACTTTAACCTGAAACTCCCACTTTCATTTTCTATGTTTAGTGGACCGTGAAATTGGGGTCAAAAGTCTAATTTGGCTTCAAAATTAAAAAGATTATATCATAAGCAACAAGTTTACTAAGTTTCAAGTTGATGGAACTTTAGCTTCACCAAAAACTACCTTGACCAAAAACTTTAACCTGAAACTCCCACTTTCATTTTCTATGTTTAGTGGACCGTGAAATTGGGGTCAAAAGTCTAATTTGGCTTCAAAATTAAAAAGATTATATCATAAGCAACAAGTTTACTAAGTTTCAAGTTGATTGGACTTCAGCTTCAACAAAAACTACCTTGACCAAAAACTTTAACCTGAAACTCCCACTTTCATTTTCTATGTTCAGTGGACCGTGAAATTGGGGTGAAAAGTCTAATTTGGCTTTAAAATTAGAAAGATCATAGCATAGGCAACAAGTCTACTAAGTTTCAAGTTGATTGGACTTCAGCTTCATCAAAAACTACCTTGACCAAAAACTTTAACCTGAACGGACGGACGCACAGACGGACGAACGGACGCACAGACGAACGGAGCCACAGACCAGAAAACATAATGCCCCTCTATTATCGTAGGTGGGGCATAAAAAAGAAAGACAGCTCAATAACTTACAAAAAAAAGAAACAGCAGTTGGGACCATATGCTATGAGACCAAACTGACACAGAAATTACCAAATGTGGGTCACCGTACGGCCTTCAACAACCAGCAAAGCCCATACAGCATAGTCAGCTATAAAAGGCCAAGAAGTGACAAAATAAAACAATTCAAACGAGAAAACTAACGGCCTTATTGATGATTTTTAAAGGATGTTTTGAAACTTGGAAGCCTCAACCGCGAAACTATCTATGTTTTCAATACTTAACGTAAGCTAAAATAACACGAATATAATGCGTACCATGTTAAAACTTCAAGAAAGTAAAGCTTGCATCAATTTTTTCGATTCTAAATAGGACAAATAAGGTAA
The DNA here is from genome assembly GCA_019925275.1 of Mytilus edulis. Lineage (NCBI taxonomy): Eukaryota > Metazoa > Mollusca > Bivalvia > Mytilida > Mytilidae > Mytilus > Mytilus edulis. Next base: position 90,584,848 of record CM034362.1, read on the forward strand.
TTTTTATGTCCGATAATTATAAATGAAAAAACGTTTGTGTAGGCTCTTCCATGAACATCCTTTTTTTGTTTGTAAAGAAGCAAACGGCTGGCACTGTGATTTTTCAGAGGTAGGAGTTTGAACAGTCATCATGAAAGGTTGTCGTATCTTGGTCAAATATGTCAATTTCGGAATGGAACACATTAGAGTCATAATGAATGAATTAGTAACATCATGTGCACCATTTAATAGTTTGAAAGTGCTTTAAAGTTAAGGAAATATATTAAGTGAAATTGTCTACAAATTAGGGGAATATTCTTTGATTTTTAAAAGTGAAAGACAACATTTGTTCAAAAAAGAAAACTAAATGAAATCACAAAACAAATTCCTTAGAAATCAAAACGAAAATTCCCTTACCAAATGACAAAATCAAAAGCCCAAACACATCAAACGAATGGACAATGACTGTTATGTTCCTGACTTGGTACAGGCATTTTTTATGTAGAAAATGGTGAATTAAACCTGATGTTTTAGCTAGCTAAACCTCACACTTGTACGACAGTCGTGTGAAATTCTATGATATTGACGATGCGTGAACAAAACAAACAGAGATAATAGATACAAATGTCATTGATAGGGATACAGCGGTCAATGTTGTGTTATTATCTTAATCACTATAAACAAAAACTTTCTATGACACAATAATACAATGACGAGTTGATAAGTACAGATCCAGGGCACATGCAAGAAAGAAAGAAAGAAAGAAAAACAAAACGTCACACAAACAAAGCATATTCGCAAAACCGAAAGACAATGAATTAAGTTTAAATATTATCATAGAACAATAATACAATAGACAAACGATTATTTTGTTATATTTCGGATGATTGTTGATGGTGTGGTATGTTGTACTGTTTAAAATAATTTTAAGAATAACTAGTATTCTTATATAAGAATAACCTTGAAATAAATATTGTATTCATTTATATTTTCGCTTATCTCCGATTTATATTTGTAACTAATATCCGAAATGGTTTCAGTAATGTCTAAAGGTATTTGTTTCACAATCCGATCTTTTTTGATGGGTGAGAATCATTTAAATCAACTTCAAGGAAGGTAGACAAGTCATAGATATATATTTTGGGTGTTAAAAAGTACTATTCTTTTTTTTTTATTTGCTGTTTGGATAATATATTTTGGAAACATCAGGTCACAAGGTTATTAAAGCTTATTAACAGGAAAACTATTTTGGTTAATCGGTACTTGGGAACAGCGTACATGCATGATAATACCATTATGCGTACTTTCATAGAAAACCAAAATTTTGCAACCAAACGATCATTCAACTTACTAATTATGAATAAACAGTAGAACATACTTGAAGAAATCACTCTCATGACACAACTACTCAAAGAAAAAAATTACAGAAGGAATGCTTCGTAATTGTTAATAAATTTAACATCAAATAAGTAAGAAAGAAGAATATGTTTACATCATCGGATCCCCATGATGCATAATTTTATAAATTGTTAACATTACTCATGGTATTACTTTTATGAACAGAAACAAAGAAAGAAATTTGAAGTGATTAATATGAATATACTAGCAAGCATAAAGATATACTCCTGAACATAAGCTTACCGTCGAACAGCATAACTCTTGCAGTATCTATACAATCTGGAAATTCATTGACGATAGACTTCATTGCATAACAAAATCTATTCAACTGTAATGTATAGTCATCGACTTTGAGAGATGCTTCACTGTGCTCTTCATTGCCTTCATATATATGTGTAAATCTTGCTAAGTGGTAATCCTCAATTTTTTTAATAACAGATATACCAGGTGGAGTCTCACAAATGCAGTAGAACGTCTAAAAATAAAAAAATAAAAAGAATAACGTTTGTCCAATTTAAAATGCAGTGGCCTATCAACACGAGCAAATAAATCCGAAAACAATGTTGAATAATTGATTGCTGCTTAACTTGATTTTCTTTAAATCATGGCATTAGTCTTCATGTTTTACTTCCAGAGTTCTTAAAATTCGTCAGTGTGATTTTCACACACAACTATTTTTAACTGATGAGGCATATAATAGCGGAAATAGCTGACTATAGGTTGCACTTTGTAAATACAGCTGATTCTCAAACCACGCCTCTTTCTGGGAGATTTAGAATATTCATAGAAAATTAATTTTGTTACATACTAGTTCTAGTGGCGGAACTAGAAATGTTCATGAGTGGGGCTCATTGGCTACCTAAAAGGGGACCCGTCACGCTTCAGTGATTCCCTATATGATCCTATATAATCAACCAAAATATTTTCTGAAAAGGGGAGCCCGGGCTCCTTAGCCCCCTCCCCCCTAAATCCGCCTCTTGGTTTCCAGTTATGCTCTCTGTGTTTCATCTTATAGAGACATAACTTGGGAATGTTACCAGTAAATATACATGTGCATATTGTTTACATTGAAATATGTGGTAACCCTTCATTCAAAGTAGGGGTAGTTAAGAAAATAAGTGTTTACAAAAATGCAACCTATATAGGGTGAAAGAAGAGAATTCAGAATTGACCAAATTTGCTTTATCTCACAGATTTTAAAGAAATTAAATCAAATATGAAGTTTTATAAATATTTCATGAAGATTGATAGAATCCTGGGCCTTAAATATGATGACTCAGCATAAATTCACAGTTTACAGTATGCATAGTATACTTACAGTCCTGAATACAAAATTAATTCATAATATTTGCATATATGTAAGTTAAAAAAAATTAAGAAGTGCTTATATTTACTCTTCGCAGTCATTGAAACTAATCGATTCTTCCTGAATATTTTTTATGGGGTGTTTGTGTCCTTGCAAGAACCCAAAAAGTAAGCCGTGACACCTTAATCTGCTTTTTTGTCCCCATGGCATAAAAAATACAAGCTTGAAATACAAAAGTATTTCAACAAAACTAAAACAAGTGTTATCTATCCTGAATATGTACTACATATTCCAAATTGCTAGAAACAGCAGAATAATTTAGGAAATTTGAAGCCCCAGGGACAAAAAGCATAGAAAATTGCCTACCCCCTGGGTCATAAAACAAATAATTTAACTTGTAAATGCTATGCTTTTATGATTTTTATGTTCTTGATATAGAAAACAATAACTATGCTTGGAAGTTATGCAAAAATCTGATGTTAGCAGTCATCTCTATAACATTTTAAGTGAATTTATATCTCAGACTGGTATCTGCATACATACAACTATTGCAAGTATGGCTTTGTTTGAACACTCCTAGTATATTTAAAATGGAGCAAATAAATCCGAAAACAATGTTGAATAATTGATTGCTGCTTAACTTGATTTTCTTTAAATCATGGCATTAGTCTTCATGTTTTACTTCCAGAGTTCTTAAAATTCGTCAGTGTGATTTTCACACACAACTATTTTTAACTGATGAGGCATATAATAGCGGAAATAGCTGACTATAGGTTGCACTTTGTAAATACAGCTGATTCTCAAACCACGCCTCTTTCTGGGAGATTTAGAATATTCATAGAAAATTAATTTTGTTACATACTAGTTCTAGTGGCGGAACTAGAAATGTTCATGAGTGGGGCTCATTGGCTACCTAAAAGGGGACCCGTCACGCTTCAGTGATTCCCTATATGATCCTATATAATCAACCAAAATATTTTCTGAAAAGGGGAGCCCGGGCTCCTTAGCCCCCTCCCCCTAAATCCGCCTCTTGGTTTCCAGTTATGCTCTCTGTGTTTCATCTTATAGAGACATAACTTGGGAATGTTACCAGTAAATATACATGTGCATATTGTTTACATTGAAATATGTGGTAACCCTTCATTCAAAGTAGGGGTAGTTAAGAAAATAAGTGTTTACAAAAATGCAACCTATATAGGGTGAAAGAAGAGAATTCAGAATTGACCAAATTTGCTTTATCTCACAGATTTTAAAGAAATTAAATCAAATATGAAGTTTTATAAATATTTCATGAAGATTGATAGAATCCTGGGCCTTAAATATGATGACTCAGCATAAATTCACAGTTTACAGTATGCATAGTATACTTACAGTCCTGAATACAAAATTAATTCATAATATTTGCATATATGTAAGTTAAAAAAAATTAAGAAGTGCTTATATTTACTCTTCGCAGTCATTGAAACTAATCGATTCTTCCTGAATATTTTTTATGGGGTGTTTGTGTCCTTGCAAGAACCCAAAAAGTAAGCCGTGACACCTTAATCTGCTTTTTTGTCCCCATGGCATAAAAAATACAAGCTTGAAATACAAAAGTATTTCAACAAAACTAAAACAAGTGTTATCTATCCTGAATATGTACTACATATTCCAAATTGCTAGAAACAGCAGAATAATTTAGGAAATTTGAAGCCCCAGGGACAAAAAGCATAGAAAATTGCCTACCCCCTGGGTCATAAAACAAATAATTTAACTTGTAAATGCTATGCTTTTATGATTTTTATGTTCTTGATATAGAAAACAATAACTATGCTTGGAAGTTATGCAAAAATCTGATGTTAGCAGTCATCTCTATAACATTTTAAGTGAATTTATATCTCAGACTGGTATCTGCATACATACAACTATTGCAAGTATGGCTTTGTTTGAACACTCCTAGTATATTTATTAGATAAATTGTGTCAGATATATGGTTAACTAGATGATAACTGTTGTCTCAAGAATTGTTTAATTGACCATTGATGTTAGAAAAGTATTTTAATTGACAAATAGGCAATACTGTAAGTGTGGATGGGACAGAGGCATGAATTGAATACTTTAAATAATTTTGAATGTTGTAATGATTGACCTGCTTAAACATTACATTAGTGATTCTGATATGCTTTCAAATATGTTATCAAAAACGTTTTAAACAATTCTCGTCTTTTATTCAGAAATATGCAAAAAGTGTAAAATGGCAATAATAAAAATCTTGTTTTCATATTCTTTTAAAAATTGGAACAGGGGAGGGTGGTATAATATGTTTAGTAAAAAAAGAACTTAGAGTAAACACAGTAAATTTTTTTCAGGCTATAATTCTGGTAAATGAGTATTAATGTGAGAAAAACTGATTTTAGAAAGTTTTCTATTTGAATAATTGTTTGAATTGATTGCACTTTGTAAATACAGCTGTTTCTCAAACTACGCCTCTTTGGGGGAGATTTAGAATATTCATAGAAAACTAAAGTTTGTTTACATACTGATTATGCTCTCTGTGCTTCATCTCATAGAGACATAACTTGGGAATGTTACCAGTAAATATACATTTGCATATTGTTTACATTGAAATATGTTGTAACCCTTCATTCAAGGTAGGGGTAGTTAAGAAAATTAGTGTTAGTTAAAACTCTGAAAGTTCAGGGCATATACACGTTGAAAATATGCCGCACAGCCCTATATTTTGACCTTTGAAAAAAATTGTAGTGCATATGAACTTTCAATTCTAGGATAAGATTTTTTTTTAAACTTCATAGTAAAGTTGTACAGTTTTAGCATTAAAAGGAGTTTCTAAGGGAAATTACATTGTCAATATTTACAGAAATGCAACCTGTATCATTGTTTTTGCACGATCATTTATATAATTGGTGATTATAAAACAAAATGACAGTTGTTTTCTGTACAGTTAAAATTACAAAAGATCGTTTTCTATGAAAAATTAACGAAGAAGGACTCAACAGATATGGGTCGTTGTTAAATGAAGGTACAATGTAAAAACAAGAAAGAACACAATATAACCTGTTTAGGAAAATAAAACAATTATGAAACCAAATAATTTCTAGGAAAACACATGAAAAATGCTTAAAATCAAAAATGCTTAAAATCAAAAATGCTTAAAATCAAAAGTTGTGTCTTGAATTATTGAACCTAACTTTACTCGAATTTGGTTTCAATTCTAAAACAATGCTTTTTCGCTGAACTGATATCAGTATGCTTTAGATTTCTATAAACTTACAATTGAAGCTTCTCAACCAAAGTTATTTTCAAGAAAATTAACATGCTTCGACGTTCAATTCTGCAGTGTTAAACTTTTTCTTTATTACTTAAATGTCCCACATTCATTTGAAATTTCGTTAAGCAAATATAACAAGCTACAAAGAAGAAATATTCGAAAAATTTGTTCCTCAATGAAAGTTTAATAAGGCGAAAACCGAAAACAATAAAGAAATAAGAATGTGTCCAAAGTACACGGATGCCCCACTCGCACTATCCTTTTCCATGTTCCATGGACCGTGATATTGGGTAATAATCTAATTTGGTATTAAAATTAGCAAGATTATACTATAGGGAACATATGTACTAAGTTTCAAGTTGATTGGACTTCAATTTTATCAAAAACTACCTTGACCAAAAACTTTAACCTGAAACTCCCACTTTCATTTTCTATGTTTAGTGGACCGTGAAATTGGGGTCAAAAGTCTAATTTGGCTTCAAAATTAAAAAGATTATATCATAAGCAACAAGTTTACTAAGTTTCAAGTTGATGGAACTTTAGCTTCACCAAAAACTACCTTGACCAAAAACTTTAACCTGAAACTCCCACTTTCATTTTCTATGTTTAGTGGACCGTGAAATTGGGGTCAAAACTCTAATTTGGCTTCAAAATTAAAAAGATTATATCATAAGCAACAAGTTTACTAAGTTTCAAGTTGATTGGACTTCAGCTTCAACAAAAACTACCTTGACCAAAAACTTTAACCTGAAACTCCCACTTTCATTTTCTATGTTCAGTGGACCGTGAAATTGGGGTGAAAAGTCTAATTTGGCTTTAAAATTAGAAAGATCATAGCATAGGCAACAAGTCTACTAAGTTTCAAGTTGATTGGACTTCAGCTTCATCAAAAACTACCTTGACCAAAAACTTTAACCTGAACGGACGGACGCACAGACGGACGAACGGACGCACAGACGAACGGAGCCACAGACCAGAAAACATAATGCCCCTCTATTATCGTAGGTGGGGCATAAAAAAGAAAGACAGCTCAATAACTTACAAAAAAAAGAAACAGCAGTTGGGACCATATGCTATGAGACCAAACTGACACAGAAATTACCAAATGTGGGTCACCGTACGGCCTTCAACAACCAGCAAAGCCCATACAGCATAGTCAGCTATAAAAGGCCAAGAAGTGACAAAATAAAACAATTCAAACGAGAAAACTAACGGCCTTATTGATGATTTTTAAAGGATGTTTTGAAACTTGGAAGCCTCAACCGCGAAACTATCTATGTTTTCAATACTTAACGTAAGCTAAAATAACACGAATATAATGCGTACCATGTTAAAACTTCAAGAAAGTAAAGCTTGCATCAATTTTTTCGATTCTAAATAGGACAAATAAGGTAATTTTTATGTCCGATAATTATAAATGAAAAAACGTTTGTGTAGGCTCTTCCATGAACATCCTTTTTTTGTTTGTAAAGAAGCAAACGGCTGGCACTGTGATTTTTCAGAGGTAGGAGTTTGAACAGTCATCATGAAAGGTTGTCGTATCTTGGTCAAATATGTCAATTTCGGAATGGAACACATTAGAGTCATAATGAATGAATTAGTAACATCATGTGCACCATTTAATAGTTTGAAAGTGCTTTAAAGTTAAGGAAATATATTAAGTGCATGCTAATTTTATAAAATTCATTATTCTGAAGAAGTCAGTATACGCATGTGCCAAAATTTTATTGTATTTTTAAAAAGCATGGGCTTGTTTTCACAAAGCGAAAGAAGAACGTCACATTAGAATTGTGTATTATTTTACAAACATAATAAAGAAACTCTATGATGATTTCTTACCTCCTGTCCATCAGTTATGCTATAAACACTCAACTGCAAAGATCTACGGTTACCAGCTCTAATATGACAGGTAATTGGAAACTTTGTAACGCAGTGAATGTTCGTATCAACTTTACTAAAATCATAGTTTACATGGCATGATTTCGGTATAACTTCATGTAACTTGAACGACACTTTACTTCGAATTTCCTCCGATTGTGTCTGATACCAATCAGATTTTCGTAAATCATTTTCTAATGCTGAAATTAAGTTTGATATTAAATTGAGATTGTGTTTAGTTTGATGTTCTATCATTTTTGTAGTATTTGTAATTTTTGATAGAACCAAACAATCGTATCTATGATGTTCATCCTTATAAAATCCAATATTACTATCGACACCTTAAGCTCATCCCTATAAATAAAAGGGAAATTTAAACTAAGAAAACTTGATGATGAATTATTTATTTGATAGAGAATAATTCGACCTCATGGAATCCATATTTATGTGAACTTTAATTTTGCAACTCCTCAGCTCAAGATTGGCAGCACAAGTATAATATGTGTTGAGTAATTTAAGGGAACAAATGTCAAAATTGAAGTTAAAACAAAGGAAAATCATTTGATTGGCTGATTTGTTCCACAAAATATCATTTATATACACGTTCGTTTCCATCGGCGGTATCCGGAGCTCAACACGATAGTAAATTAAATTGCGTCGACTAGACTGAAATGCACACAAAAAGAAGTAACACATTCACGAGTCCATCCCCTGTAGATTGTAATATTGATAAAAGATTTACATAGTTTCAAATGAAATGTGAAAATTGGCACTCTCAACAAAGTTTTCAAGTTAATGTTTGTCTATTTTTCTAAATGTGTTAAATGTAACTGACATAGACTTTAAACCCGATACAATTGTTTGCAGCTGTCCTAAGTGAGGAATCTAATATTCAGTAGTTGTCCTTTGTTGATGTTGTTCATAAATGTTTCTAGTTTTCGTTTTTTATATACAGCTTAGACTGACCGTTGGTTTTCCTGTTTAAATGGTTTTACACTAGTCATTTTTTGGGGTCTATATTGTTTGCTGTTCGTTGTGAGCCAAGGCTCCGTGTTGAAGACCACACTTTGACCATACAATTGTTTACTTTGATAAATTGTGACATGGATGGAGAGTTATCAAATTTGGCGCTTATACCACATCTTCTTATATCTATAGAAAATGAATACGAATCTTACTAGGAAGAACATATTGCTGAAATCCGTAAAAATGGGAAGAAGCTAATCCATGAGCAATATTTCTGGCTTTCATTATTCGACTACGATCCCCTGAAATAGAAATTGAAAAACAATATCATAAATATATAGAAAAACATTCTTCATAGATTTGTTAAACATAAACCGGTAGTTAATATGGTTTTAGATATATTCCTTGTTCATTTATCTTGTAAACATAAAATTGACATGAGTGATAATATTATTTATATATATATATGCCTTATATATCTTGTACTTGTTTACAACCTAGATTAAAACTGATGAGGAAAGGTAATAACCGGCCACCGAAAACTTTATTATTGTGAAGCAAAGGTGGTTGAATGGTCTAGCGTGTCGGATACAGGGCAAGAGATTTGCGAAAGCAAATATACAGATCTAAATTTATTGGGCTGATGTTAAGACGAATTATATATACAGAATGTACACAGCCTTATATCACCATCAGTGCTGCTAATCCGATGGTTAAATCTGTTGTAGAGTTGTCACTGGTTTAGACGTACTTATAAATATAATTATTTCTGTAACTGTATCTTGCATTAATTTTAAGGATCCTTTACAATAGATAATATAGCTGATCTGTAACAATTCCATCTTCATGCCTTATATATCATATACTGTATAACAACGCTAGATTAAAACTGACGAGGAAAGGTAACACCCGGCCACCGAAAGATTTATTATTGTGAAGCCAAGTTGGTCGAGTGGTCTAGCGTGAGGTAAACAGTGCAGGCGATTTGTTGTCACGATATCACAGTAGCATAAGTTCGAATCCCGGCGTAGAAAGAACAAACAAATTGCGAAAGCAAATTTTACAATCTAACATTGGGTAGCTGATGTTTAGACGAATTATAAACTTTTATATAACTCGTCTAAACAACAACCCAACAATGTTAGATCTGTAAATTTGCTTTCGCAAATATTTTGTTCTTTCGCGCTAGACCACACGACCACCTGTAAAAGTTGTTTACCCGATACAAAGGTTGAACAGATTATAAAACAAGTATGAATATCAAAATCGAGAGAAATATGGCAGCATGGTAAATATAACAATTGTGAAAGGGCAACCATGTCTGATGTGTTTATCAGAAAATAATTACAGAGCATGAAAAATCGAATTATGATTTTAAACATTAAAATGTTAAGTGTTTTAAGCATTCAAAAAATCTTGCTTTAGTAAAAATGCAATCATTTCCTCTACTGATTTGTCAAATATTACATCACACATAATATGATAGAATTTATATAAAGGATTGATTTTCCAAACCTTTTAGAGCTTTTATTAATTTATCTGACCATTCATCCTTGTCATTCGAAAAGTGCACTATTGCTGCGTCTTCAAACACTGGAAGATGAGGTATCTAAAAAAAAACAAAAAAACATTTCAAATGAAAAATGATGTTATATTCATGTTATTAGACGTAGGAACTAAGTTTGAATATTTTATAGTCAATTATCAATATGAATAACAATGCATATTCCATATCCTGGAGAAACATAAATTGTATGTCTTTTCTTAGTGGGAAATATGAGCTGTGTGTATTTGTTGCCAGTGGAATTAATTATATATACAAAGAATAAATATTTTCAAACTCATGTAATATAGTTTTAAGGCTATATATTGTTTGTTTTATCATTTTCATTTTTGAAAACATTATGCAGTTTTCAAAATGAAGATAATTTTTAAATTGTACATATATAATTGCTTTGTGTCTTAGGCAAAGTGTTCTATGCTTTATATGAATTCATTTGTTTATAGATTGAAACACGACTTGTCCCGTGTCAGGAACCTGTAATTAAGTAATTGTGATTTATGTAACACATTTGTTTTTCGTTCATTATTTTGTATGTTGCCGTTAATGTTTTCGTTTAAAATGCTTTGCTTTTGTCATTTTGGGACCTTTAATATTTTTTTTCCTTATTGTTGAAAAAGCTATGCTTGTTTTTCTGTGTCATTTGGTCTCTTATTGAGAGTTGCCAATCATAGCGCATCTTCTTATTCTTTTATATTTAATGCTACAGTAAGTTTGATTATAAAACTCATGTATGTAAAGCGATACTGTCGTAGTAAAAGAGTTCAACTGATGTTTTTGTTCGCAATCTACTACAATTGTTTGCAAATATACTGAGCTAATAAAGTTTAGAAACATATGTATGAAACTTTATTTTTTTTATTACAAAAACTTTACAACATATGATTTCTGTTAAAAGGAAATGAAATTACAACAATTCAGAAGCAACATGAATGTTTATCACTTACATTCACTTGGAATTTCTTTGTATGGTATGCAGTAGGGTCAAAATGTGGAAATGGTTAAGGCGTTATTAAATATATATATATATATACATATATATATTGTCGAAATCTGGATCTGGTGTACAAAAAAAATATTGAAACCTTATGTTTGTGGCATAACATCTGGGCCACAAGTTTATTGGTTTCTGTTTAGTATTAAATTTATATTAAGATCCATTTTGTTACATCTCGTGATCAATGTTATTTGGCAATCGCCAATGGCATTCAGCAGGGTTAAAGAACATCAGTTGTTCAACCTGTTAGTCAAATGCGTTTTGTTGAAATATACTTTTTCACCTTTTTGGTCTTTTGAAAATGTTGTTTTTGCTGTATTTAGATCCTTGTACAACGCAATTTGTTTTACATGCACACGTATAAAAATTACGGTTTTTATCCAACGCAATCATAGGTTTGAAAGTAGTTTTCAATTTAAACTTGTTTATAAATATTTTGATATGAGCGTCACTGATGAGTCTTATGTAGACGAAACGCGCGTCTGGCGTACTAAATTATAATCCTGGTACCTTTGATAACTAATTATATATATTATATATATATATATATAAAAGTCTATAAAAACGACCAACCAGCAAATTTACTATGTACCGGATCGTCTAGAATAGGCGATACTATGCAGATAAGGAAAAAATTATATCAGTCTAAAGATTTGCACAACGGTACTGATATAAGATGTTATAATACGAAAATGTTGTTATTAAATCGTGCTGACAAATATTTCGGCTCAACAAATGGCCTTCTTCAAGTGTCACAAGTTTTAACAATACTGATACATAATGTATAAGGTGTAAAAATAGATCAGTAATAATACAGGTAAGTTTTGGTCGATTGATTTTTAATCCAAAAGCCTGAATATCATATATATAACAAAACACTATAAATCAATATACGTGACTGTGTATATTAACAATAAAAATGAGTGAAAAAACAAAAACTCTAGTATTTCTTATTGATGCCGTTTGGATGACGTACATTAAGTTCCTTTATCCAAAAGCTTTCCCGAACCTGTCGCTGGGCATCACTCCAGTGAATATTCTGTTCAATCACTAGAATTTTCATGCGGTTAAAGTCATCAGGTATATATATATTATATATATATACAACTCGTCTAAACATCAACCCAACAATGTTAGATCTGTAAATTTGCTTTCGCAAATTTTTGGTTCTTCCCTCACCGGGATTCGAACCCATGCTACTGTGATATCGTGATACCAAATCGCCTGCACTGCAGCCGTCCCGCTAGACCACACGACCACCTGGGCTCTCAAAAAAAGAGCTTTCGCTGGCCGTGTGTTACCTTTCCACGTCAGTTTTAATCTAGCGGCGTACTGCAGTACATGATATATATAAACGAGTCTAAATTGAAAACTATATATTTACCGTTGAGGGATTGCATTCCATGTCTAAATCAATGCATTTTCAAGTTCTTGTTAATTTTGGAAAGCACAGTGATTTTTACGGATGCTTCAGTTCAACAGAACTCAAAAATGTTCGACAAGATAGGGGTCTAGGCCAATCCAAAATGTTAATGTTGTTCGTTCAGAACAAACCGGTATTCATCGTCAGTTGAGCAGTATTTGGTGTTGTATTGTCATGTTAAAAATGGAATCCATTATGATTACGCTGGGCAAAGAAGGGGAGAACAACGAGGGAAAGGATGTTATCACAATATATCTTGTAATTCGATATCCCACAAACGACCACTAAATGTTTTTAACCACCATAATGAATTCCTTACGAAACCTTTCAAATGCCATCACCGATCCTTCTACATCACCTTGCTTGCATAGTATCGTTCATTGTTCCGATACCATGCCCGTATGCGACAGTCGTCGGATTTCAATGTGAATCGAGATTCATCTGTAATATCTCTGTTTTCCATGCCCTGTTAAGCTAGCGTAAATGATAGTTTGTCCAAATTAGCCTTTGCGGTTGATGACTGTGTGTTAGCTCCATCCCTTTATGTGGTCTTTGTGTAAGTATCCCTAGTCTGTGAAGGCGATTCCTCAGAGTTGAAACACGCACTCCAGTAGCTGCCCTAAGTTAATACACTACTCGTGTGGCCAGAAGAAATTTTGCACGTGTTGAAGTAAAGCGGAGATAACGCACCTCACTTTGCGTTTATTGTTTTGGTCTACGAGATATCGGCTCATGCGTTGCAGTTCCTGTTTGTTGCCAAAATGTTGACCTATGTACATTAAATCGAGCAGTGACGTCTGCAACAATCTTTCCGTCATCTTCCATTCCAATAGCTATCTGGTGGTCACTTTCGGGGAGGTCTGGTCGACACCCAGGCAATCTGTGTTACGTGTTTTTCTTACCAATGACGTGTCTGTGAACGTTAGTGATTTTTTTTTCAAATTTTGTTTTAAAAGTACAGGTAAAAAAGGTAAAACATTGCAAAGCATAAATGGCGATAAATCAATTACGCAGTAAAAAACGAATGTAAAATTACAGGTTAATCTAGCGATATTATCAAATTTTTTTGTTGGCAGAAACGAAAAAAAATAAATGACAAAAAAAATGTTGATAAGCTTTTTATGCTTTGTATATATGTAACACTCCCAAATGTGTCCATCCCCCCAAAGCGTCCGATTCCCCCAAACGTGTATATTCTCCCCAAACGTGTCCATATTATTCAATGTTGCCCAAACGTGTCCGATAATTGTTATTCACCTAAACGTGTCCACTTTTAAACGTCAGAACGTCTCACGTCTTCAAGCGCTAATACATGTATGTCAAATAGGACATTGGTTACGTATACCGCAGTTCTATGACAGTTGATGGAGTGGTCATATATTAACATTAGTTTGATCAATGCTGGTTGTTAAGGCTTATCATAATTGAAAATTTAATCTGTAACATATAGATTAACTTTTGACTGAAATTACTTATTGTTCAGTTGGAAGCATTTCTTGCTCATTTAGAGTGACATACAAATAATTTGAGAACTGTTGAATTAATCATGTACTATGTAAATCTTTTTATTTTTATTTTACAGTTCTTGTATTTTTAATTAATTTTAGGTAACGAGCATTACCAAAGACACAAGAACAAGAGACATAACGTCCAGTGCCAAATATTTCATTCATTATTCGAACGACATTATGTTAACGATACATTCTGTAGTTAGGTTCTATTATTATACTGGGAATTTAAGATTTGGCCTGAATTTTTAAGGTTAGTTGTGAATAACACTAGTTGTGATTTTAATCTAAAAAAATAAATGCGAGTAAAGACCGATTTGTTTATATTTTCAGTAAGAAGTAGGCAGCTACTTCAATATCTGTTATGTTATAGAAGCCGTTTTAAATAAAAGTTGCGGAAATTAAAAAAAAATGTTGCCTTCCTAAATACAACTGATGGCACATTATGAAAAAAAGTAATATCACAAAAATACTGAACTCAGAGGAAAATATAATCGGAAATTCCATAATCACATGGCAAACCAAATGACAAAACACATAAAAAACGAATGGACAATAACTGTCATATTCCTGACTTGGTACAGGCATTTTCAAATGTAGAAAATGGTTGATTAAACCTGGTTTTAAAGAACTAAACCTCTCACTTGGATGACAGTCTCATCAAATTCCGTTATATAAAAGTGGAATACTTTTATGCACAGATAAAAACGCCTATAGTAGTTAATTTATGTTTTATCTTTTAATAAAATAGTAAAAAATCGTAAAATGAGTGAACAATAACAAAAAAAAACACCAAATAACCTACGTATTTATAGTATGGACACGAATGGCTGTTCCGGTAAAAGAAAAAAAAAAGCTTTAGATGGCCACGTTTTGGGTGATTGGACACATTTGGTGGGTAGTAAAAATAGACACGTTTGGGCGTTTATACAAATGACACGCTTTGGCGCCCTTTTAGAACTAGACATGTTTTGCAGTTCATTGACGTCAATGTGGATACGTTTGGGGGAGTCGTACACGTTTGGGGGGGAAGGACACGTTTCTGAGTGTTACATATATTCATAGGTTTCAAACATATTTCACAAGAAAGATGACTAACACTCTTAAGCGTTTGTTTATTTCATAACCTATTTTTTAAATAACCGAATTCCGAGAAAAACTCTTATAGAAAATCATTTAGCCGATGGTAAAATCAAAAGCTCAAAGACATCAAACGATTTAAAAACAACTTTATAATTCCTGAATTGGTACAGGTTTTGTCTTATGAAGTAAATGATGGATTAAACCTCTCACTTGTATGACAGTAGCCTATGATTTCATTATATTGATAATATAAAGTCATCATATATACTTAAAACTAGGATTAACATTTGATATTTACACCAGACGTGAGTTTCGTCCACAAAAGATTCATCAGTGACGCTCGAATCAAAAAATGTTAAAAAGGCCAAATAAAGTACGAAGTTGAAGAGCCTGGAGGACCAACAATTCCTAAAAGTTTTGCGAATATAGCTAATGTAATCTATCCCTGGGGTAAAAAAGCTTTAATCCCTATATTGAAGGTTCACCTGACCAGAGCCGACCGGAGAAGTCGAACTCATAAGATGTAAAAATCTGTAAGATTTAGGAATACATTAGGAAAATGTAACAGGTTTATCGCTTTATGGAACACTACGAAATGTTTTTACCCGATATATCTTTAAATTATGTGATTTTTCAATTTTTTTCATCAAAATGCAGTAAAGATAAACATTTTTTTTTAAATTTCAGTTTTACAAGCTTCTGATGCAATTATCTTTGTAAATAATGTACATCGTGTCTTTGCACTCCATGATATGGGTACAATGGACAGACGAATGCCTAGGTGCTGTGTTCAAGATTTTAAGGTCATATGATACGATTCCTCTGTCAGTTTGACAATGTTTTAAATGGAAAAAGATGAATTTGTTCATGTTTTAAATCATTATACTATTTAGTCCACAATGCTCTTCAACATCTTTCTTTATTTGGCCTGTTTAAATTTTTAGGATTTAAACGTCACTGATGAGTCCTTTATAGACGAAACGCGCGTCTGGCGTACAAATAAAATCTAATACTGGTTTAGTTTAGTTTAAACATATTTTATTTTCTAAATATACAATAGGATTGGATACAAATTATAACAACTTAACACCCAGTCTCCCATAAAACCATGCAAAACAGTCCACAAGGGAGGTCATCAGATTCGATTGAAACTTTGTGTGCTTAAATATCATTATGAAAGAGTTCATATTAAAAATATTTCATCTGGTTACCATGTCTTTCAGCATGGAGATGCTGTTATGTACTGGAAACCAGTTTTCCCATGTTTGAGGCAGTATTTTTCTATGAAATAATTTAACAAGGTGTAAATACCTAAAAATAAACAGTCAAATTAACATTGGTTTTTATATGACCAATTGGATAATACAAAAAAATCCTAAATTATAAAAAAAGACTTTTACTAGAGTTAACTCATCATTATAAAATAATCTAATGCATTTAAATGTTTCTTTTTATCAAATAATCATAAAACATTTTTTTCTTACTTTTTAAAGTTGACATCTTCAGATTGAAGTTTTCAAGATACTAGGCAAACAATTTGAGCCATGCAGACCTTTTTGTAGTCCTTTTTTTTTTGCCCCTCTAGTTTCTATACACCTATATATTAAACTATTGCAGTTTGTCCCATTTCAAAATATTACGCAAATACGGAAATAAATGTTTAAAATCGCCATTGAAGGACAATAACACCAATAGGAATTAAACTGGCAATTTTAGCCATTGAATTGTTCTTACAACTCGTCATACTGATAATTTATATCGATACAGCACTATTTATGTTGCAAAAGGTGATATAGCGATCCTATATTCATTCGTTGGTTGCAGCGGCGTCAACATTTAGTTCTCTTGTTTTTTAACACCAACAACTTTATCAAAACTTCGATTTTATGAAATTTGGACAGAGCTTGTTAATGTTAAGTTTAGATAATGTCTGAAGCAAACTTTAGAAATACTTTATATATTTTTATGTCAAAATTACACTTTTACACTGACACGAACACAGCCTTCATAACGAGATCTTTTTCAGTTTTTTTCCACCTTGATTATATAAAATGCTTCGCTGAGCGCAGCCTGATACGACCGAAGATGTCGAACATTGAACAGTTGGAGCATTTTGGACACAATACTCATGCTTGATACTTTATGAATTTGGATTGAAATCAAATTTTGACATAATATATATAATTCAGACACAAAATAAATGTGGTCAAAGATCTAACAATTCTATTGTGCAATACTGTGCAATTGAATTCGAAATTTGGAAAATTTTGGAAAAAAATATGAATCCCTTAAATGAATTGGAAAAAAATCCCCCCTTTACCTTTTTGAAACCCCCTTGGAACAACAACCCCATAACACAATCCCAGCCTCTCCTTTGTATAAGGGAATCTTGTAGTACTTTCCAGAGAGATCCATACACTTTAACACAAGTTATTGTCTAGAAACCAGAAACATGCTTGTTTTTGGCCATTTTTTACCCTAATTCCTCCATATTTGAGTTATTAATGCCCAGCCCGATACTAGCCTTCCCTATGTTATACCGAACCTTGTGGTACAATGTCAAAGAGATCCATACACTAACACAAAAGTTATTGTCTGGAAACTATAAAAATGGTAGTTTTTGGTCCCTTTTTGGACTATTTTGATATGAGCGTCACTGATGAGTCTTATGTAGACGAAACGCGCTGCTGGCGTACTAAATTATAATCCTGATACTTTCGATAACTATTTGGCCTTTTATTCCTAAACTGTTGGTCCCATAACCCCTAAAACTAATCACAACCTTCTACTTGTAATATTAAACAATGTGGTACAATTTCAGACCCATTGATCGCTACACGATCTGCAACAAACTTGGAAACCCGACACCATGTAGTTAGCTCTATATGGCATAGGCTGTTATATAACCAAAGTTGCATTTTCATTTTTGTACAATATTCTGTTACAGTGTAATTTAAATTTGCTTCGATTAATCTCACATTTTTGAAGGTCACCGTGAATAAGCAATTATAATATTATAACAAACGTTAGGTTCTGTATTTGCAGTATTTTAAGTTTCAGCATTAAGCTAAAATTCTACGATTTAATTTTTTTTTAACTATTACTCGTTTGAGCTGTTTTAGTGAATCAAAACTAATGTCTTCTTTGTAGCACTAATGCTGAAACTTAAAATACTGCAAATTCAGAACCTAACGTTCTTAGGAATATAAACATATTTCAAGCTATTTAACCATCAATTTGTATGTAGGGGCAGGGCATGACCTCATGATGAACTAGAAAGGCAATTAAGATTAAATATGGGTTACGGATTGGGTTCTGAATTTTTTTCAAAGATAAGTCTAATCAGTAACATTATTATATGAGGGAGTGGAACATGACCACAGGGACAACCCCTTAGCTGTACTGCAAAGGTCGTGCCCGTTCTGTGATCTATAAAATAAAATTGCTTACAACCACTCCATTTTAATTGTGATGTTTCATAAGCAGTCAGTACACATCACTTTCATATTGACATGTCAAGACAGAATGTTGTGTTTTAGGCTGACATATAGAATAACCTATTTGACCTTGACCTTTTATTTGACATTGAAAGTCAAATATCAAGGTCATTATCCATGGTACACAACACATCATATTTAGGTGCTGACATTGTGTGTCAAGTATTAAAAAAATCTTCAAGGAAGAGAAAAATGTGTGCTCTAGTAAAAAAAAACGGGGGGAAAAATCAAATATTTTGACCTTGAGGTCAAAGGTCAAGGTCAACTGGCAGTTTTTTCTTATGAGACATACTGTCTTATTGTAATACACCTTCGTGCCAAATATCATGAAATAGTGTCAAAGGATAAATAAGTTTGCAAGATGAAATACACAGATTATTGTGGAAAATATATGGAAATAACCCATTTTTATTCCGTTGCCATGGTAACGGTGTAAGAGATAAAATTGAGAATGGAAATGGGGAATATGTCAAAGAGACAACAACCCGACCGTAGAAAACCAAACAGATGATAGCTCTGAGGTGGAAGAAGGTGAATAAAAGGTAACTTAAATTACCATAAAAGCAGCCCCACTAACCCAGGCTGCTTTGTTCCGTTATCGTTATGATGTATTTTTTTTCTTCAAACAAGAATGTGTCATAAGTACATGGATTGTGAAAATGAGTAAAAATCTTTAATTTGGCAGTAAAATTAGAAAGATCATATCATAAGGAACACATGTGTACAAAGTTTCAAGTTGATTGGATTTCAACTTCAACAAAAACTACCTCAACCATAAACTTTAACCTGAAGCAGGACGGACGGACAGACCAGAAAACATAATGCCAATAAATGGGGCATAAAGATAGTAAGACTTGTTACCGACAACTTTTGAAAGTTCCCATGTTTTTTTTTTAGTGTGCAACAACAATTTCAAATGTAAAATTTTTAGCGAAGTATTTTGCACGATCTGGATTGTCTAGAAAAAGTGACTGTCATATTTGTATGATGAACTTACATGCCTTTTTCTTAAGTCTGTTTGCATGATTCTAGTTATTAAATCAGTAGAAAAGATGAACAAGTAGCTAGCAGATCAGGGTTTATTTATTTGTGTAAGAATATTAGATGCTTGTTGAAATTTCCAATTTTGAATTATGCACAAAGATGGACCTTTAACAGGTTGGGAACAACACTCCAAATGAGGGGTAACTGTAAAAAATAAGCAACTTTATATTCATATCATTTGATGAAACTTTTCCCCAAGAACTATGCTTAAATGGTGAAAACATGCTGTCATAAGAATTTTCTGATGTTTCTAAACCTATATCTTCTTTATTAATTTGATCCATCATTTAGAAAAGTTGTTCCAAATATAATGAATTTTCCCACTTTTAAGTTAAAAATTAAAAAAAAAAAATCTGTCTTTATGGTAGTACAGTAGACTCCGGCCAATCGGATACCCAAAATGTCAGCTCAAACTATCCGATTACCCGATATATTCAATTAGACAATGAATGTATATTCATTGAATATTCTGCATTAATAATTAGATCTATTGCTTAATATGTGAAAGGGCTGGAGGATTGATGGAGTGATTTCTATCAGTTACATCACCACGATGGTTGTGTAAAAAATTATCAGCTGAGTATGTTATGATTAAATTTGTTTGCACTTGCAGTTTTTAAATCCTATATTTATTAAAATAAATCAAATGTCCTGAAATATTTATGTGAATTATTATCTTCCATCCATAGTTTGTCTTTACTTGTTTAGTAAACAAATTAATATCCATTATTTACATTTTCACACAGGTAAACTAATTTGGCTAATATGAGGCAGGCATTACCTGTGAATGGGGACTAAGTCTATGATTATTTTTAAATCAACAATGATCAACAATGTTAAAAAGAGAAACGGAAATACCGTAACGTTTCCGATTTTGGTTCTGTTGTTAGGGATTTTAGTTGTGACGTTATTTAAGTTATGACGTCATATTCAATGTAAACAAAGAAACGCTGTCATCAGGTAACGTTTTTTAATAACAAACTTTTTTTTTAAATGAATAAGTATTATTTCCTTTCTTAGACTGATAAATATCATTTTATTCAAAGTCTCATGTAAACAAGACCAGAAACGGAAGAAGATTTCTGCGCAGATCCGGAAATTCAAAAACGCGACAAAAAAAAATTGAACGATTTTGAGTACAATGAAAAATTCGGGAAATTTTCCCGATTTTTAAATATTTTTTTTATTGAATTTTCTACTGTAATTGGGGACTCCGTCCCCATATAAATAGATCAAAGCATGTCTCTGAAGAATCTCTAATCTTAAACCGTAATTGTTATAACTTTATTTCTTTAAATAATCAAATTTAAATGTATGAAAATAATCATGATTGATAAAATAGTATTGCATAAAGTTTACGTTTTCGGAAGACTATTTATGTTTAGGTAATGGTTCTAGAGGCTTCTTATCAAATTTGTAAACAAACCAATATGGCCGCCACACGTGATTACCTTTGCACACGTGAAAAAAATATTTCTGACAAAAGTCAGATTTCTCTTGAAAAAAAGGATTTATATTTATATTGCAATAAATTATTCAGAAGGAGGTACATTCAGTTTAGATTATATTTCTTATTCTATGAGCATTTAGAGTTTAATCAAAATTCTCCCAACAGCAACGTACTGCTCTTGTCAACTGATTCTTGAATAATTTTATAAATAGATTCAAACCATTTGAAGTAAAAGGGCATCTAATTCAAATGACAAAGGAAAACAATAAATAAAGACAACAATTTAATAAGAAATAGATCCTTTTTAATTATTAAAAACAAAATATTCTTGTCTGCAAGATTGCAAATTCGTAACTTTAAGGGCGAACATGTAAACAGGGCGAGTTGTCCCGATACCAAATTTACGCATGCGTACTACAAATATCTACAGTAAAAACATCCGGTTACAAGTAAACAAATAACGTTCATGTAGATGACATGAAATCTAATAATTAACATAAATAAAAGGGTACATATTTACGATAGTGATTGTTTTTCAATCCTAATTTACAAATTAAATGATTCAGATGCATAATCATGTGTAAAAATCGGTGTCTGGAATCAGAAGTTGTTATGAAATTGTAATACACAAAAACGAATGCGACATACGGAGAATTAATGATTTTAAAGTCGGCACCATTGGCCTTCAGAAGACTTGAAGTCTTCTTCCACCAAAAACAACAGTAGAAGGTCCCAAACAGGTCTTCAATGTAGCGAGAAATTCCCGCACCCGGAGGTGCTGGCCCCTAAACAAATATATACTAGTTCAGTGATAATTAACGCCATACTAATTTTCAAATTGTACACAAGAAACTAAAATTAAAATAATACAAGACTAACAAAGGCCAGAGGCTTATGACTTGGGACAGGCGCAAAAATGCGGCGGGATTAAACATGTTTGTGAGATTTCAACCCTCCCCCTATACCTCTAGCCAATGTAGAAAGTAAGCGCATAACAATACGCACATTAAAATTCAGTTCAAGAGAAGTAAGAGACCCCAGCTCATAAAAATCATAAAACTTGTAGTACACATGTAAACCTTTATAGAAATATTTAAAACATTTAAAAATTTAAAGTACTTTATGAGATTTTATGTCCTTTTAATGATCTGTTTACAAAGTATCCAAAATATGCCCAAAATGCCCTTTTTGGACCAGTCAGCCTCAAAATTTAGCAATACTCAAGCTTTAACATTTTGTCAAGTTTCCAAGGACGAATAATGCTTGTTATAAAAATCAATTCAAATACCAGTAAAACATAACCTTATCTCGGATATTCAGAGTAATAAAATTGTGATATTTTTGTAGATTTTTTTGGAAATTCAGGCATTTCCAGTAGATGGCGCTGTCAAATCCAAAAATAGTTTAAAATATAATTTTAAAGTTAGATTTTTTTTCTCTTGATTATCATAACATATGTGCAAAATTTCATTTCGCTTGCTTGACATGTCATGTAGACCCACTTATACAAACATTTATTCAAATAGAAAACTCTCTAAAATCAGTTTTTCTCACATTAGTACTCATTTATCAGAATTATAGCCTTAAATAAATCACTGTGTATATTCTAAGTTTTCTTTACTGTACATTTTATACCCCCTCCCCTGTTTCAATTTTTTAAAGAATTTGAAAACAAGATTTTAATTATTGCCATCTTACCCTATTTGCATATTTTCTGATAAAAAATGCCTAGAACCTGTTTAAAACTGTTTTGATGATATATTGAAAGCATATCAGAATACTATAAATGTAATGTTTAGCAGTCAATCATTACAACATTCAAGATTATATAAAGAATCTAATCGAGCCTCTGTCTCCAGTCCACATCTTACTGTATGCCTATTTGTCAATTAAAGTACACATTTTCTGCCTCAAACGATCAATTAAGAATTCTTATCACAACAGTATCATCTGTAACCATATATCTGACACAATTTATCTAATATATATACTAGAATTGTTCTAACAAAGCCATATTTGCAATAGTTGTATGTATGCAGATACCAGTCTGAGATATAAAGTCACTTAAAATGTTATAGAGATGACTGTAACATCTGATTTTTGCATTACTTCCAAGCATAGTTATTATTTTCTATATCAAGAATTATAAAATCATAAAATCATACCATTTACAAGTTAAATAATTTGTTTTATGACCCAGAGGGTAGGCAATTTTCTATGTTTTTTGCCCCATGGGCTTCAAATTTCCTAAATCATTCTGCTGTTTCTAGCAATTTGGAATATTTAGTACATATTCAGGATAGAACACACTATTGTAAGTTTTGTTAAGATATTTTGTTTTTCTAGCTTGTTTTTATTATGCCGTGGTGACAAAAAAAAATTGATTTAGGTGTTGCGGCTTACTTATGGGCTATCGGAAGGACACAAACACCCCATAAATAATATCCAGGAAGGATCTATGAGTTTCAATGACTGCAAAGAGTCAATATAAGCAGTTCTTAACAATTTAACTTACAACTATGCAAATATTATGAATTAATTTTGTATCCAGGACTTTATGTAAACTATGCATACTGTAAACTGTGAATTTATGCTGAGTCATCATATTTAAGGCCCAGGATTCTATCAATCTTAATTAAATATTTATAAAACTTCATATTTGAGTTGATTTCTTTCAAATCTGTGATATAAAGGGGTTCGAGTTGCTTTGTCTTTAGTTTTCTATGTTGTTTCTTGTGTTTCTTCTGAAGTTCATTTAGTTTAACATGTCATCCTTTGTGTGCTTTATTTATTGCATTTCAAAATGGTAAAATATGATTATAAATTAAATACTATGCTGGTTAAAATCAATTAAAAGCCCGCGTTATATATGGACATTTCATAATAAGCACTGTAGTTTCTGACAGTGATGATCAAATATTAGAACGAATATAACTGTACTCATGGTTCACGTGCATATAACATAGTAGAATATTCGTATGAATTATATAAGACAACTAAAGCATATAACTTACTTCCGATTCTAATAAGTCATGAAGTAGCAAAACAATTGCACAGCTGTTGATTCTTTGGAACTGTTCTACATATGTCATAAGCTCCAGAGAACACCATGTACTATTTAGGGAGTTCTTAGAAATGAATACTAATATTTTTTCTGTCATGTTTAGCAACACTGTATCTGGTGTCGTTGAAAGTTGTCTAGCCTCTATTATCTCCAGTGGACAAATCTTAACATTAAGTTGTTCCATGTATGGAACGACTGTATCTCTAACCATCCGAATATCCTTTAATCCTGTGCTATGCCATAAACACACGTTAAAATTTGTTTGGTTTATACTGAAATTAAAAGACACGTGCATCAATATCAGAAAACGGTTTTCATATATATAACATAATAACATATAAATTAAAGCAACAGTAGTATACCGCTGTTCGAGAGTCACCAATCCATTGAGAGAAAACAAATCTGGGTTGCAAACTAAAACCGAGGGAAACACATTATATTTAAGAGGGGAAACAATGAACAACTAAAACACTGAAGTGAACAGAAACAAACTATAAAGAGGGACGAAAGATACCAGAGGGACAGTCAAACTCATAAATCGAAAATAAACTGACAACGCCATGGCTAAAAATGAAAGAAGACAAACAATAAAACACATGACACAACACAGGACACAACACAGAAAACTAAAGAATAAGCAAAACGAACCCCACCAAAAACTAGGGGTGATCTCGGGTGCTCCGGAAGGGTAACCAATCCTGCTCCACATGTGGCACCCGTTGTGTTGCCTATGTTATAACAAATCCGGTAAATAGTCTTATTCGATAGGTCACATTCAAGAAAGGGAAGGGGATTGTAGTTACGACGTATCCGATATCATTTGTGAAACGGTTATTCCATAACGGTCAACTAACTCGTGAAGGCGTCCATAAAATTTACGAAGGGATGATTTCAACTTCACCATTTGGATATCTTGGTTTAATAACTTCCTTGTGAGCAGCAATCCACTATCAAGAAAATCATCATAGAAAATGCAAGCACGGGAATATTGTATCAAATGGGAGATATATACCCCGTTTGCAGGTGCTGCTGGAATATTGCTACTTTGAAATGGACAGTTCACAATTGGAAAGCTGAAATCATCTCTTTTATCGGAAAGTTTTGTTTTCAACCGACCCTCATTGTCAATTTCTAGATGTAAGTCAAGATATGAGGCCAAGTTAGCTGTATCTGTTGTATCCTTTATCTCTAGTTCGAAGGGATCGATGCGTTTAACATAGTCGCCAAATGTTTAATTATTTAGTGAAGAGCGTCATCTATATAAGATCATAACTGCCATTTTCCTGACTTTGTACAGGACATTTTAAGAAAAATTAGTGGGTTGAACCTGATTTGAGGCTAGCCAAACTCCCTTTTTTGTTCAATATAACACTAAAATGACAACATTATTTGACAGGATTAAAATACAAATAAACGCAAGAACACTCAGGACAGAGAAATACACAAATAAACCATACAATAGTACATTTCGACATGGCAATAGTTAGCAAAGGTACCAGGCTTATAAATTAATAATTAATTGTTTGGTTGGTAAAATGTAGTGCAGAAATTTCCATCTTAACATTTTGAATTTATTATCTTGTATATAATAACAGATATAATTTAGCATTTGTTATCTTTTGCCTGTGTTGTTTTCTAAGATAAATATATTGTCCCATTTTTGAAATCCTATTGGGTTTTCATAATATCTATTTAAGAGGGAGATGTATATGTCTTTGGAAGAACTGTTTTTAAGTGATACCATTTTTCCTTTTCTATCTTTAAATTTATATTCTAAGTCAATAGCAACTTTTGTTTTATTTGATTCTTCTTTAGTTAGCTCTTGTAACCACTGTTTTGGTATTGCTTTCATTAACTTAGAATATTCCGAAAACCAGTTAGCATTGCAGGATAGTTTATCTAAGATCATGTTTTGATTAAATTTTCCTTTATTATCAATAATGTCATTTACAGATAGAATTTTACTGTTTATCCAGTTTTTAAAAATGAGACATTTACCGTTTCATTTGATATTTTTATTGTCCCATATAAGCTGCTGTCTAATTTGTTTATATGATAGATGATCTGATTCTTTTTCAGATTTTGAATTTATCCATGATATGATTATTCGTAAGTAAAATTGAGGAATTAGTTCTTTCAGTTTATAGACTAAATTAATATTGTTGAAATTCATTTAAATCTAAGGAATTCTTGTCCAAATTTATCAAAATAAAATGTTGGTAAGACTTTGCAATTGGGTAATAGATCTTCGTTATCGATGAGTTTTTTTTACCCAACTAATATTTATCGCTTCTAGATATGTATCTATGTTTATCATTTTAAGCCCGCCAGCATGGTAATTTTTACTTATCATATCCCTTTTAACTTTTTCTGATTTATTATTCCTTATAAAACTATAGATTTTTTTTTTTTAATTTTGCAAGGTATTCAATATCAATTTCGGTTACAGATGCAACATAAGTTATATTCGGTAAGATTAATGATTTAACAAGAGTTATCTTACCTAACATAGTTAAATTTCTTTTATTCCAATCTTTAATTATTTTTTCAGATTTTTCGTATTGTCGTTGCAAGTTTAATTTTTTACACTCATTTTTATTAAGTCTAAAGTATATTCCCAGAACTTTTATAAGTTTTGTGTAAAATTAATGTTTTCAACCTTATCTTTGCAGGACTTTAAATTGCCGAGCCATATTCCTTCTGTTTAATTTCGGTTAAGTTTTAGGCCTACAAGTGATCCAAAAATTTCTATAATATTCAAAGTTAATGACACTTCTTGTTTTGAATTTTTTTTTAAAAGTGGTGTCGTCTGCAAGCTGGCTTAATTTTAAGGTATGGGTTTTATTATCTAGTTTAATTTGAAAACCTTTAAAAAAATTATTTTGTCTTAATCTACTAGCTAAAATTTCAACAGCAATGACGAAAATTATAGAACTCGCGGGACACCCTTGACGGATTCCGCGCTCAATGTTGAAGGGTCTTGAAATCCAGCCATTGTTTAATATGCAACCCTTTATATCTGTGTATATAGTATTTATCCACCTCAAAAGAGATTTCTAGAAACCAAATTTCTTTAAACAACAATACATACATTCCCATTCTAGCGAGTCAAATGCCTTTGTGAAGTCTAAAAATAGGATTGCTACATCTACATCGAATTTTTCCAAATATTCTATAATATCTTGGATATGTCTAATATTAAATCCAATATATCTGTGTTTTACATAACCGTTTTGATCACTATGAATGATTTTATACAATATTGGTTTCAGTCTTTGTGCAAGACAGTATGCTATAATTTTGGTATCTACATTTAGTAAGGTAATTGGTCTATAATTATCTTAATTTAATGGGTCATTGTTCTTGTATATAAGGGTAATTAATCCTAGTTTCTGAGAATTTGTCAATTCTTTTTTTCATAGCAATGATTAAAAACATCTACAGCAAAGTTTTGTAAGTTGGACCACAAAGCTCTATAAAATTCAATTGGGACATCATCGATACCTGGTGTTTTATTAAGTTTCATTTTAAAGACAGATTTTGTACTTTCCAGTATTGTCAGGTTGCCGTCAATTTCATTACGTTCTTGTGTACTTAGTTTGTAATTTATTTTAGTTTTTTCAATATAGTTTTCAATTTCTCTTAATTCAGGGTCTGTTGACCTATATAAATTGACATAATAATTTCTCTCCGTTTCTAATATTTTGCCTTGATCTTCTGTTATTTCTCCTTAACTGTCCTTAATAGCAGTAATGTTTTTCCCTTGTTTGTCTGGATTTTTCTAATCCCATTGAATATTGTGTATTTTTTTTGGCCCTCTTCTATCAATTTAACTCGTGATCTTATTTGTGCCCCGTTTATTTTATTTGAATGTAGAGTTTGTAGTGTTTCTTCTGTTTTATTTATTGAATCTATTATGTTTGGCAAATTATTATTTTTTTTCCATCAAGGTTGTTATCATGAATTTCATTCAAAAGTTTAAGTTCTTGTTCTAACTTTGTAATTTCATCTTGTTTATGTTTAGCTTTTAATTTACAATGTTCTATAGTTTTCTCTCTTACTTCTATTTTAAAGAGATTCCACACAATTGCTAGACTTTTTTATTTCTTAATTTTTCATATTTATCTATTAAAGTATTTATTTTTATTTTATATGATTCGTCATTAAGAATACTGGTGTTTAATTTGAAGTATCCCTTTCCTTTGTTCCATTGACAATGTTTAATTTTAACTGAAATCGCTAAGTGATCTGTATATTGAATTGTTGCAGGTCGTATATCAGTGCTGAGTACCTTAGGTCTCACTTCTTGACTAACTAGAAAATAATAAATTCTACTTGCTACTTCATTATTTTTTCTTCTCCATGTATATTGCGTTTTATTTGGATTTATTGCTCTCCTTATATTTGTAACTTTTAGTTTTTTTATCAGAGTTTTTAGCCCATTTGTCTTATTTTTTATTTTTTGTTGATCTTTTCTATTACTTTTTCTATCCTTTATATTAAGCGTTTCATTCATATCACCGCCTATAACATATATACTATATTTTTCAATGACACTTAAAGCTTTTTTAAGAATATATTTCTATCTTTACATGTGTTTGGGGCATAAAGGTTTACAAAAGTAAATATATTTTTTATCGATTTCTGTATTGATTAAAACAATTCTTCCTTCTTGATCTACATATTTATCTATGAGTTCATGCTTAATTTTTTGGTTGATATAAATAGAAATACCTCTTGATTGTGTGCTTCCAAAACTATGATATAATTCGCCCTTAAATTCTTTATCTATTGAATTGTTCGAAAAATGTGTTTCTTGTAAAAATATTATGTTGCATTTTTGTTGTTTTATCCATTCTTTTAGTCTAATTCTTTTTTGATATTTTTCTAACCCCTGATATATGCAATAGATTAAGTGACATCTTACTTTTGTTTCAAAAAAGTATTTGGTACATATATTACAAAATTAATGTAAAAAGCAGAATATACATACAAATATATACAGAATTTAGAGTTAAGAATACAATCATATGTGTATCTTTAATGACAGTTTTAGCTTTGACTTTGTGAGTTGCTAGACTAAGTATAAATACATGTACACACATACTTTTAATTTCATATTGACCGACTTTAATAGGTTTCCACCTATTTCTATATTTAGAATCGTTAGCTGGTAAAATATATTGACTTTCACATGTAAAACGATTAATTCGCACGAGGATTAACTTTAATAGACTAACATACCTTACATAGAAATATATAAATGTGATGGGTGTAATATAGATCTTTCTAAATTGGTGAGTATTGAATTTATTTTTCGTTAATTTTTTATTTTTAAAACACTTGTCAGAAATGGAAACATTAATGAACAAGTAGCAAAAACAACGGGAGATTATTATCAAATACTTTCGCATGCTTATGATAACAGTACAGATATTATAACTATTTTGTTTACTGGGCTTGACTTTAATTATACAGATATTTAGCAGGACACGGAGATCTTGATGCAAATAATTAAGAAAATGAGGAAATAATACAAGAATCGAAACTTTTGAGGCTACAACTAAAAAAGGATAATTTTCTGTATATAAAAACAGGTATAAATAGATCAAACTAATTTGTTTACATTTTGTATACAGGTGTGTGGAAATGGCGATGTAATTAATTTGCATATCTATATAAATATAGTAGAGTGCTATTGCTATTATGGTACATTAAAACACAAATTTTTACATATGCATATATAATTCTATACTAGTTATTTTCTATGAAAAAAATGGATTAGTTTCATGATCTATATATGTTATATTGACAACAATCTATATACAATTTATTGTTATATTTGTTTTGTGCAGAGTTTATACAATCTAATGTTATTGTATCATACAATGCCACATATTTTTTAAATTGTTTTTTATAAATATATATAAAATAGGAGTAGGAGTATATACAGATATTTGTACAAGTACAAATTATTGTGTCCATTGACTTAGGAATTGCTGGATGGATACTATGTTGTGAAAGGAAATGGTATATGGTAACTGTTCTTGTACCTATGTCTTTGAAGATTTACTGGAATCAGTTTGTCTTTTGTGGTATTGATCTGTAGGGGTTGTTGCTGGTCTTTTCCCATGTTTTTGTAATGGTGTTGTTGATTCAGGGTTCACAATAAATTTGTCAATTGGTCCCTTTTATTCAACTTTTGGCTTGTTTTTTGTTTTGTCTTTGTTTTTCTTTTTTCTGTTTTTTTCTCCTGTAAATCAGGATCAATTTCTGTGATGACTTTACTGACAGCTGTTGTTGTTGCTGTTATTGCGTCTGTAGGTAGCAATATGGACTGTGAAGGTGGGGTTTCACTGTTATCAACATGATCACCAATGTCAGTCTTTCCTCCACTTTCACTCTCACTAGAATCAGACTGGTCATCCGTTTTATTTGCTTCATTGTCTGATGCTGTTTTACTAGGAGTTTCATTGTCTGATGCTGGTTTACTTGGAGTTCGGCATTCTTTTGCTCCATGCCCTTCTTTTTAGCATTTGTCTTGTGTGTGTCCCTTTTTCAGGCATTTTTGAAAAGTAATATGTGCATTTATGTAGATTTGGACTTTATAGTATATTTTAACATTGTAATTGCTTATTCTTGTGAATCTGGGTAGTGTGCCCTCCAATGGTTCGACATAAAAGATCCTGTCTCCAGATTAGCAGTTAGTGATAGCGCCATCTATTCTCACTCTCTCTGAAATAGCTTTTAACGACTACGAAAATAGATTGAAAGAACGAGAAAATCATGCCGTCATCAGCTGATAATGGAATGTTGGACACACATACCCGGGGATATTCTGGATGTTGCTCGGCTACAGGGATTCTTGGGTTTTATCGTATACTGTTAAAAATTTATTACGTATAGATACACCAGTTGTAAGGAGGTGATCTCTTGCTAGTTCTTGTGCAAGATAAATACGCCACATTCCCTTGACTCTTTCTAACCCTTTCATTTGGAATCTGGGTACCTCTGTACCGATACTTTTGTAAACTTCTTCATGTTGTAAAAAGTCTTTTTGTTGGAGTTCTGTATTGCCAAATAAATCTGTTTCTAGAATGAATACAGGTTTTACTGACCTTAGTTCCTCAAGACCTTCATGTATCGGGTAAAAGTTGACATGTTTATGATATGCTGGCTGTGAAACCACGTCTGAATATGAGTTGTTGTCATCCATGTTGTTTGTTTTGGTTTACTTGACTGGTTGGACATATTAAATTTACGGTTTTAAGCGTTTGTTAAATTGTTAAATATACTTTTCTAACTTTCCTGATTATTGTTTTCTGTAGCACTATACAAATTGGTAATCCTAGACAAATATTTCTATGGTTATTAAACAATTTTTAAGGAGCACGAAGAGTTTCGTGGATATCATTCGATGCCCCTTCAAGTCACATTTTTTTAAAAGAAAAACCATTATGAGTAGGCTCACACCTAATAGTAAGCTATAAAGGGCATAAACTATGACTAGTGTAAACCCATTCAAACGGGAATACCAAACGGTTTAATGTAAGTAGTAACAGTAGTGTAACATCACAACATAGAAAGACACACTATAAGATATCAATTGAAATTGTTTAATTCAATCAAAAGACAAATAAACACAAAATATATTAACGTACACTGAACGAATAAATTTGACATATAACACAATGTAAATAGCATATTATTAAAGCAAGGGGTGCATGAATAAAGGCAACAGTAGTATACAGCTGTGCAATGTTAACTCGTAGAATGCGCTCAATTGCCTTGGAAACCTTTAAAATAATTAATAAAAAATGTCCTTTATTTATGAAGATTTAGTTGTAATAAAAAACAATTCATATAATTTCAGGTATGAGAATACTGCTGAGGTACCTAGACCTAGAACTTCAAGTTATGGTAAAAGATCCTTTAGATTTGAAGCACCACAAGTATGGAACTCCCTTCCTAATGAGATTAAATTCATGACTTCTTTTGACCAGTTTGGGAATTATAAAAATTCCTGGTGTGGGGGCAAAAAATCTAACTGTAGTTCATGTCGTTTCCATCCAGTGCTGTCTCAGAGCTGAAATTTCTTTCTTTCTTTTTATAGTGGCCTTTTGCTCTGCTTTTATGCATTTATTGAATATATCTGCCACTAAATGCTAGTGCTTATATTTATTTATTTATCGTTTTTATGCTTTTAGTTTGTTATAATTTTATGATTTTCAAGTGATTTGCTGACTGCCCTCCCCTGTTTAATGCACATAGAGGCGCTTGCCACATGAACTTTGACTATTGACTCTCACAGATCAAATAGTTTTGCTTTCATTATACTTGAATGTTTTTTTCATTCTTATTTGATAGTATTTGCATGATGCTGCATGATTTGTTTATGTGATAGTCGGTTAAAGAGCTCACCAGAGCTCATATTTTGTCTGTTATTGGATAAATATATGCCGACTCTAAATAAAATTTACTTACGTACTTACTTACTAAATAATTAAACCATAACCGTTCACAAATAACCTTGGCGAAAAGCAGAGAATTGTACAAAGGTAAAAGAAAATAATTTTGTTGTAAGGGGGAGAACGGAAATATTTTATCCAAAAAACAAATTTTGTTGTTCAAAGTAATAAAAACAGAATTGAGAATTTATAGTCATACTAAACTATTATCAAAGCCGGTAGATATTAAAAAAAGGCGAAACAGATTATAGAACACGAGTCATTCCAATTGAATGAACAGGTCAAGTTAACTTGAAAGTATGATTTAAAAGTACTCACAGTAACTGAAAGCTAGTTAAAAGCTAAAATTCAATTAATAATAATAGAAAATCATGTATCAGAGACTTTAGGTGGTACTGGTGTCTTTCGCCATCTTGGATGGATTAAAAACAGAGAATCTAA
The DNA here is from genome assembly GCA_019925275.1 of Mytilus edulis. NCBI lineage: Eukaryota > Metazoa > Mollusca > Bivalvia > Mytilida > Mytilidae > Mytilus > Mytilus edulis. The sequence goes on from CM034362.1 coordinate 90,618,179, forward strand.
GGTCCAGAATTTCAATCAAGTTAGCAATATTTGATGCAGGAATGCAGATAACTAATATAAATTTGAATTTAAAAGAACACATTTATAAGATTATAACTGATAAAAGTTGATATATTTACAAGTGTAGATTACTTTTGCTTGATTTTTATTGTCTCAGAATGGGCGTTTTGAGGGGAGGTAACTCTGAAATAGTGTATTTTCTGAAGGAACCTACATGGAATTTTGCTACTTTGTGTTTTAGTTGGACAAAACGCACGGTAACCCTATCTTCTCTTTTGATATTCTCAAAGCATTTTAGAATAGCTATTATCTCGTAATTTATTTTACAATTATATCACATAATGATGTTTTTTCATGTATAATCCAACATAAAATGTGCCGTTTTATCACAACCTCTAGCTTGAGAAAATGCACTGTGACCTATCATTTTTATAATATTTTTGAACATAAATCAATATATACTACGTCTTGGCAAAGCATGAACGAATTCTATTATATTTAATTTAGATTTTCCCATACCACCTTAAATCAACTTAAAGATCTGAGCGTCACTGATGAGTCTTATGTAGACAAAACGCGCGTCTGACGTATTAAATTATAATCCTTATACCTTTGATAACTATGCATTGATTACGTTTATTTAAATCTATGACATCAGTACACAAACAGACATAACGAACGAGTTGAAATATCTAAACACCATATGATGGAGGAAATGGAGTATCGCTGTCCAGAAAAAGGAAAATCAACAATAGGGAACGAATTTTTTTTCTCTTTTGTGGTAGATTTTAAGTTGAAGATTCTGTTAAGAAATAGAAATGCCTAAATCTAGAATAGGCCGATTACTGATGAATTTGTTTGATTTAGTCAAAGTAAGATCCTTTGGCTAAATTTTGGTAGTATGTTTCAACCAAAAAAAAAATAACATGAAGATAACGGTAGGTATTGTTGAATATATCAACCAAAAGTAACAATGACGAGTTTTTACTGAGTTTTGTCATAAACTTGGATTTATAGCAATACAGAAATAAATCTGCTTTTAAAGGGATGCAGTAAGTGTCCATAGGAATACATATTACCTGTTGATACACTTTATTTCAGAAACGTACATAAACGTTGTCCAGTAGAAAATTCAAAGCTTCAATCATATCCTCACATTTCCAGTAAGTGTATCTTGCTAGCTACGGTATCGTAGTTCTTAGATCCTTATGTACTTTTTTAATATTTGCGGATCATAGAACTACGGATTTTTCCTCTTTCAAAATGTTCGGAATTGCGACACAAGTTCAGGTCGCACTTATTTCCCCCAAAAATATTCCTTATAATCCATTCAAAGCTTGTCAATATATCTAGTTCTTTCGTTAGATATTTTTCCAGGATATGACGTACCTATTTATGTTTGAATATTCATTTCCTTAACATTGCTTAACACTATTATCTAATTAGTTCCATTTGTATACATTCTCCGCCTATTTCGTTCGGCCATATACACTCGTGGTGACGTCACGAACCTGGGTCGCAACTCCAAACGTTTTGAAAAAGGAAATAAATAACATAAGGACCTAAGAGCTACGATACCGCAGCTAGTATCTCGCATATTTTCCTTTTTCTTTACAGAAAAAGGCTTAAAACGAGTTACAGCAATAAATTTGCAATGAGCATTTTAAAAAGACCTGTTAATTAGATATGAAAATTTTTCTTGAGTAAAAAAGAGATAAGAAATGCAACATTGTCAACAGAAAAAAACAGACCATCAAAAGCATGTATTATATCTAAATCTGCTAAGGAATTTTAACACTCAAAACATAATGAATACCTTTATTACAAAAGTTAATAACAAGTTCTTTAATGCATTCTACGGGTTTCGAAAGGTTTCATCATTTTCTTCTATAAATAAATGCATTCTTCTATTTATTATTTCAATCAAAATATTTACCCAGAATTTCTGTCCTTTTCATATAATAAACATAGAGCATTGACCATTAACAAGTGTCAAAATGGTGAAAAGAGTAATTGTAAAACAAACTAATTAGTGTTTGATGGCAATGTTCAACTATTTGGTTTTTTTTAATTCATGACAAGGTGTTCATTGATCTTGTGATAACAACGGCACACTTTTACAGTTATGCTTTTCCAATAACGCTCTTTTTTAAGGAAAATGTATGAAATAAAACTAAATAACTAAAATGAACTAAATCTGATGAACAGGGTTGTGTCATGTGATATGTGTAGTGTGAAAAATAAATATAATTAATATTCAAATTATTATGTTCTTAGTTTATCTCGAAATCAATATTTCTGTTAAAGTAAAATTTCAAATAATCTTTTTAAGATAAATAGTATTTGAAAAAAGGTAATGCATGTAATGAGAAGACATTACTAAACTGAAAAACTCATCCATTTGTCTTTTTTGAATAATACAATATGTTTAAACTAATGTAATGCATGAAATAACACAATATTTTGCAAAAGTGATGCATCAATATCATAAACAATACCATTTGTCTGCACCAATCAATGTCTCTTCAATAATGTGTAAGGCCAAAATATTTGAAAATCCCAAGCTTATTTTCAATACAATACAATACAAGAAAATATGCTTTATTTAAAACAATCCGTCACATTGACACAGCAGGATGAAGAGCTATAAACCAAGGACAAAAATGTATGACCAAAATGGTGCAGAACCAGAACTTTGCACGAGGTATAAACATTCCTTAATTCTAAATAATTTCAATAGTTTGTAACAGCGTATTTTCATGTCAGAACCGACGAATTGACTACAGAGACGATCATACCCTCGCGAACTATTAGTCCACCATCAGAGACATCGATCTAGTGGTAATAATAACTAAAAAAGTACCAATTTTCTGAACAAAAGCACATTTCGACAATTAATGTCTCTTCAAAGATGCTCAAGCCCAAGATAATTGAAAATTTAAAGCTTATTTAAAAAACGAAGAACTTTAACATCAATTCTCTGTATGCATCAACCAACAGCTGGCCACATTAAAAAATGATGTGATAGAAAAACTACCTCTAACATCAAAGTTAGTTGTATTATTCATAAAAATCAGTTTAAAATCTTAATCATCCCAGTCCTTCTTGTCGGTTGCTAAGGAACATAAATTTCCTTAGCAACCAAGGAAAAATGTACCACAAAATGACCAAATTTCAAATATGAACAGCTCATTTACTATGGCAGATATCTTTACATAGTTTATCATTAAATGAACAACAGAATATGCTTTATAAAAATATCTTTGTAGGACTCGGAGGTGCGATGGGGACGCTGAAGTGCGATGGTCACACTGAAGTGCGATCATGGTCTACGCCGAAGTGCGATGGTCGTTTCGCTGAAGTGCGATGGTCTTGACGTTTGAATATTGTGACGTTTTCAAAAACAACGTTATTACAAAATTTCCAAATTAAATGCAAGCAGGAGCTGAAGATGATTTGAAGCTGTTTCATACGTACAAGGAAACGAAAATAAAATGAAACGGGAAATGAAATGAAACGACCTATTCAAGTCCCAAACAGTTTTGATCATTGGGTGTGGGGGTTACCAAAATATGTAAATCAGTTTGGGAACAAGGGGCTAAAGGATAAGATTTTGGTCTCTAGATGAGCGTACCAATGTTCGGAACTACAAAATGTATGCCGGAAAAGTTTTGTACGACAAGTACAATGTCTTGATCTTATTATTAATTTTGACTTTTTTAATGTATCATTCAATTATAAGTATCTTTTTCCCCGTTATACCAAGTAGCGATGATATTTTTTTTTCAGCGGCTTGAGATGAGTTTTGTAAAAAAAAAACCACACAATCTCAGTAATTTTATTTTGCTTACAGTATTAATCTTCTGCAAACGGATAGGCAAAAAATAAACCCGATTGGTCCAAATTTGGTCCTGAGTGGAGAATCAGCTAATACTATACCTGCTATGAGTCAATCATAAAACTGTTATGATATCAGATTATGGATGACTGGTTGTTGTGAGCAATTTCGTAGATATGATATGACAAAAACAAGTTACTAGTATATTTGATAAAATAAGTTGGATCCTACTTAGTGGGAAAACGGTAGTATTACATTTTCCCAGCATTAGGTTGGCCTTTTCTGTACCCAAGGCAGGTGAAGGAAGTCAAATTAGAAGCGCTGTGATTGGATGTAAGGGTACAATATATTTTTTAAATTATCTATGAATAACTGCAGTGTTTTACAATATAAATTTCAAAACCTATTGAAATATTTTCTAGAGAATTATTCGAAAAGGCTTCTAAAATTTCAAAAATTTGTTGTAAAATGACGGTGGGCATGGATAACATAAACAAGCTCCGTTGGAAATTGGTCATGATACTATTTGGCTTTAATTTTTAAAATAGAATAATAAAGTACTAACACCACACATAACTGTTTTATCCAGGTTTTTATTATAAAAAGTGGTAAATTTAGGAATTGTTAGTATTGTCGCCTATGGCAGAATAAATAGTACCGTTTTCCCTAGTGAATCGCACTTCAACACGCAATATAAAGAAATATCTCGAAAACAACATCGGTGTTTGTTTCTCTTAAATTCCGAAATAAGTATAATCTATCTTTATGCAAAATTGCAATGATTTATTATCAGTAGACCAAGTATAAATAGTGCGATTTCCCTTTAATCGCAGCCATCCATTCTATTTTCTGATCCCATACTGCTGTCTGCTTATATAAGCGGATGATTAGCATATTAAAAGTTAAAGTCTTTGGTTTAACCTGAAAATAAATAAAAACCCGATCTCTCAAATATGAGGCTAGCACACTAACCACTACACCTCCACATAAAATAGGATTCAAACTTCAGACCGTCGCAGTTAGCTAGTATAAACAACGTCAAAATTAGACCATAGCACTTTAGCGTACCCACAATCGCACTTCAGCGTACCCACCAACGCACTGCAGCGTTTCTAACAACAAGTTAGCGTCACAATGTCACCATCGCACTTCAACGTGTTAACCAACACACTTCAGCATAGACCATCGCACTTCAGCGTATTCACCATCGCACTTCAGCGTACCCACCAACGCACTGCAGCGTTTCTAACAACAAGTTAGCGTCACAATGTCTCCATCGCACTTCAGCGTGTTAACCAACGCACTTCAGCGTAGACCATCGCACTTCAGCGTGACCATCGCGGTTCGGAGTACCATCGCGGTTCCGAGTCCTACATATTTATTAAAGAAAAACATATACGGTAAAATACAGTATAAAATATCAGACCTAATAGCTATTTTAGGTACTGTGGATCTTAAGCAAAAAGAGTAAAATTCGACCAAAGTTGGTCCCTGAAACATTTTTTTTGCAGAAATATAGCCAAAACATGACTCACTACACTTAAAGATTAGGTATTTAGCTAATCATTAATGAAAAAATATCTCTGGGTAAACATGTTTTAAATTAATGGCGGATAATTCAAATTGGGTCATATTAGGGGTGTAAACTGTTCATGTAGGCCAATTTTTTTATGTTTGCTATCATACCAGACAATTTCAAACATATAAACCAACTTACATGTTATATTGATGTTGGTGTTTGTTGAATATGTTTGTTCAAATCACTGACCTATGATTGACAATAAAAAACCTTCAAGAAAACCTTAAAAAAGAGGGGGGGTAGTGACATAATTTTTTTTTTATTTTTTTTGCACAAAAAAAAATAGAAATAGAGAGGCACTAACATCAAAGAATTTTGGTATGGATACTTCAAATGATTTTCTTTAAATACAGAGATAAACAAAATTGTGTTCATTACTAGGTTCATTATATTTATGGAAAATTTGGGTTTTATGTTAAAAATTGGGGATTTTGAGAATCAATTTATTTTTCAGGGTATACTTTGAGTAATTAAGTAAAAACTCTTTTGAAACAAGACTGAACATATAACTTGTTAATTTTTTTTCTTCAATTCAATTTAAAGTAAAGGTTAGAGGACAAAATACTACATCTTTTTGAAAAACCGTAATTTTGGGATGAAGTGTACTTAAGGCAGATGCTAAGTTGCTACTGAACATTCTTGCTAGTTACAATTTTCTCCATCTATAATAAACTGGGACAATTAGTTACAGAGGAAAATATTTTGTAAACATTTACAAAAAGAGGTAAGGCCAATTTGTCCGGATTTTTTTTCACAGGAGGGCCAATTTCAAAAAGTGCCAACAGAGTAAAATTTACTATAAAAACAAAAATAAAAAAATGCTTTTTAATCAATATCTCGATTTACATATATTATAATATGTGTGATAAATATTCAATTTAACCCTCAAAAAGGATGAGAGTTCAATATGCGGAATTTAGGGTGAAAAAACAGGGAATCCCCCAAGAAGAACATTTCAAACCAAAAAAACAGTTATGTTTTTCGTGACAATTTATACTACATTTTCTCTCAACTTGAAATTGGTTAAGTGTGTCCTTATTATATAAAAACAAACATAAAACCCCAAAAAAAAAAACAACTTTTTAATGGAAAAAAAATGTAACATCTCTAAATTGTACCGTTATAGCTCCTTATTAAGGATATTATGGTCAAGTACCGCGGTGGCTCAATCAGTAGAGCATAGAACTACAAATGAAAGATTGATTTCAAGGTAGGGTTCGGATCTCGTTAAAACATTTTGCATTTTTGTGTTGTTATATTAGATTTGAATGTTTCTATCATATTATTTCGGATGTTTGTTTAATTTATAGAGGCATTCTGGTTCATTTTGACTATATAGTATAAATCATTTTACTTTAAAAAAAAACCTTATTGCGTGCATTCCTATGACTGTCCATACTCTTGACTTAATTTATATTCATGTGTTTACATTGATAACATATATGCAAGGAACAAATGCCGTCAAACTGAAGAAGTACCTGTGCCTGTACATAACCTTTCTTAATTCTTACTACCGTCCCTACACCGGTACCTAAGTCATCAGAAAATACGACAACACCACAGAACAAATCAATTACACTACAAATCGTGATTGCCAGTAGGTAAAACATCAAGAAGCTGTTGCATCTGTATGACAACGAAGGGTCGATTTGTTAAAATGCCAGAAAAGGCCATATAACATGTGTTTGTAACACAAGGTGTTCTATGGCCAGCTGATGTAAGATGTTCTCCGGTTAAAATATATATTATCTTATCTTATCTTATCTTATCTTATCGACAATTAAACCTTAAAAGACCAGGTCAAATACAGATATACATATATTCAAAATGAAAAAAAACCACATCCCATTTGAATTTGTTCAATATTATTTGGCGTCTTGACAAGTAACGGGGTATGGTACCTTATGCGCATGTAGGGTGTTAACAATTTAGATAAAATCAATATAAAAAAATCAATAGTCTTGGTCTTGTTTTTTGTAGGAATACCTGTTCAAGGTATAAAAATAGATGATGTGACGTATTTTAATGTACTATAATAAGCATCTATCGGGCTATTTAAAACATGATTTACCTATCTTATCGAATGAAAAGAATTGAGGGGAAATTGGCCTTACCTCTTTACCAAATTAATGAAAATTGTTAAAAAAAAAATGAATATAGATATGCTGACTCATTTGTAGATCTGACTTTGCTGAACATTATTGCTTTTTACAGTTTATCTCTATCTATAATAGTATTCAATATAACCACAAACGGCAAAATTTCTTTAAAAATTACAAATTGGGCCGGGTGGGGGGGGGGGGGGGAGTGGGAGCAACCCAACAACTAGTTAACCAATTCATCTGAAAATTTCAGGTCAGAAAGAAATTGACTTGATAACCAATTTAATTCTGTCAGATTTGCTCTAAATGCTTTAGTTTCAGAGTTATAAGCCAAAATCTACATTTTACCCCTATGTTCTATTTATAACCATTGCGGCCATCTTGGTTAGTTGAATGGGCCATCGCACACAGTTTTTAAACTAGATACCCTAATAGTTATTGTGGCTGATATTGGTTAAATTTAGCCCAGTAGTTTTAGAGGACAAGATTTTTGTATAAGATTACAAAAAATTACGAAAATTGGTAAAAAACAACTATAAAGGGCAATAACTCATTAAGGGGTCAAATGACCATTTTAGTTATCCTGACTTATTTGTAGATCTCTCTTTGCTGAACATTATTGCTGCTTACAGATTATCTCTATCTATAATAATATTCAAGATAATAACCAAAAACGGCGAAATTTCCTAAAAATGGCCAATTCAGGGGCAGCAACCCAACAACCGGTTATCCAATTCATCTGAAAGTATCTGGGCAGATAGCTCTTGATATTTCATGTCCGAAAATTTGTTTTAAAAATGGACAGGCAACATTTATATTTAGTATGTTACTATGTGTGGCATATAGTTTTTTTCTATCTCTTGAACGAAGATTTTCAAAAAGGGGAAATAACTCATTTTTTTTCAAAATTACATCCAGATTAGTTTGAGCATGAAATTTTCAATTGCTGGAATATGTTATATGATATAATTACCCTCAACACATCTAAAAATATTTTTTTTCATAAGAACAGACTATTTGATCATGAAAATATTCATGACATATTTATTCACAAATAGAGCCTAAAAAAGGTGGAATTTCAGGGTAAATCACAATGACTAGAATTCCTCTATTGGCAACTTTCTGCAACATTTACCCAAGAATTTTTTTGCACTATTTTGTTGACAAAACAGCCATAATTTTATATTTAATAGTCTTTTATGTGAGGATTTCTACGTTTTCGGTAAAATCAGGTGTAAAAAATGCCAAAAATCGGCAAAAATTATGCCGATTTTTGTGTTAAGTGGACCACCTTATGTATCAAAAAACTGTTTTTATTCGAAAATTGTGTCAGTTAGCAGTTTAAATGATTGAAATGGTCTCACATACCCATGAAAATAACAAAAAAATATTATGCTTTATCTCATTTTTACCATAAAATACAATGTTAGCCATTTCTCCTTGCTATACTAATATATACATATCATTTCACGTTGTTTCCATGGCAACCAGACTATACAGATTTTTTTTATTGATTTTTTTTCAATTTGACTGTTAGTTTGGACCATTTTAACCTAAAACAAAGTAATCGAAAAAAAATAATCTGGCCAAAATTTTTCATATTTGGTCTATTATTACAAAGAATTGATGTTAACAACTCCCCCTAAATAAAAGTATAGAAAACGCCGTGGATATAATTGGGCGAATAAATGCTGTATAAATTGAAATAAGTACATTTCGATCCAAACTATGTTTTTCTTGTCTTAACAAATGTAATCTAAGGAAGCTGGCTTGTCATGTTTTGGAATTTTGGTCAGATTTTCGGAATCCTCTGGTTTTATCCATTGGAATGCATAAAAAAAATTTGCCCGGTGACCCCCATTTTTCTTTTATAATTCTTTTACATGTATAGTTTTAAGCTGTCTGCTAAAGTCTTTTAAAATTTTAATTACTTTTTAATAGTTTTTTAGGACTTTAACTTGTCAATGATAAGGCTATGAAAAGTCAAGAGAGAATATTTTCCCGCCAAAATTTCAATGGCTTATATATCGAAAACGAGCACGGCGACCTATATATTTTTTTGCTCTATGGATTCCTTTATTAATCCCCTATCAATATAAACTAGTCTTTTGAAAAGTTAATTACTTTGAAACTGAGAAGCGAACTACCCTAAGAACATGATTTTGTTTTGCATTTATATGTAATTTCAAATTAGCCTTACTCTCAAAGTTGAAACCTAGGTGACAGTGACTTTTAACTTCCTTTATTTGGGATAGTCATACCATCAGGGACTATCAGTCCACCAGCAGAGCCATCGACCTAGTGGTAGTAATAACATAAACGGTACGAATTTTTCTGGACAGTCGACAATCAATATCCCTTCAGTAATGCACATGGACGAAATATTTGAAAATCCAAAGCTTATTTAAAGGATAAAGAGTTATAAACCAAACAGGACGAAAAAGTATAACCAAAGCTGGGCAATGAATCAGAGCTTTAGATGAGGAACATACATTCCTTAAAAATTAATAATTTCAAAAGTTGATTAACAGCACATTTTAATAACACAACATCCGTTTTTTCATTGCAGTAAATTTTAATTACATGTTTTGCCGCAATTGCTTCATTACACATTACATGCGATTGTCGTACTTGACTTTCAGCCTATGTCGTCTGGACTTAAGCTGGCCTGGTAAAAACGAAGAATTCAACAATAACTATATTTTATTACACTGAAATCTCATGCCAACTGACGAATAACCCAAAACACTAGCTTAAAAAAGGTCGTAGCTCACGTGCTTAGAGATCCCAGGTTTTCTTCGTTTTACCAATGAAAAGTCTCGTTACACGACTTCTTAACAGATATGATATTAATTGGTCACTCATAATTTTGTCTTGTCAACCAAGCTGACACTTTGATCTAAATTATTGATTTTCGTATACCTATGTTGCAACAATCTATATAATTATGACAATAACACGATTGCTTGGGAAAATGTAAAACATTGCCATGCTTTACAAATACAAATTTGCATTGCCCCATGCTAGTTGAGTTGTAACAATTCAACTTTTGTTACCTGTAAAATTTCAGAATTTTGACTGTTCATATCACACACAATTATTCTTTAAAATGCAAAGCTATTGGTCTCGTTTGAAAATGATTGAACTTCGTCATTTTTAAATTTTAGAATTATACAAGCATTGTTCGACTTTAAAATGTATTACGGTAAACCCCGTTTTAGTGAAAACAGTATTAATTGATATGATTCATTCTGGAAAACCATAAAAATACTGATGCAGATGATATCCGAAATATTTATAGATACTTACATTCACTGTTTCCTTTTTTAATAATATTCGTGATGTTTCGCACACCTTTTTCATAAGTATTTAATATATATAAATTAGCAATTTGGGTTTCTACATATAAACTATATTTTTTTAATTTCCAAATCTTCACACCTAACTAAGGGTGTTTATTTTTGAGAAATAAAAATAAAACCCACCCCTAGATGTAACAATTTTGTTTTTACTGTGTAAACTAGAGACTCTTTAGAGCATGCGTCGCTCACCTTGGTCAATGTGCATATCAAACAAAGGACACAGATGGATTCATGACAAAATTGTGTTTTGGTGATGGTGATGTGTTTGTAGATCTTACTTGACTGAACATTCTTGCTACTTACAATTTTCTCTATCTATAATAAACTTTGCTCTTTAGTTACAGAGGAAAATATTTTTTGTAAAAATTGACAAAAATTTACCAAATTAATGAGAATTGTTAAAAAGTGACCATAAAGGGCAATAACTCCTTAAGGGGTCAAATGACCATTTTGATGATTTGAATTATTTGTAGATCTTACTTTGCTAAACATTATTGCTGTTTACACTTTATCTTTATCTATAAAAAACTTCTTCTCTTTTGGCATTTGGAGTAGCTACTTGTGATATGATGAATACTTTTCACAAGTGTATACTCCAAATGTTAGACTCCTTTATCGATTTAACCTCTTCAACCTCTTTTACATTTTTGAATTACTTTGAAGTGTTTTACTTGATTCGTTAAGTCATCGAACGGAAAAAACTCGATAGCTTACAGTAAAAATATACGACGATAATAATAGATGAAGAAACATACGATTCCCAATCATCATTGGTGCACAAGTAAGTAAGGAAGTAAATTATTCACTATAGTATAGTGATTTTCACAAAAATATCATATAATACAGTGATATATAAAAATAACAATTACAACTCCCGACACTTTGGGTTCATACGACACTTTCAACTATTATGTCAATGGAACGACGAACAAAATAAAACAACTTCATTGAAAATTCTCATAAAAACAGTTTGTTCTCTAAATTTTGAATATCACAACAACTATGAAGAAATAAAACCGTATTGGACAAGTATCTCCAATAGAAGAAACAAAATCAGATCGGGACAAATGATATCTTATTGCATAAATATTTGGCCTGCAGTTTTATAAGCATAACATTTTTTGACAAAAGGTCAGTTTAAAGGAACTCAATGCCGTTTATGACACATAGCAATAAGATATAGAGTGGAGACTACAGAACTGCTAATCAACAGTGTTAGTAATATAAATTAAGACAACAGTAGTATACTGCTGTTCGAAAAATCATATGTCTCTTGTCATTCTAGTTTCAATACATACCTTTCACCTGTGAATGCCATGTCTTTATCTTCTGTTTTGGTATCTTTAACCTCTGCAAAAATATACATTTCAGATCGTTTGATAAATGCAATACTCTATTTGTGCATGTTCTTTTATTTTGAATCATTTAACCACCTATTGATAAAGAAATCATGTCGGCTTGAACGTAACTTTATCATCATTACATTTCAATCACCCGGAAAAAAGTAAGACTGTTTAAAATTACAGGTAGAACTTTGGATTAAATCAATGATGTTTAATAAACAACAACAAAAAATTGAAAACAAAAGTGTTGCTAAACTTTTTTGGCTCAGTATAGTTGTTAATTTCTGTGTCATTTTGGTCTTTTGAAGAGAGTTGTCTCACTGGCAATCATACTACATCTTCTTTTTTACATTCTTGAAATCGCCTAATATAAGGATTCAACAAGCATATATAACCAATATATCTAAATCTATAAGAACCCGTTTTATAACATTTCTAACTAGTTTGAATATATATAGCCATATTAACCGCAGGAGAAATCTCGATAGTCAAACGAAAAACATATATACATCTTATCAAGTATATAACATATCTTTTGAAGATATATTATGAAGAAAGTATACAAGATATCTTACGAAGAATGTATTTAAGATTTCTTATTAGGTTTAAAAGAAATTTTGTAAAACTAGATATATTTAATAGTATATTGGATGTCTTGAAGTAAAAATAAATAGTAAAACGGCTTGCCATAAAAATCACTCATTTAACAATTTAGACTCACACAAGTTGGTAATTTTACGTTAGGTATTGAAATAAGTTATATTTATTAAAAATCTATTGTATTGTAAATATTTAGTTGTATTGACGCATTTAGGTTAGATGAAATCGTTCGTATGCAGTAATATTCAGAGGTAATGAATGATAAGCCTTATGTTAAAACTCTATGGTTTATCTCACGACCGTTTACTGCACGAATCTTAAATTGATATGTACTTTTGCACAATAATGAAAAATTATAAACTTTTACTTACGAAATGCAATGTCCTGAAATTAAAAAGGTAGGTATTATTTCACGATTTTGATAACATTATCTTGTGTAAAAAAGGAAAAAAAAATAACTCATTCATAAAAGTGTAAATAATCATAAAAAAAATTGCAGATCAATAGACAAATATGATTGAAATTATATATAATTATACATGTTGTTTTGCCTACAATAATTCAAAATATTCTTACCTGTTTAATTAAAAAAGATTTAAACGCGAAAAACAAATATACACACGTTGAACTATTGTACAGATTTACAGTCAGTGATATTTGATAAAAATATCAGAGGCAAATTAATATCACTTTTCTTTATAGGTATTTATCATATGTTTAGTAGTAAATACAGTAGTTTTGCATATGTGATAAATAGCCTGCTGTTTAATCCATATCGCGCAACTTTGATGCGCACCCTTTATCGCATACCCTTTATCACACCCCTACCCTTTATCACACCCCTACTTTTTTTTTTTTTTTTTTTTTTTTTTTTACAGTCAGTGTTGGTTTTTTTTTTTGCTTAAAATTTTTTTCCCTCAAAATAGGTAAATTTTTTGAATGACGTCATTGTTTGGTATGTGACGTCACGAACGTCGAGTTTTCATATTGTATGTGACGTCACGAACGTCAAGTTTTCATATTTTTTGGCACACTAAATTCAACTATGAAAAATACAAAACACACAAATTAATACAATAATAAACAAAATATTTTTAAAACAACAGCACGCAAATTGTAAGGTAACCCAGGTGCTTCAGATAAGTAATTGAGCAGTTCTTTTACGGCCTTTGAAACAAGACAAAAGTAGAACTGAAGGTAACCCAGTGCTATGCATCAGAAAACAGTTCATATAATATAATACTCTTCTGTTGAAATATATGATAAAGTGTATAATACATGGCAAAATCCGTATCACATGCCGTATCACCCTCGACCAATATCATCCCTCGGGCCTAAAGGCCCTTGGGCTGATATTGATGTCTCGGGATGATACGACATATGATACGGATTTTGCCATGTATTATTCTCTATGTATTAAAAATATTCGCCGAACCACCACATACATAATTTGCTAATTCAAAAAATTGTGTAACATGCATCACAGACATGCAACTTACGTAAAAATTCAAGCACATAAGAACGCCAATAAATCTAAAAAAAAGATCACTTAAGGTCAAGGATCAGTAAATAAACTAGTCCATAGATTTTTTAAAAACTTAGAACTCAATTAGATAATGAAAATATACATCAGAAAATGTAAAAAAAAGTATATGTCACCGACTTCGTTTTCAAGAAAAATCCATTTTTAAAATGGTCCGAGAGGGTACTAAATTACATTGAATATATAGGGTAAATCTATATTTTTCTTCTACAATTTTCGGTTTCTGGTATAAATCACGAGAACCGCTCCATAGAATTTTTCTTTAAATTAATGTTTTTTTCCTCTTTGTCTTACGAATTAGATGATATTAAAAAAATATATGGTCACCGACTTCGTTTTCCCTGTAGAAGCGACGCAAACCCAACATTTTGACAAAAAAAACCATCAAAATTCGTGACGTCGTAATTTTTATTATATAACGTCAAGTTATCATGCTAATAATTTCCAACGTTCTTCGTGTTGATTATGCACGATGACTATGTGTTTCGTATTGATAGATTCTTTTTATCATAAGAGTCTGGATAATTATCATAAATTTTTATTTAGTATTACCAATATTCTTTATTCTTTATATTTTAGCACCTCATTATATACTTTTTCTTTTTTTTTCTTTTTTGCATTTTATTCTGCAATTTTTGCCCATTATTCTGTATTCCGGAAACCCCAATCAGAACCTCTTTTATTGAACATTTAAAAAAGAAATTATACGTTGTAGAAAATGTGATACATGTATGTTTATTATCAATATACATATCTAAATCAATTACTAATTCAGACAAAAATACGTTTTAAGTACATGAACGCAAAAATGGTAAAATCTTAAAAATAGAAATCATCAAGGTTACTGTCTACAAGTTGACGTAATAAAAGATGTAAATGAAGCTATATTTTTTTATGCCCCCTCAACTACCCATGTACGTCTGTCCGTCCGTCATTCTGTCTGGCCGCCCGTCCTTCCGTCCGTCCGTCCGTCCCCCTTTATAGTTTATAGTTATTCCGCAAAACATCTACAGTTTGAATCCTAGAATGTACTTTGCTGTCTGTTTGCATTTGGTCAGGGTTTTGATCTTTATTAATATTTGCTCTAATGAGAGATAGTTGAACTTTGTCATTTTTGGATAACCAATTCATAAATCTCTTAGACTATCTTGTAAGTCATCTGTTTACACTTTTTCTCCGTTCCGATATATGATTTGGCCACTTTTGAGCAGCGGAACATGTAAAAGCTTGTGTTTTGGTACTATATCACGACAGAACGTGTTCTGTCCATATACTGCTGCTTAACATCGCATATAAAAACAAACATTATATCAATGATTCTACAAATTCTTGAAAGAGTGTCGTGTGGTTATTTATACATCTTCAAGTTAACAAGTAAAACATGCAGACTAACTGACATCTTTGTTAATATCTTTTTTATTCTGTATAAAATTTATTGTATACAAGTCTACAAAAACGTTTTAAAAAGGTTTACTAAATGGTTATTGTTCCATAAGTGTACATATGTATGCTCGAAGTATATATAGAATCAGTACATGATACACAACATGCGACAAATAAAGGGGGGGTAGTAATGACAGGAAACTAAATTAAACTAAGGCTTTGATGGATGTAAACTTTAATAAAACTGGAAGTTACATAAGGGGAACAGAAAAAATAAGAATATATTGCATCACTTACAACAACCTTTTTTCAAATTTTCAAACATGTTCAGAATTACGTAAAAAGGTCAAACAGATTTCTTATGCCTTGATAGAGCGTTATTATTGCTGACACAGGACGTCATCGTTGCCATCAATCCACAAGTCATCGTCACAGAAGTATACGATTTTTCAAACTTTCTTTTTCCTTTTTTACTTTGTCTCCTTTTTGTTCACCTATGAAAGCTAGTATTATATTGTAAAACTGTTTGTTTTATATGCATGTCCATTATATTATACTATTATTGTAACTTTATATTGTATTATGGAAAAGACTTCATAAGTATGATTTACTTGTGTCTAATCCATTTTGCTTTAATTCAGCAAATAAAATATGTTTAAACTAACAACCTTTAAATTGACCAGTGATTTTTTATTCATTACTGACCAGCAACACCGAGATAATCCAATGATTTTTAAGGGTCCATATGAAGTTCGGACCTAAATGTTCTTTATCTTTAGATATAACGCTTATTCTGTAAAATCTTCAATTAACGATTTTGTAAAATTCTGTACATGGTCTAGACTATTATATTAAATAATTATTTTATTTTCCGTTGTTATTCTTTATAATTTTGCACTTTTTTGTTCAATTGTGACATTCGCCAGTATTTCTTATTCTGCATTTCCCTTTGAGATCTAATCATGTGTGACAATAAATTATTGTGCTTCTCTCTCTGAATTTCCCTTTCTCTCAAGAAATTTGTAGTCTTTGTAGTACAGTGTATTTTCCAGAAAATACATCGTGTAAAAACATTTCCGAGGAAACCAAATTAACGGAGGTTGAGACATATGACATAACAACAGATGTACATATTTATGTTTGATATGTCTACAACAACAACCCCCCCCCCCCCCCCCCCCCCCAACCGAAAAAAAACCCAAGAAAAACACAATCGCATACAGGCTGAGACATGACTGGTAATATTGTGTTTTGTTATTTAGTCCATCTACACAAATGAAGGGGGACCTTAAACGGGACTCCGGGATCGGGTGTTTTTCAGCACGGGATTTCGGGATTGATCCTTTATGGATCCGGCTATTTTTTTTCGAATTTCGGTATGGCGGGATTGAAATTTCTATAAATTCGGGACCTCGGAATTTCATGTTTTTAAGTCCGGGATTTCGGGATCAGGACCCCTCCACCCCACCCCCGTCAAATGCATATCATAAGATGTCTTTTCCTTTTTAATTTTCTTTTGGCCTTGTGTTGTTGTCTGGTTACTGTCTTATTGAAGTACTCACTACTTACGGGATTTACATTTAACTTTAGGTACTGAAAGTCTGTGACACTGTGCATATTTTTCAGTCGGTATATATAGTAGTACTATGATATAGAGGTGATCGATATAATCTCGTTCTCAACCTTCAAGTTTTATGAGTGAAATAGAATGGAGAACAGTTCTATTGTATAGTTGAAATGCTACTTTCAGCTAGGGTACATTTTTTTTTATTCGGTTAATTTTTACCCATACATATATATTACAAATTTCCTTTGAGGAGACAACCGTACGAATCAATACTATTAGGATACTAAGCCCTGTATAAATCTTTTAACCATATACTATTTATACATGTATCTATTTAAAGATTTGTGTTCTATTTTTAACATCGAAATTGCGGACGTGAAAGAAAGCACCATTACAAAAACAAAAAAAAGAACGTTAGATTACAAAATGTAGCGATGGATTAATGATCGTGAAACATCATTTTTGCTTATTTTTAATTTGTTATATTCTAAAAACTGTGTATGAATATTAAACTATTGTTCCAACCGTGAACAAGGTTAATTAATTTAAGTGTATTATGATAGTTTAGTGCCATCTATGACTGACGCAGCTGCGAATTTATGACCAGTATTAGTTTATGTGGTTCATTTCCTTTTCTCTAATTTGAAAATATTTTTACTTGTTCCGACTAGTGTGATAATTTTCAAAATATGGGAGATATTATAGTCTTACCGTACAATACTAAGTTTTAACTTTAGTATTAATGTCCCAAACTTGCACCCCTAGCTTCTGCTTATTTTCTGCTAGACGATGTCTTTTCCCAGTGAATATAGGGTTTTTGAAAGGACAGTTTTGACATCCTACATATAGAATACTTCCGGGACCACACTGTTTTTTCTCATCGCAATTATGTAGAAATAGTAGTGAGCAACAGTTTTCACACTTGTTTTAACTGGTCGGCAGATATACAAACTCTACCACCCTATGTCCTGATTTTCATTTTGAAGATCGTCTTCAGGACTGTTTTCATATTCATTTTCAATTTTTAATTTTAGAAAAACAAGTTCATTCTCCTAGAAGTAACATACTTTCCGTCAAATTTACCGTTGACGTTGTCCCATCGAAAAGTCGCCGGGTGAAATTTTAACATAGCAAAATCTGGTCAAAGGGACGTAATTCGTACAAAACGTCGCAATATTTCGCGGAATCCGCTAGACGGCGTTCATTTACTGTTACTTGACCTTAAACAATGATATAGAAAAAACGTTGTATATAGAATATAAGGCCGAACTTATATATAATTAACTTTCCCGATCATGTACAAGAGAGGCGAAAGATACCAAAAGGGAAACCTACAGGTTGTCAATTAACTGCAACTTTCAAGGAAAAACGGAAAAAAGGAAAGGGCTTATATCTACAAAAGACAACAAAATCATAACTAACCCGTATCCCATCGAACTGATCATCATATCCTCTAGTTTGGTATGTAAGTATAAACCCGGTGATAAGTATAATTCGGTAGGTCACACGTTTTAAAATAAAACGGTATTTTGGTAACAATGACAATTTCTTTCTTTCAGTTGTCATCTTCAATACATATATGTTATATTGGTCGATCATCTCTTGATGGCGTCTTTGACTTTTTTGAAAGGATGATTTCAATTTCACAACTCTTGATAAAATACTTTCTTGTTAACAGTAACCTTCTATCAAATGATGTCCTGATACGAAATATAAGATCTGGAATATCGTATCAACTAAGAGAGGTATAACAGCAGATGTATATTTCGAGTTTCAGCCGACCCTTATTGTTGATTTCAAGATGAGGGTCTAGACATGAGGCAGATTTAACTTACGTGGATATAGTCAAACAAGTACAAAGTTGAAGAACATTGATGACCCAAAATTACAAAAAGTTTTGCCAAGTACGGCTAAGTTTATCTATGCCTGGGATAAGGAAATCCTTAGTATTTCGAATAATTCATACTTTTGCAAGTTGAATATGTAAAGACTATTGTCTCCTAGTTATGATATACAGCAACAAATACTCTGTTATTAAAGTTAATTGAGTTGAACACATACAGGGTAGACAGGCAAAGTGTGTGCTATTTTCAATCGATTTATGACTTTTGAATAGCGGTTTACGACTTTTGCCTTTATATACATAATTATTATTTGACTTTATAGGAAATCCTTTCTAATAAAAACAACAACAAAAAAACAGCTGCGCCATGAGCACATGATACGCAGGTCGTCATGTGTGCAATAATCATAAATAGTTTATGAGATACAGCGTGACATATGAAAAATCACCTTTTTTTAACAAAAAACTCAATATTTCTAAAATGAAATTTTGAATCATCACCAAAAAGTATACAGATCTTAAGATAAAAATAACTAAGAAGTGTGTGAAGTTTTAAGCAATAATTATAAATTGTTTCTGAGATACAGTGTGACATTTAAAGCCCCCCTTTTTTTCTTTAAAAAAACTCAATATTTCTGAAATAAAAATTTTCAAATCAAAACAAAAAAGTATACAGATCTTTAAATTAATAATAACTAATAAGTGTGTAAGGTTTTAAGCAATAATCATAAATTCTTTTTGAGATATGGCGCGACATGTAAAAACCCCATCCCCATTTTTACAAAATATTCAATAGCTCAAAAATAAATTTTTTAATCATCACCAAAAACTATACAAATCTTAAGATTAATATAACTAAGATGTGTGTAAAGTTTTACGCAATTATCATAAACTGTTTCTTAGATACAGCGCGACATGTGAAAAAAAACACCCCCTGTTTTAGTTACAAAGTCCCGTAACTCAAAAAGTTTTAATCTTATTTTCACCAAAAAGTATACAAATCGTTTGACCATTATAAGGAACAACTGTAATAAGTTGTATGAAATTTGGATGAGTTGTTCTCAAGCTACGACGCGGTCGTATAAAAATTCATCGCTGGAAAAAAATTATTGGTTAATAAAAGATTTGGAAGAGCGTCCAAGTCTAAGGGTACATAAATGACGTACGTATATGACGCTGAGTAAATTTTCGCTTTTTTGGGCGTTTTCTTATTGTTTTCGGTGGTTTTGTTTTAGTTTTCGTTGTTGCATATTTCCACTTATGAAGAATAAGCAACTGCAAAGCAGATGACATTTTTAGTATAAAGACAAGGAACAGCTTAAAAAGTATCATCAGCAAATTGGAGAAAGATAAAAAGTCATGTAATTAAACAATTGTTGGCTTTGATTTCAATTGATACAATGATTTGTCTATCTAAGAAATGTGACATTCACCGTCGCCAGTTGGACTTTATGATAACTCTGGGGTGGACAAGTCATTGTATTAACCTCATCACAAGTCAGTAATTGTAAATAAAGGTAGCATTAGTACATCGCTAGTCAAAAGTCGAAAAACGACTGAGAGAAAACAAATTCGGGTAACAAACTTTACAAGAAGGAAACACGTCAACTATGAGAGGAAAACATCGTCACAACCGAAACACGCCAAAATACATAGAAAAGAACTAATGGATTTAACTGTCTTATTCGTGACTTGGAACAGGCTATTTTAAGAAATAATGATGGGTTAAACATGGTTAGATGGCTATCAAAACCTGCCGTTTATATGGCAATGTTAAAAAAAAACATATCGCTAACATGAAAACAATACGTAACAGTATTACAGCACAAACAAACGCTAAATTACTCAGCACAGAGAAACGCACAATCATTACACATCCAACATCAAATGTATTTAATGTAAATATGTCATCAACAGTCAGAGAAAAACAGGACCTTGTACAATGCCAATATACAAGGATCGACAGAATGCAGATCGATGAAAATATAACAATAAAATTAAGTTTGCTTTTAATTCAATGATAACAAAATCAATATTGATACCAATAAAACTAATATTCAATGATCTAATTACAGTATTGGTGTATCAAATTACAAGCCAGGTACCTTTGATAACTATTTACACCACTGTGTCGATGACACTGCTGTTGGTGTTTCATCCCCGAGGGTACCACCAGCCCAGTAGTAAGCACTACGGTATTGACATGAATATCAATTATATGGTCATTTTTATAAATTTACTGTTTGCAAAAGTATGAATCATTCAAAATGCTAAGGGTTTTCTTATCCTAAGCATATAACTTGGCCGTTTTTGGCACAATATTTTGGAACTGTTGGTCCTGAATGCTCTTCCATTTTGTACTTTTTTTAGCTTTGCAACTTTTTTTATCTGAGCGTCACTGAGCCTAATTATGTAGACGAAACACGCGTGTCGTACAAAATTACAAGCCAGGTACCATTGTTAACTATTTAATTGGTAACCTTTTAGAATGAGTTTATTGAAAGGATCGATAAGTTTACCAGGATCGTATCTAAATTTTCCGGGCACGGTAAACAACTTTTTTATAAAATTAGGATGTGCTTTCCAGTTTGAAAAAGGTTTTCTAAAGGTACTACCAAACTGACAAAATAACAATCCTTTATATCTATCGAAGAATTCAGTAAAGGTTTTAATAATTCGTGGTAACGAAATCTCTGGCTAAATAATTTACATATATATTACGTTCGCTAAAATCAACAATGCCACAACAGATACAGGCATAGCGAACTCGTTGTGAAATATAAACACCGTAAGATGGTACCAAAAGAACTGCACCATCCAAAAAGGGAAAATAAACAATAGAAAACAACAAACCGTCTCTTTTGTCGAAAATTTTAGTTTGGAGTTTCCCGTGTAAAACCTAAATATCTTAATCTAGTAAAGGACAGTTACTGGTGTTTGAATTTTTTTTATCAAAGTAAGTTCCTTTGAGCAAATTTCGGTAGTATATTTAGAAAATTCTAGATTATTTAACGAAAAAATATCCTCAAGATAACGGTAAGTGTTTGTTGAATGTATTAATTAAATGTAATTTATACGGGGTTTTATTGAGTTTGGTTATAAACTGTGGTTCATAACAGTACAAAAACAAGTCTGCTCTTAAAGGAACGCAATTAGTGCCCATAGGAATACTTACAACCTGTCGATAAACTTTGTTGCCGAAACGTACATATTATCAAGGAGAAATTAACAATCTAATCAAACCTCCAGTAAGTATATCTAACATATTACCTTTCTCATAAGGGAAGAAGGCTTTAACTGAAGTGCAGTAAATATATTTGCCAGTGTTGATAGGCTATGTAAAATGAAAGTTGTTACAACGTCAGAATAAATTAGACTATATCCATGGAAAAAGAAATCAAGTTGACATACTGACAAATAAGAAATGTAACAAAATGCAAACCACAAACGATAAGACATACAACACTATCCAACCAAAGTCAGAAACATGTTGGATGTATATAGCGCTATAATACTGACCTTTTCAAGTCGCAACGTCTCCAACTTCTTTCTGTATAGTATAAAGCGCTGAACGTCTTGAAGTTTAAGGTTTATTTCATCTTCTTTATGACAATACATGCCAATTTTCGTCAATGCATCTAGAGCTATAGACGAATAGTTGTACTGATACTCGACATTTGTGAGGTTTGCTGAACTTGTTGTATAGTTGAACTCGTCAACTACTTCTTGCAATTGCTTAACCACAATTATAATTTCCTGGTCGTGAGTACAGAAGTTTAATAATATGTTAGCTATTTTTGTAGTTAGACTGCTTAACTGGATACCTGACTTGGCATAACAGCAACAGTACGTGTTGTGTTCCTGCTCGGAATGACCAGGTCGTCTTTTCTTTTGATCGTCAAATAACACTTTCATTTCTGCGGTTTGAAGAACTATTGCGCAAATATTAGTTTCCCGTATAACAGCTTTACTTGTACACTGGCAACAAGATTTATTAATGCTCATATGTTGTATTCTATGTTGATTAAGATTGATAAATTCTTCGAGCGAAATGCTCTTCCTTTTGAGTTCCATCTCTATCAGTTTCTGATAAGCATAATTGATTATTTCAGTAGTTACTAAAGAAAATCTGAAATAATTTTCTCTCTCCTTCTGTTCTCCTGAATATTCTACAATAATAATTAAAAAAAAAAGCATTTTTATATATATATATATATATATACTTAAAAATAACCGGCAAATGCATATATAAAGAGAATAAAGAAACTGATAAAAGACTACGATCAATGTCTAACCGATAAGGAAATCGCGTACTTGTGTGACTTTGATCCGAAAGAGAGTAATTTTTACGTTTCGTCCCCAGGGCATCACCAGCCCAGTAGTCAACACTTCGGTGTTGACATGAATATCAATAATATGGTCATTTTTATAAATTTCCTAATAACAAAAGTTTGAATTTTTCGAAAAACTAAGATTTTTTATCCCAGGCATAGATTACCGTAGCCGTTTTTGGCACAACTTTTTGGAATTTTGGATCCTCAATGCTCTTCAACTTTGTACTTGTTTGGTTTCATATATATTTTGATATGAGCGTCACTGATGAGTCTTATGCAGACGAAACGCGCGTCTGGCGTACTAAATTTTAATCCTGGTACCTTTGATAACTATTTTAATGATTTCCAAAAGTAAATAAAAGTGCACAGATACAAAATACATTCCTTCCCGCCGATCTGTAATTATGACCAATAATAGACGGACCGAAATCAATAACTCTAAGACCCAGTCATTTTATCGATCTTATTGTCAGATATTGATGTCCAATAGTCTCAAGTTATATCAAAGATGATATCTTTTCGTGAATCACATTCCTGCCATAGTTCCAAGAGAAACCTTATTCACAAACTTTGACGTTACAAATATATAAACAAATATTCTGCATGAATTAGGTCTTACAGCGGTTAACTACTGAGGCCTATTAAAACAGTGTTAGAAGAAAATACATGTTATTCCAATGGATGAATGGGGAAAAGATACAGACAAGGTACAGTCATTGGAACATAAGTTGTCCCCAACCGACGCCAATTTAGTGATAGGATAGTTAGATCAACAGATGTATCGACACATATCTGTTCAATACGACCAAAATTGCAGTGATTATGTCGTTCAGTTTTAGAAATGATATTGAGATGACTGTATATTATTTTGAAGCAGATCAAAGGAAGACTTATATAAATTGAAGATATAATCAACTTCTTACATCCGACGATTAAATTCATCATGGAAACCATTGACATTCAAAGACCATTTTTAGATATTCTCATCTTGAAATCAGGCAGACAATCATATAACGACAGATATGTATTATAAGTCCATAGACACCCATCAATACTTAGATTTTCATTCGTTTAATCCGTCCCATATAAAACGAAACATACCTTACTGTATTGCCTGGCGAATTTGTGCTATAATGTCGGACAATAATAATCGAGACGTACGATTAACGAATTGAAAGGCTATTTAACACAATATTTTTATCCAGAGGTTCTAATTGAAAGTGGATACGCAAAGCAAAACAACTGACACATCAAGAAATAAGAATTCCGAAAGTGAAAGACGCGGATGAAAACTTGTTCAAATCTTCCTGTAAGTTTTTTAAAATTTGACAAACGCAAGTATTTTTACCAAAAGACTGTTTTTACTGATAAATTGTTTATATAAAAAAGAAGATGTGGTATAATTGTCAATAAGACAACTCCCCACAAGAGCCAAATTCACATAGAAATTACAACAAGGTCGCCGTAATAATGAAACAAGGCCAACATATGACAAATGTTAAACAATTCAAACGAGAAAAAAAAACTAACAGCCTAATTAAGTACAAAAATTAACGAAAAACAAATATATAACAGATCAACAAACGACAACCACTAAGTTACAGGCTCCTTACTTGGGACAGGCATAAACATACAGAATGTGGTGGAGTTAAACATGTAGAGGGATCCTAACTTTCCCCAAACCTCAGACGGTGGTTTAACATTACAACAAAAGAATGAAGTTTAAAAATCATTTGAAAAGGGATTAACTCATCAGATGGATACAAATAGAAATACTACAACAAGAGGACAACAAAAAAAACCACTTAGTTTGTTTTTACATTTAACAAGAAAAATAAATCTAGCGTTGAAGACTGTAACACATAAACTACGTTGTCAGACAATTTTTTAAAAATTTTGGTAAAAGTCATATTTTTATTTATAGATGTTACTGAACCAGTACACAATTTTAATTAGAAGCCAGCTGTGCTCACTTCAGGGTGTGGGATTTTCTCGCTACATTTAAGACCCATAGGTAGCCTTTGGCTGTTGTCTGCTCTTTGGTCGGGTTGTTGACTATAACACAAATCTCACCTGAAACGCCCTCGTGAACATCCGAAAACACATCAAGATCTAAAAAAGAGTACAGTTTAGTTTAAGAAAGAATACAATAAAAATAGAATAACTTTGAATGACTTATAATAACAAAAAGGAAACATGTCAGACATAACAATTTAGATAACGCTTTTCATTGTAATGGTATGAACAAAATCCCGTTTGAAACTATACAAACTATATTTACAAAATAAAAATATGTCATATTGGCGTTTTTAAATAATTATTACCCCTCTTGATATAACCATACGTTTTAAATTTCACCATCCTCAAGGTATCTTTCTAAAAGGACTTTTTCCGCAATTTTTAAGATGTAAGATTAGGAAAAAGGTTAACAAAATAATACCGAATTCCAAGGCAATTCATCAAAGGGGAAGTCCATAAAACCTGACAAACGGGAATGTAAAAAAAAATGCAATATTCTGCACTTGACACAGACACTTTTCGTATAAAATGATGTGTTGAACCTGGTTTTGACTAGTTAAATCTCACGTGTGTTGTTTATATGAGAAAGAAGAAGATGTGGTATGATTGCCAGTGAGATAACTCTCCACAAGAGACCAAAATGACCCAAGAATAAAAAATATAGGTCACCGTACGGCCTTCAACAATTAGCAAAGCCCATACCGCATAGTCAGCTATAAAAGGCCCCGACCGAAATAACAATGTTAATCAAATCAAACGAGAAAACTAACAACCTTAATTATGAACGGAAAACATATATGTAACACAAAACAAAAGACTACCACTGGATTACAGGCTCCTGACTAGGGACAGGCATATACATACATAATTAGGCGGGTTAAATATGTTAGCGGGATCCCAACCCTCACCCTAACCTGGGACAGTGGTAAAACAGTACAACATATAAAACGAGCTATAAAAATCAATGGAAAAAGGCTTAACTCATCGGATGGACAAACATACAAGTGGACGTTACCGTGTACTTTTACATCCAAACTACAAAAAGATACTAGGTACAGATCTGAGAGTACTCACAGTTAGCTGACAGCTAGTTAAAAGCCACTAACAACTTATTTTTAAATCATGCATCTAAGACTTAACTATCAATCCGTACACATCCAACATTCAATGAATTTAGTGTAAAGACGTCATAAACAGTCAGAGAAAAACATGACCTTGTGCAATGACAAAATACAGGTATCGACAGTTTGTAGATCCATACATGTATATATTTATATAAGTTACTATTTTATTTAGTTTGCTTTCAATGTACTGATAACAAAATCAATATTAATACACAAAAAAACAATATTCAATGATCTTATTACAGTGTTGAATTGGTAAACTTCTTGAGCAAGTTTGTTTAAAAGATCGATAAGTTTACCATGATCGTTTCTAAATTTCCGGGCACGGTTAACAACATTTCCGTTAAAATTAGGATGTGCTTTCCCGTTTGAAATAAGTTTTCTACAGGTACAACAAAACTTCAAAACAAAATCTTTATATCTATTGAAAGATTTAGTAAATGTTTTAAGTATTTTATGGTAACTAAATTACTGCCTTAAGAAAATAACGGCTTAATAATTTACCAGTAATACATAGATTACGTTCGTTAAAATCAAAAACTTCACAACAGACACGGGTATAGCGACCGAGCGGGAAATATAAACACCGTAAGATGGTGCCAAAGGAACATCACCATCACCGAAAAATCGTCCCTTTCGTCGTAAATGTTAGTGTGGAGTTTCCCGGTTATCGTTCCGTTAACGTTATAATCACAAAATTGGGTGACCAACCCAAACATGCATGCAGATAAATGTATAATTATTCTTAACTTTTATAAAGAATGAAATTAATTTTCAAAATCTGTACCTGATGTTCCACCTGTTTTGTAAGCACTATCTACTGCGTCTTCCAAATATTCTGTAAAATAAATAGGTAATTTGTAAAATTGACAATGCTTTTAAACTTAATACGTCATTTTATAAAGTTCATACTTCCAAGCTTTTTTCTTTCTTTACTTTCGCCAGAAACGTTCAAAGCCAAAAAATTAGCAGACAACGATGTGAAAGAACTCAAACAATTGAAGAATGTGACATAAAAGAACATAAATACTAACTTTTCCTGCGAGAATGGAAACATTAGCTTCCTTAAATTTTTTACATTTCACAACGGATTATTGTAGAAAAGTTTGTTATAAATCATATCAGTATTGTAGTAATCTATGTGAACATGATTCATTTCTGAAAGTAGTTTGCTGGGGTGAAAATATTTACACATGGATCATAACTTTTTTCAATTTATTTTGAGCAATCAAAAGATTTTACTTCGCCAGCCAAAACAAAAAGGACAGAATGTAGTACAGACTTGTTAGTCGTAATCCATGGTGGAGATGTTGTAACGATTTGTATGGCACTTTATATTTCAACCGAAAAATCATATCATGTAAGCTAAGGTCTTATTGTTAAAGTTTTTCGTCTGTCATATATCGATTTTACTTGGCTTAACTCAATTCCCGGTATCCCTTGTACATGAAAACCATATAGTTTTTTTTATGTGACTTCGACTTTGATACCAGATTCTACAACCATATTATATCTATACAGTGGTGCATAGCTGTTCCGGCTATACATTTTCTTGTCTGTGCATGCCTTGATTGTACCAACATATATCATATATATATAAATATCCTATGATGGTCATAAGACATTCTTCTAACAGTACACATAATTCATAAATCCTTCTTGTCTATTCGAAAACATTTAATTCCTTTTTGATACTTAATTTCCATTTTCGGTATGCAAAAATAATGCAGTATGTTTTCATTGCAACGACGGTCAATCAATATTATAAATTCTACATCTTACTATTATATGAATATCAACATTTATTTGAATTCGAAGATGAATGAAAAGTAACCAAATATTGTTACCGATAGCGTGTGCATTTATGAAATAGTGACAGTTGTCTCTGAACTGATTTCAAAATCAAATGGTCGGTTTTTTAATATCGGTGTATTATGCAAATTCGGGCGGATATTTATAAATCAAGTTAGGAAAATAAGTTAAATATGTATTAGTACCGTGTGTTTCTACTACTGTACTGGCATTTCAATTACAAATAAAACCATACATTTCAAACTGAACACATATTTGAAACCATATTAAAACATGTACCTGATGATTTGTATGCTGGGTTCATTCTCAAATTAGCATCTTCTACAAATTCTGAAAAACAGGAAAAAAACATGCATGAAGCATAAAAAAGTAAATAACTTAAAACTTACAAACAAGCATTAGGTGCAAAAAAGCAAAGAAGGTCAAAAGGTCAAGCATCTGCTATTTTGTAAGATAACAAATTACACGATTCGATAATTATATCTATTACAACTTACCAACCTTTTGTATTTGTATTTTACTGACCTTCTTATTAATGTATTGTCAAATGGATTAAAAAAAACTATGATGTCTAATTTCTTATTTACAATTTTTAGTATATTCTTCCGTGCAGTTTAAATTATTAATCAATGCACAATATTTTATCTTATGTATCTGGGACGAACACATTTCTAAACGGACCACTTTCATTAACTTATTGTAATTCTTAAACCGACGAATATTATTTTAGTTGATATTTTATCAACTAAATGTATATTGATATTATTGAGAATGGACATGGGGAATATGTCAAAGAGACAACAACTCGACCAAAAAGCACAGAACAGCCGAAGGCAACCAATGGGTCTTCGACGCAGCGAGAAAATCTTGCACCGGAGATGGTCCCCAGTAAGCCCCTTAATAAAATTGTGTACTAGTTCAGTGAAAATGAACATCACACGTAACTCCAAAACATTAGATTTGTTTTGAAATTAAAAATCATACACGACTAACAAAGACCAGACGCTCCTGACTAGGGACAGGCGCAAAAATACGGCGGGGTTAAACATGGTGCGATATCTCAACCCGTCCCTATAAATCTAGACAATGTATAATAAATAAACTCATCATAGATACCAGGACTAAATTTTATATATACATCAGACGCGCATTTCGTCTACAAAAGACTCATCAGAAACGCTTTCGAGTTCCGAAAATATCTGTGAAATCATACTATTAAATGTGTGCTCATAGATCAAAAGAACTTTCAAAAGAAATCTTAGCAAAACGCACAGTAAACTCAGTTTAAAAAAACTTGGAGTCCGATGTCCGAAAAGGTAACAAAAGAAACTAAGCAAAATGACAATAATACATAAACTAACAAAGGACTACTAGCAGTTACTACTATTCCATCTTCTGACCTAAATTTAACTGATTGAACGTCTAGCGTACTACATTATAATCCTGGTACCTTTGATAACTATAAAAGAGGGACGAAAGATACCAAAGGGTCAGTCAAACTCATAAATCTAAAACAAACTGACAACGCCATGGCTAAAAATGAAAAAGACAAACAGACAAACAATAGTACACATGACAAAACGCAGAAAACTAAAGAATAAACAACACGAACCCCACCAAAAACTAGGGGTGATATCAGGTGCTCCGTAAGGGTAAGCAGATCCTGCTCCACATGTGGCACCCGTCGTGTTGCTTATGTGATAACAAATCCGGTAAATAGTCTAATTCGGTAGTTCACATTCATGAAAGGGAAGGGGATGAATTGTAGTTACGACGTACGGAACATATTCGATATCATTTGTGAAACGGTTATTCCATAACGGTCAACCAACTCGTGATGGCGTCCGTAAAATTTCGAAGGGATGATTTCAATTTCACCATTTGGAACTCTTGGATTAATAGCTTCCCTGTGAGCAGCAACCATCTATCAAGAAAATCATGATAGGAAATGCAAGCACAGGAATATCGTATCAATTGGGAGATATATACCCCGTATGCAGGGGCTGCTGGAATGTTGCTGCTTATAAATGGAAAGTTCACAATTGGAAAGCTGAAATCATCTCTTTTGTCGTAAAGTTTTGTTTTCAACCGACCCTCATTGTCAATTTCTAGATGTGAGTCAAGATATGAAGCCAACTTTACTGTATCTGTAGTATCCTTTATCTCTAGTTCGATGGGATAGATGCGTTCCACATAGTCACCAAATTTTGAATTGTTTAGTGAAAGAACATCATCTATATAGCGGAAAGTAGAGTTAAAGGATATTGCTGACTTCTTATCTTTCTTCCCAAGAAGTTCCTGCATGAACGTCTAATCGTCAATTATTCACATTGTAAGGACAGACTAATAAAAAACGTGTAAAAAGAAAAAAAAAACAATTTTAAAGATAATCTACTTGAAAAAGACGACACAAGTTCACATTTTTCTTTTGATTAAGTTTATATTATTTGTTTCAGACCCTGTGTGCGTCTCTCGAGCGATATATGACGTCGATTTAACTGATTGAACGTTTATGTCTTCATTATCTGAAAATCAAGCATGAACACCAATTAATGTTAAAACGTCTACGCGTCCATTCTTCACATTGAAAGGTGAGACTAATAAAAAAAACGTGTAAAAAGACAGAAACAATTTTAAAGATTCTCTACTTGAAAAAAAAAAACGACTGAACACAGGTTCACATTTTTCTTTTGATTAAGTTTGTATAATTAGTTTCAGATCCTGTGTGCGTCTCTCGAGCGATTTATGACGTCATGATGCATGTTTTTTATGAGCTTAAACTTGTTTTCTATCTTTTCAGATGGAAATGTTGGACAGACGACCTGTATATCAACAAAATAACACATATCGTTTTTCTTTTTTCACTGTAGGTAATGGATGTTTTGATTGGAGTTCACGAGCAGTGCATGCTTTTCATCTATTTTTGACTGTGTACTTTAAAAATTAATTTAGGATTATTTTCATACAATGTACATATCTTAGCAGCAGTTTGTAACACAGCTTTGAATTTTGATCCATGAGCACACATCAAATTGTATGATTTCACAGATATCTACGGAACTCGAAAGCGTTTCTAAAACTTTCAAATTTGGTCCCGCTACGAAGATTTCTTTGGAAGTAGCTGCTCAACGTTTTACAAAGTTGGAATTATGTATATCCTGCTGACTGCTAAATTTGAGATCGATTGAACATGTACTTTCAGAGAGGATAGGACAACTTGCCCGTGGTCTTTTTTTCCGAGAAGAATTATAATAACAACATGAACAACATTAAAAAAAACTTGTTCAGAGAACCATTAAAGTTCTTTCCACCACTAGTAGACATATATAGAAAATGTTCAGTTTTGGTATAAAATGTCAGTTCTGTTGTCCGATTGCTTAATTTATGTTCATTCCGACAATATATGGCTTTCATATACTCTCTTGGTGAAAATAAGGGAGAAAATAAAGTACTTCCAGTTTACACAAAGCTTATAGCAGATCATTTGAAACTTGCTCTACACTAATTCCAACAATATCAATTACTCGTAAATTGTACATGATAAATAATGAAAAATTAACTTCTTCCAGGTATTGAAAGGTCAGCTTTTGTTGACCTTCTGCAAAGTTATATCATCTCGCAACTAAAATTCCTGCAAAAAAGTTTTGTCGATATCTTATAAGATTGCTGAAATTCAAAATTTTGAAACTGACTTTGACCTTTGCATTTCATCTCATTTTCTGTTTAATGGACAGAGGACCTCAGATCAAAGACCCCAAGTCTCTATCGCTTATGTTTTTTCAGTTACAAATAAATTTCCTTTATTTCAAATACAGAAAGGAATAACTCTATATAACTTTGGTCAAAATTGATCAAGGATATAGAGAGCAAATTGGTAAAATAAATATGTTGTAATTTTTTTATGGTTGTGAAGGAGTAGTACACACAAGAAAAACAGTGTTCAGGGATTTTTCTCTTATATGGACATTTATTCGGTTAAGCGGTGTCAGTTTCAAAAGCATATAAACTGTGCGATATCATATACAAATTATCTAAGCTTGCGAAAGAATCGAGGGTACTGAACACCTAAAGGAGTTAACTCTTAAAAATCAGCTGAACGATTTAATCGCATACTATAAGTAAGGAAAAACAAGCTTTTCAATTATTAAATAGTTATTAAAGGTATCAGGCTTATAATTGTATACGGCAGACGGGCGTTTAGTCTACTAAGGGCTCATCAGTGACGTTCATGCAGATACAAATATTTTGAAAGCCAAACAAATACAAAGTTGAAGAGCATTGAGGACCCAAAAATCCATAAAGTTGTCAAAATTAGGGTTTGTCAAATTGCCAAATATTTATATCAAACCAAATTTTTCCTGCACATTGTGTGGTTCATTTTTTCTTAACATTTTTATATTTTTGTAAACAGGTTATAGTAAATACTTTTGTCAATCTTTTATGAAAAGTAAACGAGCAAAATCTATTTTACTCAAAGTGTTTGGTATCCCATTAACATTTATAAATCATGTAATCGTCATTTGTTCGGTGCATGTTTATCTTAAATTAAATACAGTTGGTCTCTATCACAGACATTGTAAGTTGGATCTGAATTAGACCCTTATATTCTGAGGGAATGAGAATAATGCAAGTGGCTTTTATGTGATTTTTGTTTTTACTTTTTTGAAGGTTCGTATGTCAGAAGAGGTCCAATAATAACTTGATATTGGCAATAGAAGACCTCCGTACAATTAGAGATGTTAAAATGTCATCGCGATCTGGGTTCGTAAATCTTAACATCCCTTTTAGTTCGGAGATATTTTAATGTCAAAATTAACTTTTAATCGACCTTCAACTATTACATAATAAACATACCGTCGATTTGGTCCCATTTCCATATTTTGTCTTGTAACATGTTGTTTCTGCGCTCCATTTCTCTGATTGTTTTATTTCTTTTCTGACAGCCCTCGCAAAGCAAAGTTGCATCATCTCCTAATACATTCCCTGAAATAAATATTTATTTAAACAGTAGAATGTGAGATATTAAAACGCACTGAATAACAGCAAAACCAGTCATAGAAAACAAAACAAATTACCAACATAATCTCTGCTAGGGGAGTTCTTGCTCCACTTGTGCTACCCGTCGTATATTCAAATAACTTAACACCAGGTGATAAGTCGCTAAAGTGTTTTTGAAAACAACGTCGTTAAAAGGACGGGATTGTTGTTACGAATAGTGGAACATTTACGCGGTCATTTATGAAACAGATGCTCAAAGAACAGTTAACCATAGTAGGATGACGTCTGCAATTTTATCACTTTGCACTAGTCATGTCATATCATCTTTACAACTTGCATTTCCTATCATGATTTTCTTGATAGAGGGTTGCTGCTCAAAAGGAAGCTATTAAACCAAGAGATCCAAATGGTGAAGTTGAAATCATCCCTTCGTAAACTTTACGGACGCCATCACGAGTTGGTTGACCGTTATTGAATAACCGTTTCACAAATGATATCGGATATGTTCCGTACGTCGTAACTACAATTCCCTTCCCTTCAATGAATGTGACCTACCGAATTAGACTATTAACCGGATTTGGTATCACATAAGCAACACGACGGGTGCCACATGTGGAACAGGATCTGCTTACCCTTCCGGAGCACCTGCGATCACCCCTAGTTTTTGGTGGGGTTCGTATTGTTTATTCTTAAGTTTTCTATGTTGTGTTATGTGTACTACTGTTTGTCTGTTTGTCTTTTTCATTTTTAACCATGGCGTTGTCAGTTTATTTTTGATTTATGAATTGACTGTCCCTTTGGTATTTTTCGTCCCACTTTTATAACCACTGGATCGATGTCTCTGCTGGTGGACATTTTGTCCCCGAGGACATCGTCCACTCAGTAGCAAAACTACTATTGCATGAATTTACGAAGATCAAACAGGAAACTGGCTGGGACGTAGCCCAGTATAAAAAGGTCCGAAACAGACGTCACCATGGACAAGGTGTTGTCAGATACGGCAGGTGTCCTCTCATCACCAGACATGACAAATATCTCAAACATGACTCATTCAGATCATCGTAATAGTAACAATAGCAATATTACACATATACAGCAATGTTCAGTTCTCCTTAAAGACATTTTGGATTTTTATGACACAGTACAACACTGTCGCATTTCAAAATATGAGACCAAAGGCTGCAAAACTTGTGAAAAAAATTTTAATTACAGATGCTGAATACACTAGCAATTTGACCAATAAGTCATATTTTACCAGAAGTGACGCTGATCTGAATTGGAAATCGATAAATGTCGTCTACGGATTAGAGTGCAACCTTTGCAGATTGGTATACGTCGATAAAACGAAAGGAAGGCTACACAAACGTATGTGCGGTCATAGATCAGACATTAACCTCAATGCTAACGACATTCTATACCAGCATTTCAATCACCCCGATCATCCCATCCTTTCTATGACAGTTCGCGTTACCGAAATGATATACCATAGCCCTAACAATCCTAATCTTAAAACGACTCTCTGTAGACAAAAAGAGGACTACTGGATTAGACAATTGGGAAATGCGACACCTTATGGTTGCAATGACAGAATTGATGGTATAGGTATTCTATCTAGTCCTTCTTGTAACTCGGTGAATGTGATGAATATTTTCAACCCGACTCCTCGACGTAGACGCAGTCATGGTCATTGTCATTATACATCACCTTCTCTGCATGATGTCTCTATTAATGACTTGCTGCAATTTATACAAAAGCCGTTACGTATTCATCACATTCGCACGAAATTTTATTCATTACCCCTTTCAAAACTTTATTCTCTGTTCAATTTATGTTTGGAATCCACTGTTACAAACCCTCATTCAAACAAATACAAAAAATGAAAAAGAAAAAAGATCTGTCCTTAATCTTTCCTTTGCCAACAAGGGTTTCGATGGCGTCAACATAGGCATTATCCTTCATCATAAATAAGTTCAGTCGAAAATACCTCCTTATTTGAAGACAAGTCTGTACCAATCATTTCTTTTGCCTGTACCAAACCTATTTCAGCTAAAATTTTCAATTACAAACACGTTTTGCAGGATCTCCATATTGACGACTTCAAGTCTTAACCTCCTGATTGCACTTGTGCTAGTTCCAAATTCACATATAATACGGCTGGCCACGTTATTTCCTGTGACCTCAACATTGTTAATAACACTTCTCTACGAAATGTGTTATCGAAAGGTCCGAAATATCGTCAGCCTAAATCCATCAATTGGGAATACAACTATAAAATTTTGATGGATTCAGTCGAGGATCATACCAGGCAATGGGCTAAGCACGACAAGGAAGACGTACACACTCTTTCCTAATGGATTAAGGCAGTGAGGTCGTTGATACAACGTTAAGAAACTGAATGGGTCTATTAATGCTCATGCTACGTCAATCTTCAAAGACCCAAATGTTGCATAACACTTATCCTACCTCCATGACAAATATGTGGTTGTCCCCGCAGATAAAGCCCGGTTTGTTTTTTGTGTAAAACTCATTACATTAACCGCTTGATAAACGAATTAGGTATTGACAATTCACTAGGAAACCCAGCATATACCCTCACGACACTTACCAAAGAGGAAATTCTGGATAATCATAGGTCTGTTCTATGTTCCTTTGGAATTTCAACCAACGATGAAGAGCTGGATCTTCAATCACTGTATTGATACCCAAACTACATAAGTGTCCTTACAAACAACGGTATATTGCTGGGTCTTCCAAGTGCTCCACGATACCTCTTTCCAAACTTTTAACATATATTGTATCAGCAATCAAAGACGGACTTCAAAGTTATTGTGAAACTTCCTATTCTAGAGGTGGTGTAAATCAGATGTGGATTCTTAAAAATTCCAAAGATCTTTTAGAGTACATACAATCTCACTCTCTCTCATCTTGTAATAGTATGAAAACATTTGATTTTTCTACTCTTTACACAAGTATTCCACATTCCATACTAAAAGACAAATTGAAAGAGTTGGTATTGCTTTGCTTCATAAAAAAGAATGGCCAACGTAAATACAAGTATCTTGTCTTAGGGAGGGATAAATTCTATTTTGTAAAGGATCACTCTGATTCAAACAAAAAATTCTCTGAAACTAAATTTATCAAGATGATTGATTTCTTGATTGACAACATATTTGTTACGTTCGGAGCACGTGTTTTTTCAACAGACTGTCGGTATTCCAATGGGAACAAATTGTGCCCCTCTACTTGCCGACTTGTTTCTTTATTATTATGAGGCTGACTTCAGGCAGGAACTTCTTAAGAAAGATAAGAAGTAAGCGATATCCTTTAACTCTACTTTCCGCTATATAGATGATGTTCTTTCACTAAATAATTGAAAATTTGGTGACTATGTGGAATGCATCTATCCCATCGAATTAGAAATAAAGGATACTACAGATACAGTTAAGTCGGCCTAATATCTTGACTTACATTTAGAAATTGACAATGAGGGTAGGTTGAAAACAAAATTTTACGCAAAAGAAATGATTTCAGCTTTCCAATTGTGAACTTTCCATTTCTAAGTAGCAACATCCAGCAGCACCTGCATACGGGGGATATATCTCCCAATTGATACGATATTCCTGTGCTTGCATTTCCTATCATGATTTTCACGATAGAGGGTTGTTGTATAAGACATAAGAGTGTCCTGTGAAAAATTGTCCACGTGGACAGTTTTTAATTGAAATGTGGTATTTAATAATGTCCATTGCCATGGAATGGTGTCCCTCAAAAGGACGGATTTTTACTGCTAACATCATGAAAAAGTGTCCACTCATAGGGTAGTAGTTGCTATTAAATTGTATCTTCCAAAGGAAGTAATACAAAGGTCATTACAAAGTTTTATTATACTTGAATTTTAACTTAAATATAAATGATTGATGAGAAATTGATCAATATACAAATGTTAACTAATAAATAATGGATGGAAGTGAATATAGAGAAATTTAAGTTCTAAGAAATTCCCAGCAGATGGTAATGTCTATGAAAGAATAACAATAAGAAGGAAGTGTAAAATAAAATATGAAAAACTTTACTATATTTATTATGTCAGAGAAGGAAGCAATAGAAATTAAATAATGTTCATTGCTATGAAATATTGTCTCCTAAGTGGACAGCATTTTACAGCAACAGTTATGAAATATGGTCCATCTGCAGGGCAAGTTTTCATAGTGAATGTTATGAAATTTTGTCCTCCAAGTAAAATAAAACTGAACAGCATCTGTTTCTTATTTGAGTTTGAATTATACATGTATATAATTATATTAAAAGATATAGATATGTAGATAAGGATGGTATGAGTGTCAATGAGACAATTTTTATGTCAAAGTAACAATTAATTCAAGTTTGTTATTTAAGTTCAAATGCGTCCAGTAATAACTAGGCAATGAATATCATTTAATACTTTACTCATATCAAAATAATACCCTGGGGACACAATGTCCTGTGAAAAAAATGTCCACCTGGACAATGTTATGCAAGTGAATAATGTCCATGTTCATGAATACTTTTTCATAACTGAGGATTTTTTTTAAAAGTAATTATTTTCTAAGGGTTATTAAGTATTTCGCGGTGGTGTCTTGCCAAGGCTTTGTTTGGACTTGTTTGTTTTCTTTTTTTGGCCTTGAATGTTTGTCCCTAGTATTTTATGAAATATGTATTTCCATTCGGGTATCGCAGATCAAATTTATTCGTTCATAGTGTGTTAATATACGTTTTTTTTTTATCGAGTTAAGCATTCTAATTGATATTTTATCGTGTTCTCTTCTATGTTGTGATGTTATACTATTGTTTCAGAAAAAGGGAGAAGGTTTGGTACCACTAAAACGTTTAATCCCGCTGCAAATGTTTGCACCTGTCCTTAGTCAGGAATCTGATGTACAGTAGTTGTCGTTTGTTTATGTATAATTTTTACGTGTTTTTAGTTTCTCGTGTTTTATATAAATGAGACCGTTGGTTTTCCCGTTGAAATGGTTTTACACTTGTTATTGTGGGGTCCTTTATAACTTATTTGTCGGTGTCAGCCATGGCTCCTAGTTGAAGGCCGTGCATTGACCTATAATGGTTTACTTTTATAAATTGTTATTTGAATGGAGAGTTGTCTCATTGGCACTCACACCACATCTTCCTATATCTATAGAAAAAGATGAGCAAGGACCTTACGTGTAAATTGTTTTAAACACTGACAGGAAAATGTCCTCTTGAGTATATATAGCCTTACTTTTATTTTTATTTCACTTTATAAAATGTGTAAAAAACGAAACATCAAGGTGTTTATAATTAAACAATAGTCGGCTCTAATAAATTTCAAATTCGTATCCTTCTTTCTTTCACATCATTTCACCGAAATCTCTGTAATATTTATATTTGCATTAGTCTCTACAAAAACAACTACACACTGCTATAATGAACATTAACGGGATCAGTTTTACTGAATGTGACGATATTTTGACAAGTATTTATTTTTCAATGATTCTCGGGTTCAGTTCCATTTTTTTTATCCTGATATTATATATCAATCAATATTGTCAGTGGTGTAGCTGGGTCGTTTTTACGTGTACGCCCGAACCTTGACGAGGGATATGAGGGGTGCCAACCGCTCAATGTTATAGCACCTGCTGATAGTGGGTTCGAAAGGGACGAAGCCCCCGAAAGCTACCGTAAGGATTCCTGTCAGTAAAAAATCATTGATAGCAACATACTTTTGAATCTAAATGGTTTGTTTGTTTTGGTTAAATTTTGTAATATGTTAACTTATTCATCGTGTTAAACTAGAAGCTAGCTTAATGGTCATTGGTTTTAGATAAAACGTCCAAACCAATATTACTTTTAAATAAGTTTAAAGGGTGCCGTGAGTGAGCATACAATCGACAAAAGCACCTTTTAATGAACATGGGAAAAACATATTTCGAAGAGAGGCAATATAAAAAAAAATCTGGAACACCAAGGATTTCTTCCCACAAATAGTGAATCAATTTATCATTCCTTTAAAGGGATTTAAAAAAAAACTTAAGTTTTCTTTTGATATTTTTTTCTTGATCTGGAATATTTCACGACAATCTATGAAGGTTTATAAATTGGGCATGTAAAACAATAAATTGTGTAAAGAAGAGCCCGGCTATCTGTCTATCAGAAAAGAACAGAAAAATGAACGAAAACAAATGCTTTCAAAATTTTAGTTTTAGACATTAGTCATAGAAAAAGCTTCCTCGGCATTTTCATAAAATTCGATGAAGGTTCGACAAGTAGTTAATGTAATTGAGAAATAACAAAATGTAAGCTTAAACTGCGACCACTTAATAATTGCAGAAAGAAATACATTTTGTCCTTAAAATGCGGGAAAATTAAAGCTATAATTGCATTATTATATTGCTCTGAATACTCTTTTGATCATAAACAGTTTCTGTCCAACTTTCGTAAAATTTCACGGAGAGTCATTCAATAGACTTTATCCACATTCGGAACCTAAATATTGACGCCGCTTTGTCTCGCTTTTGGTACATAAATCACAGGCTCGACAAAAATACAAACAGCGTATCGCATCTGAGCAGATAGTGAATTGTTTTAAATATAAGAAAAGTACGTAGAATTCATAGTAGAGTCAGACTTTTACAAAAGATTCGAACAAATATATTAATGATCTATTTGAGTAAGTTTAGTCCCTTTTTATTCAACATTAGAATCCATTGAAAAAAGAAGCACAAGGATGATGTGCTTTTGACCAGTTATTCTTATTCTATGTCGATTATTTGTTTTATTTTCAAAATTCAAATGTACGCCCGGGCGTTTTGACGTAAAAGTAGCTACGCGCATGATTGTACAAAATATCTTTTTTAATATAGACTCTAGATAAGTTTAACATACCGTATTCACGTCTTATTTCTGATATTCGAAGGCTCAAAATGCTCTTTTCCTCTGTCTGGTCTAATTCAGGCCTGATACCTTGGCTAGCTTGTGATGCCATTAATTTTTTGTTTGCTCTTGTCTCCGGATCACGTACATCCACATCTACAGCAATTTGTATGAAACATGTGTATGTTAAAATTAAACAGGTGAGACACAGAGAATAACCTACCTATTGTATTTATTGTAAACTTGTTCTCGTCCTGAATATGCATGAAATATTCGCCACTGGACGTTAAGCAACCAACACTCAATCAATCGCAGAGAATCACAGTTAAGTATCCATTTGTCAAACTCATATTTCATTACACAACTTAAATACACGAAAGAGATATTTTGAAGAACACTATTGGTAGCGACATAATGATATGATCAGGTTATATAAATCATATGACATACAGTACCTCTCAGATATCGTCCCACGATTCAATGTTGACATCATGTCTTTTGTCGTATAACAAAAAAACACCATTATCACCAATAAAGAATGCATAGGTAGTCTCAGTACTTCAAAGAAGGTAAAAGATAAAATTACACACACATTTTTTTTTGACAAAGATTTTATTAATTGCTGTTAAGCAACTGATTCTCCATTATATCGTTTCGTTAAAAAAAAATCTATCATATTAACAGCAGCACAATCTTGGATTTTGTTCATCCTAAAGTGAGGTACAGAAATGTCAGATGAACGCTGCTGCGTCAAGAAGCACAGATAATGAAAATGAAAATCAATCATTTGTACAGTTCGTTGCTGATATAATGTAGACAACAAAATACGATCTTTAGATGGGTTTGGAACTTTTCATGGAATGGGTATTATATCGGCCTCCACTCCTGGCATCAGACAGTAAGAGCTGTTATTCGTACGAACCCAAGCATAAATGAAATAACGAAAATAAACATATAATTCCACAAACAACAATCCAACTCGTCCAGGCAATTAAAATTTTTATCAAAAATTTGTTGGCCTCTAAAGTTAAGTGCAAGTTGGTTATCTATAATGCATAAATAAAGGCAACCGTAGTATACTGCTGTTCAAAACTCATAAATCGATAGAAAAAAAAACAAATCCGGGTTACAAACTAAAACTGAGGGAAACGCATTAAATATAAGAGAACAACGACACAATATAAAAAGGTAAGACAAACAGAAACGAACTAAACATTAGACAAAATCTAATGGATCTTATCCCAGACAGACAAGTACAGTAAACCAACTTTTTTTACGGATACTATTTTTCGCGTTATACCCTTCCTAGACCATTACGCGGCAGTTTTATCATTTCTTCCTATGATAAATCTGAATCCTAGCGATGAGTCCTGCATCTTTACAACGCTCCACTTTGTATGTAAAGTGGCCAAGAAGAACAAATACACTCCTATATTAATCAGCCTTTGTACTGGAAGGCAATGACAAACCTAGGCTACTACCATCTAACTAAAATCTCTCGTACTGAAACTTGGAGGATTTCATGCAGAGATGAGTTTGTCGGGAGCATCGGATACCTTATGTCTGAATCAGGATTGACGAATATCTTTGAAACTGTATATGAATTCATAGTGGTATCACATATGTTGAGTGGAAAAGCAATCGCTAGGGCTGTAAGGGGTCATTTCTTACTAGACACGGCTCTCATTGCATATTTATGAAATCTCAGTTCCGAAAATAAATGTTATGTAAGCTCAAAGGAAAACGAAGATGAAGACTATACCCAAAACTCGAATTCACGATACATGCTATACGGAAGAATTTTCTCATGCCACTGATCTTTTACATTTATTTTTGAAAGGAGATGTGACTGTGACAGACATTTTCAAAGTAATGCTTTGAAAATTATAAGAGATAAAATAGAACAGTTTCGACAGTCGCGAACGACGCATAGAACTGCAAAGCTATGGACATGATATCCATCCTCCGCGATTTTATAAAGGCAGAGAGGACTGGCAATTGGCATTTACATTTGGAATCCCTCAAGGCTATGATATCCTACTTTACAGCTTCTGGTCATAATCTGTATACAAAGTCTTCACCAAATGGAATGTCTTTAGGAACAAAATGCAGAAGTAGCAGCTCAATTTGGAAGAGGATACCATGTGATCAGACGAACAGATCAATATTGGGAAGGTATTTCGTCTGATTTGGCTATTGAGCAAGCTTTGATGCAAAGAATTAAAACAACAGGAGAGTTTACCAGAGGACGAGGTATGAGTGAAAGTCAGAGAGCACTCTGGATTTTATCTATGCCTGATTGTGCTGAGGTAAATAATGCAATGATGTCATTTACCGGGACAAAATTCTATTCATCAGATCAACATGGAGAAGATGGAGTAAGTCGTCAAAAAAGGGATACCAAAGATACGATGATATTTGCTTCATTTTTTAAGAGAGAAACCCGTTTGTTGAGGAAGAGGGTATGAGAAACATAGAGACGGGTGTATCAGCAACATCAGATGTGAATGCAGATAGAGCTAAATGTATTGGATTGTATATTAAATCGATGGGAGGTAAATGCGTATCAGAGTTCACTTTCAAAAGAAAATACCAGGCTATCACACTTCAATACAAACGTATTTGCGTAAATTCGGAACCTAAAATAGCATCAATCGACCAACACCTTTTATTTCAGAGATTTATCGTATCTGCAGACAGCATTTATGAAGACAAATCTGAAATATTTGCTCATGAACAGTCTTGTCAATATGATTGATGCATCCGGATTTATGAGGCTATCATTAAAGTCAATTCTAGCGTATGCAATTTGGAATATTGGAGACTGAATTACAGAATATACAGATACTGTGTACAGTTATGATGTTGGTGGCGGATCACTTATGCACATTCCTGATACGAAAGATGCAATGCATCTTAAGCAAACCAAAGAAAT
This sequence comes from Mytilus edulis, assembly GCA_019925275.1. Lineage (NCBI taxonomy): Eukaryota > Metazoa > Mollusca > Bivalvia > Mytilida > Mytilidae > Mytilus > Mytilus edulis. Next base: position 90,661,449 of record CM034362.1, read on the forward strand.
ACGGAGATTGTTTTTGGCTAATAATAAAAAGTAAACAGAACTTTATTGAAATGTTGAGCAGACATCTGCATTCAAACGGTCTTGAAACAAAAAATGCTTCAGCAGATGCAGATGTTCTGATCGCTAAAACTGCAGTAGAATCTGACATTTCACACCCAACAATACTCCTAGGTAACGATAGGTGTACTTCTGTTGTACTATTACAATTTTGAATCTATGAATCAGATCTTTAAACCAAACCATGATAAAAAACAAAAGTAAAAAACATGGGACATAAATAACATGAAAGGTGTTCTTGGACAAACAAATGTGCAAAGTCCTTCCGATCATTCACGCAACAAGCGGTTGTGGCACGACATCAAAGCTGTATGGTGTAGGAATAGTAGCTACATTAAACGAATTTTATCGATAGTGAAACATTGAAATCTCTTTTTAAAAGGGTCTCATCTTCAAGACATCAGAAGTGCCGGGGCAAACTAATAACGTTTGTATTTTCAAGTTCAAACATGGATCGGCGGAGAAGTGATAGATCCTTGTGATTTTGGTTGGTTACATGTAAATAGAAGACTTATGCCTATCAAGACAAAAAAACAACCCGCTCCACAAAGACTCCTTTCAATTATACGTTGCAATTGCAAGACTAATCTTAGAAGTATGATTTATTTATTAGTTGTTAGTGGCTTTGAACTAGCTGTCAGATAACCATGATAACTGCAAGTACTCTTAGATCTGTTCATTGTGTCTTTTTGTGCCGGGATGTATAAGTACCCGGCCACGTCCACTTGTATTTTTGTCCATCTGATGAGTTAAGCCTTTTTTTAACTGATTTTTATAGTTCGTTCTTATGTTGTACTGTTATACCACTGTCCCAGGTTAGAGGGAGGGTTGGGATCCCGCTAACATGTTTAACCCCGCCACATTATTTATGTATGTGCCTGTCCCAAGTCAAGAGCCTGTAAATTCAGTGGTTGTCGTTTGTTTATGTGTTACATTTTTGTTTTTCGTTCATTTTTTTACATAAATAAGGCCGTTAGTTTCTCGTTTGAATTGTTTAACATTGTCTTATCGGGGCCTTTTATAGCTGACTATGCGGTATGGACTTTGCTCATTGTTGAAGGCCGCACGGTGACCTATAGTTGTTAGTAATTTTGGTCTTTTGTGGATAGTTGTCTCATTGGCAATCATACCACATCTTCTTTTTTATAATTATGATGCTCGTCGTTTCACATGTAGACCAGGTGCTCCGCAGGGCGCAGCTATATACGACCCCAGTGGTCGAATCCTGAACAGCTTGGGCAAATATGGTCCCAATATTCAAGCTTGATACTGTCTGAATTTGGATTGTGATCAATTTTTTTACATAATATGAGTTTTTGTCACAAAATAAGGGGGTCAAAGATTTTACAAATCTATTGCACAATACTGTGCAATTGAATATTTCTTCTTGAAACTTTTCAAAATTTGAAATTTGAAAAATTTTGAAAAAAAAGGAATCCCTTAAAAAAAATGGTAAACAAAAAATCCCCCCCCCTACTGTTTGAAACCCCCATTGGAGCAATAACCCTGAAACTCAATCCCATGCTTTCTTTTGTAGTATTGAACCTTGTAGTACAATTTCAGAGAGATCCATACACTTAAACACAAGTTATCATCATGATTGTTTAGAAACTAGAAACATGCTTCTTTTTGGTCCTTTTTAGGCCCCTAAATCCTACATATTTCGGGCAATTAACCCAAAACTTGATCCCAGCCACCCCTTTGTTAAATGGTACTTTGTGGTACAATTTCAGAGAGATCCATACAATTACACACAAGTTATTGTCTGGAAACTAGAAAAATGCTTGTTTTTGGCCCCTTTTTGGCCTTTAATTCCTAAACTTTGACCCCATATCCCTGAAAATGAATCCAAACCCTCTACTTGTGGTTTTAAACATTGCGATATAATTTCAGAGCAATTGAAATACTTGTACACAAGTTATTATCCTGAAACTAGTAAAATGCTTGTTTTGTGCCCCTTTTGGGCCCTTAATTCATAAACGGTTGGGACCATCATCCCCAAAATTAATCCCAACCTTCATTTTGTGGTATTGAACCTTCTGAAAAAATCTCATAAAGATCTATTCACTTAAACTAAAGTTATTATCCGGAAACCAATGTGTCTTCGGACGACGACGCAGACGGCGCAGACGACGCAGACGACGACATCATACCATTATACGATCCCAAAATTTTTTTGGGGTCGTATAAAAACTATTTAGAATGTTACATATCGAATGTCGTGGTCAGAGCTATATGAAACTCATGTTTGACTCAAGTTGAAACAAATATTAAATATTATTGTCAGTTAAATTTCTATACTTCAAGGAGGCAACTACCTTAATACTTCATTTTTTCCACTTTATATGAAGATGTGACATTGTTTCTTTGGCATAAACTCTTTATTGTTTATAAACTTTTGGACCACTTATTTACTTAGTCAAGATAAATGAATTAATTAGTACATTTTGATAAACTGATTATCTTAGATTTCAGTTTACCTCAATTTTTTCTAAAAAATAACTATCCAAAATTCGCATGTTAATAAAAAGAATAGGGTATTATTTATAATGATTCTATATACTGTTTGAAATAAAGTGAAAACCGATTTATTTATACATTTTTTATCAATAATAAAAAGAGGCTAACAGTAGCAGAAAAGAAAAGGTAATAAAGCATGATACCGAAACAACAGATTTGTCCAGCCTAAAGAATACAGTTGATAACTGGGAGGGTTATTTCGAAGCTTGTTTATCTCAAGGATCAGAAATACAATGTATGGTCAAGATGGACGAGATTATAAACAAAAGAGGGACGAAAGATACCAGAGGGACAGTCAAACTCATAAATATAAAACAAACTGACAACGCTATGTCTAAAAATGAAAAAGACAAACAGACAAACAATAGATCACATGCCAGAACATAGAAAACTAAACAATAAACAACACGAACTCCACAAACAACCTTCCTCAAACTGAAAATAACATTTCTAAACTTCTACGTGAAACAAGGGCTATATCCGTAAAATTTGAACATAAAGATATTATCTCAAAAATTAGTTCTCTCGGTAGATTAATTTTTGATGAGCATCGACCTTCTGCAGGTTCTATTCACGGAACGAAGATAGCAAAGTACATACAGGGAAATTCCGAATAGCCTCCACAATTGATGTAACAATACATGCTGTTAGCGGGATATTCTTTAATAGAGATATTATTTTGACCCATTTTAGTCAAAATAAGATCGTATATTACGACTACAAAGGACAGCAACGAGAATAGCTACATATTCCTCACCATGAACATACATTGCTAAGTGGACGATCAAACAGTCGCCATGTCGTCAATTGAACAGAAGATAGTGGTTGTCGACGTTAAACCGCTGACTATATTAAAGATATTGACTATCAGCAATCATTTGTGGGGTATTTTGTTCTGTGGAAACGAGTATGTCATGATTTTTTACTTAGATTTCCCTCCTAAATCGATTAACGGTTTATCGGCATACTGCTGATGCCTTAAAAAGTTATCAAAGGTACCAGGATTATAATTTAGTACGCCAGACGCGCGTTTCCTCTACATAAGACTCATCAGTGATCATTAAGGTAGATCATAAGTATTTATGTTTTGAGACAGAATTTCCTTATTTAAGTTAAGTATGGGTCACCGTGCTATTTTTCAAGCTATGAGTCGTTGAAAATTGTCAAAATTTGGTTAGTTTGTTCCTGAAAAAACACATTAGTGTGCATAAAAAAAGTTCTATGAGATATAATTTTGAAATAAATTGTGAGAAGATAGGTTTTATAATATGTTTTAAGAAAATAAAAAGAAAACATGGTGTCACCGAACTTGTTTTCTTGCTACAAGTAAAAGTAAAAAATATCCCTATTAGCGTAGTATAAATTTCGATGTTTCTTTAAAAAAATGAAATACAATACTTTCGAAAAACCTTTAAATTTGTTTACTAACAGTTTAGTACATATATAACATGATGTTGCACATTATACCTTAGAGTTATCTAATTTTGAAAATGAGGTTTTGAACGTTTTTTCGCTTCAGGAAAAAAACCCATAAAACTAGCCTAAAAGCTTCTTTTTCTTGCATGTTTTTGTTTTTTGACAACATAGCTGCTTGTTATTATAATGGACATATCTGTAATTAAATAAACAATTCAGTTACAAGTAAATATCCCTCATAATTTTAATTTACTTTCAAATCGGAAAATGACATTTCGTGAACCCGAGACTGGTTATTTAGACATCACCAACAGTATTTGCTTGGTTAATTTGATTAATTAAATGTTTTTCATAAAACTTCAAGCAACATTGTTCTTTTAAATACACATACAATCCAAATATAAATCTCTTAAATTGTAATTATTGCTGGATATCAAGCAGAGTAGAAACGTAAGTAAATACTTGATATGCCTATATTGATGGGTATCTCATTTTGAAAGTGTATTTTCTTTGTACCAAACATGTTAAGCAGAACAACTCAGAGTATTTGACATTGCAATGAAACTAAAGATTAATCTTATTTAAAACATCATATAATGCATAAAATGGAAATTAAATTGTTTTTATTATATCATCAATATATAAAGTAGATTTTCAATTTGAATTTTCAATAATGATTTAATTTTGCATTCTGCGGTTGGTAAATATTCACAATAACAGTAACTTTGAGAACAAGAAATTATACTTTGATTACATTTCACATATTATGAGATTGTAATTGACTTAAGCGTATATGAAATTACTGGTAAAATGTGCATCATTTCACATTTTCACTTCTGTGTATCGTAATTCCAACTTTAGATAATTTTATCCCAAAAAACGTTAACCGACTTTTACAAAATAACCCAATTTCAAACATTAATAATAAATGAAAAGAGCAACACGAAACTTCCATATGAAATGAAAATTATGTTTCTGTGTATGGACACCAAACATGAATCAATTATTGTATCTTTTTGTCCATTACAATCTTAAATCTTTTTAATTGAAAGCATCTTTTATTTTGTTTTCTTGCGACAAAAATGGGTATTGTGTGGGTTCTCCTATGGGTTTTTTTTTCTGCTTTTGCAAGTTTTCGTTTAAATACCTCCTCGTTCGGATCAAAACTGTATTGTTTCATTTCATTTGTTTTGCATACCGTTGTATTTTATTGTGTAAAGCATGATTTACAAAAATTGTTCTGACTTACCAGTGACCAATTGCTGTCGATGGAGACGTTGCTCATGTGTAGCAGAAACAGTATTTGTTTTAAATAGTGACCATCTGCTCCAAAACCTTTTCTTCTTGGTCCGTATTGGTGTAGCGGGTTTCAGCATTTCCGTTTGCTCTTTATAATTTATAAGAAAACACATGAACAGAATGGGTTACAATTTTGATTTAGGAGCAACAACTCATGAATTCTTTCATCCTCACATTGTTATGTCGAAATTACGATGTGGACCAAGATTGCTGATTAAAGATTCAGTCTCTTAACTGTAATTTCATATTGTTAATTTCAATTTGACCAACAACACGTGTTTGAGAACACCTAGTTTGTATAACTTCTAGACTTTATAGTCAATATGTGGTAAAGGACTCAAAGTAATATTATGAGAAATAGTATCTTGACTCGAGTTTCATTAAACTTCATTCATTCACGGTTTAATGTTGAAATGATCGTATTGAAATTAATTTTTGTCTGCAAAAACTGCTCTAAGACTTTTAAATTCAACCAAATATTTTTCTAAAATATTGTCAAGAATATAATTGATTTTGAAAAAAAACATCACTTTTGAATTAACAGTGTCAGTATGTTCTCCTTTTGTTCAATATATTGATACGTCACAACATTTCTGTAGTTTTGATACATCAGGCAGACATTGGGTGAATTACATTGCAATGTAATGCATCAGTTTACAATTAGATTCACAAAACCATGCGTTAAATTAAAATTACAATTACCTGCATTATCAAAGTATTGTATCAAATTACTATTACTTTTGCAAAGTTATGCATTGAATTACACATTACATTTGTAAATGTTATCATTAACTATAAGTGAAAACAAAATTAAAATTTTGAAAAACAACATTAAGTCACAAAAGTTTTTAGCAATTATATAATGTAACTGTATCGTATACATACTAAATTTTAAAAGTATCAAGTAAACAGTCTATTCGATACAACTTTTACATTGATAAGATCATAAGAGGTTCAAGGTTAACATTTCTGTTTTCTCTAAAATAAAATATCAGAAATGAAGTTTTATATTAATTTTAACTTATGTTAACTTCACTTTCAAAAATATACATTTGTTTTATTAATTCAAATCAAAAAATATTTACTGAGATTTTCTTTCCTACTTTTTTTCGGGTTTCTGGGACTTTACCGGATAAGACATTACTCGGATTTCACCTTGAACTCAATAATCAATAATCAGCTGAATGCATTTTATAGCTATTGACACCAAAGGACTAATTAATAAAAGTATTGTTGGGCAAAATGATATGATGAAATGATGTCCGTCATATTCATATTAAGGATTTATTAACCACATGTTCGAAGCAAACTTTTGAAAAGTCCAGAAAAGAAAGCTGTTGTTATAACGAAGAATGTTTAAAAGTAAGAAAAAACGCCGATTTGATACTTTATCCCTTGACTTTGATATAGATAATTGATTTGAGATAGTACTTTAAAGTCGTTTGAGTGGTACGACGTGTTTCAAGCATATTTTTACGTCTTAACTATTTCATTCACGATGGTCTAGAACATAAAACTGTCATTGTTAAGAAATCTATGAAAAAGGTTGGAAAACAACCCTCGAATTAGAGTAAACCTTCAATATAATGACTACACTTTAAATGAGGGATAAATTCCAAGTGATACAAGCGTTTTGTTTGCTGTAAAAACAATGGCACAATTACATAATATAAAGATGTTTGTATATACTATAAGTATATTTGCACTTCATATAAGTACATTTGCACATTATGTAAATACATTTACATATGATATAAGTATAGTTGCATATCATATAACGAGCTTTGAACATGTTCTAAGTATATTTTCCTATCATTTTAGTATATTTGCACATCATGTAAATACACAATAATAGTGTATTGACGATATCAACGATATAAGGATAAGTCTTAGAAACGAGGACATGCTAGGTTCAATATCTATACTGTTATTGTCTTTATACTGCAATCTAGAACAAAAAATCTCTATTGTTGTATTGTATTGTGTTATTGTTATTCATTTGATTTCAATGTAAGTTGTGAAAATCTCCTGGTCCAATTGCAGTCAGGACCAAAGTATGAATAGTATAGCGGTATCAGCAACCACTCCTCATCAAACTCATAATCAAACAAAAAATGTGGAATGATTGCCAATGAAACAGCTCTCCCAAAGAGACCCACTGACACAGAAATTAACAGTTATAGGCCACCATACGGCCTTCAACAATGTACAACGCTCATACCGCAAAGTCAGCTACAGTTAGAGCTGCAGTAATAAAAAATCTATAATATCTATAGATTGACATTTAAAAACACAGAATTAATGACTATGAAGACAATTTCAAGTTCATTTTCTCTCTCCACACCAACTTCTTACCTCCCCTTCGCGTTTGGAAAAATGTGTGTATTTGTATGACCGTTCGTGATGCTTAATCTTTAGTTTTCGTTTTCTCTGTGGGGTCCTTTGTACTGTTATTTGTCTGTTTTTCTCTCCCTTTTTTGTCATGCGGCTGTCAGTCGGCTTCCAATCTATGAGTTTTTCCCTCTAGTATCTTCCTCCCTTCTTTTACAGAATGGATTCATTTTCAAAACAAACAAAAAAGATGCCGGAAAATCACGCTGTTTTGAGAAACCTATTAAAAGTCTGTTTTCCGAATTTAGAGATTTTTTCGCACCTTGCTGGACTAATAGATCTACAAACTGTGTTCTATCTGTGTAATCTTAAGACCTATTTTTCATAATAGGAAAGAATTTCAGTTAGAAAACAATGTTTCCAAATGTCTAGTATGAACTAGATATGTCTCGGTTATTGTATAGAAAGGTATATACTATGAAAATTAGAGCTTGGGGCAAAGCCCCTCGCTCTAATTTTCATAGTATATACCTTTCTATACAATATCCAATTTAGCACATATTTACAACTTGAGTAATCCTGTAATTAGTCTATTGATATGTTTTGGCTGACTGGATGTAGCTCATTTACGTAGTTTTGTAAATCTACTCACTATAATATCATTGTAAAAATGGGATTTCAAAAGGCCCTTGACTTTAGAATGTAAAGAAGGTAGCTGCTGGTGTAAGTATGTTTATTGATATGAACGAAGCGTTGTTTTACTATACATGTACTTATTTACATGGTAAGATGACAAAATGAATTGACCAAGAGCAGACAATTCTTAAATTGCAGTGAAAGCTTTGCATTCTTGAAAACATTTTTTTAATTTCACATAAAACCTAAAACTAGCTTTTGAATGAGTACAAACAGTTGGATCCCCTCCCACATCTTTGGTTGAAACACCTTTTAAAAATGGCTGGATCTGCCCCTGGTATGTACCCATAGGTAGTCTAGTAGATAGTTTATATGCATGAAATATTTGTCACTGGACATTAGGCAACCAATTTTATCGACCAATTTATGACTAAATATATCAAATTGCTTTATTAATAATTTCCCTTCAAAAGATTCATGGTTGACTCTTTTTGTGTACAAAGTAATTGCATGGAAGATAAAGGATTACAAATTTTAGATTGAGTTGTACTTTAATCAAGGTATAAAGCACCTTATTATTACTCTTTATTTAAATGAAAGAAACTTTTTTAATTGTCAAAACAAAATTTAGATCAAAAGATTGATTAGTAGGATGTTAAAAATCTGTTTGAAAACTAATTACAAACTATTTAGTTAAATTTGGAACACATCATTTATTTCAAAATAGCCAGTAGCAATTTTTGTTCTAATATCTTGATTACAATACAATGAAATCTTACCCTTGTGGTCATTCATGCGTAGTTACTTAGTACACGGGAAAAGTATGTACTATGAAAATTAGAAGGCAAATTCAAGCAATTTGATTGGACGAGAAGTTGTAAGTATTTGCTAAATATGATCTATTTAGGTTATATAACTTTAATCTTATTGTTGTAACTTAAGAAGTGTAACATGTAATCAAGTTGTACGGATAATAGTACAAATCACCAATACTACCGATACACTTACCTTTTCTGCTTCCTTCTATAGCTGCAAGAGAAAGAACTTTTAAAACTACGACAATATATCACCTATACGGTATTTTGCGTTATTCGTGAATCTAGATATTGTTTTAAGTCATATAATGTAGAATAAGAATGCTTTAAATAAAGTTAGAAATATGTATCGTTTTTTATCTTATCTAGAAAAAAAAAGTGTATTTCCATATTAAAAGATAACTGTATTGTATTTAAAGCTTTAATGACGTCCATCGGTAGTTTTTCTGTCGCACATTTGGTTTACCTGCTGACGCGTTGCTTCCGATTTATGAGTTTGTATTTCCCTCTGGTATATTTCTCCTCTCTTTTACAGCATGAATTTATTTTCAAAAAGTAAAAAAAAAAATGCTGGTAAATCAGGCTGTTTTGACAAACCCATTGAAAGTCTGTTTTCCGAATTTAAAGATTTTTTCGCACCTTGCTGAAGTAATAGATAAACAAACTTTGTTCTATCTGTATAATCCTATGACCTATTTTTTGATAATGGCAAAGAATTTCACAAAAGTCCTCACCATTCCAAAAGTGAGGACGAAGACAAACGTAACTTAAGAAGTGTAAAATGGTAATTAATTTGTATGGATAATAAAAAAAAATCACCAATACTACCGATACACTTACTTGTTCTGCTTCCATCTTTAGCTGCAATAGAATGAACATATAAAACTATGACAATCTATCACCTATCCGGTATTGTGCGTTATTCGTGAATCTAGATATTTTTTTAAGTCATATAATGTGAAATAAGAATGCTTAAAATGTAATTAGAAATATATATCATCTTTTATTTATTTAATCTAGAAAAAAAATGTATTTCAATATTAAGAAATAACTGTATTGTACTTAAAGCTTGAGGACGTCCATCGGTAGTTTTGCTGTCGCAAATTTAGTCTACCTGCGTAGCAGAGACAGGTAAACGGATATTTGCGACAGTAAAACTACCGATGGACGTCCACAAAGCTTCAAATACAATACAGTTATCTCTATTCTAACGCTAAACAAGTAAATTTCAAGCATTATTTCAGTGTAAAATATATCTTTGAAGAAAATTCCGCGAAAAGATCTTCTTTGGTCTCTACACTAGGTGAACTCATATGTATGCTTCCGGCCCCAAACATAAACACCTGGCGTTTTCTGGCTTCTGTTCCGCTTCGGAGTGTAATAAAATTTGATAAAAAGAAGATTTTTAGTTGCAACATGTGAGTTTTTTTGGCTTATTATTGTAAAAATTACATGTCAATACATTCAGCAATACAAAATGTCGGCTTCCTTAGTTACAGACAAGGAGATACAAAATAATTGCATTAGAACTAAGAATTATTATTCTAACATATAAGATTATCGATCTGTGTTTAACTTGAATTGAAAGCTATATCTACTCTCACACACAAATATAGATTTCGGACGGAGACATCAAATGGGGGAAAAAACTAATATTCTCTGTTAGAATATATATGTTTAATACATAATGCAATCCGTAACTTTGGTTTTTTCACATAATGTGTTTCTGATATTATACAAATATAGCCTGCGTATGAGGTCGATACAGGGATAGATTGACCGGAAAGAAGTATATTGACTGCGGACAAAGTCCGAGGTCGATGTACTGCTTTGGGTCGATATATCCAGTATTGACCTCATATAATGGCTATATTTGTTATATTATTAATTTCCGACCATATTTGTAATAGAAAGATTTTAAAACTTTCATATTGTTTCCTTGACAATAACAAAACATTAGTTGTTATTTCAATTGCTTTCTTTTGTTTGTTTGTCATTTTATGTATTTGAAGAATTTTTTTTGCCAAATAATCGATCACAGATATCATTTGTTTCAAAATGTTTAAGATCGTTTAACAATGTCCTGAAATTCATTACATGACCTCACAAAGTATATCGGTTTTTAGATATTCTAAAAATAACCGTGCAATATGTGTTTTGCTATCAACCATTTTCTTTCTATCTTCGAGAGCATAGTTCAATATGTGACTATCCCTAAACGAATCGAATTTGTTAAAATATACGAATAAATAATACTAATAAATACACAGATGTGATACTCGTAAGTAATTGGAAAACCATTGACAAACAGGTGTTTTATATAGAGAGTAAAACATGGTGAAATCAGTTTCACAAACTGTACCACTCTTTAATCTTATCAAACCTTGCGCCTACGATCAACTGGCTGTTTGATTACTTAGGTTGATACATCATTTGATACGGATAAATCACAGTAAGTGGTTGTTTGTTAGCATATAAAATTGTTCAATATTTTTGTTATATATTAAATCATGAAACATGTGTGTGTACGGTATTTATTTATTTTATTATGTAAAGTACATGGAAAATATACAATTGATTAGTACTTGCTTTATAAACAAATGATAAAACAAGCAACACGGAGCCGTTTACGTATAATATATTTATCAAAACAATCTCAAATTGTGAACAAAGTTTTGAAGTAATTTCGTCGTTTGACTTGAAGGTACATTATACAATGTTATATGTCCAGTAATCAGTTTTTGAAGTATTATTCTAAGATTTTAAGACTCTTACTTAGTACAAATTGGTTTTATGTTGATAGACAGAAAAGTCCATACATAATAAGGAGTTGTATATTGACAGATCATCTTAAGAGTAAAATTATTATAACTTACCGTTAAATAAATCATTTCGTTCTGTAAAAGTAGAAAAAAGAAAGTTTTGACAACAGAAACAAACGAGTATACAGAAATGATCAATGTTACCATTATTTCGCTTGTGAAATTAAATACAAAATGATATATTAATATTAATATGTTTGAGGAAGGGACAAATCGTACTTTGTACAAAAAATACTTTGATTCAAACAAGAGAGTTGCCTGCCTCTTTATAGTCAACACATCTATTTTTTTTCATTTGGAGTCGAATTTTGTCAACTAACAATATGTGTTTTAAATGAAACTATCTGTGATATATTTTTGGAAATAGAATAGCATCATTCTATAGCATCATGCTCCTTTATTCAAATGTCGTCTTCTCTTTGACAATGCTGAATGCAATTATTTCATCGAACTTGAATTTAAAGATAAAACATATACCGTGTCGGCTGTCTAATAATTGGGAATCCATCTAGAAATTTTAAATGAAGAAAAGGAACAAACACCTGAAGAAACGAAACCGTACCCAAAGAAATAAAACCTAGACGTGTACAAAAGAGAACAATTAAGCCATAAGCCGTGGGTTATAACTTAATATGCATTTAATCTATTAGCATTTGTCAAAAAAACATTTGCGTCGAATTTCTATATAATATCTAACAACGAACATATTTTCATACTTTTTAACATTAAAATATTAAACACAATTACAATTTGAATCAGTTGGCATGTTGAAAATATAGAAAACCAAACTTGTGTGTTACATATGAGTTCAAAACAATTATTCTATATAAATGTTCAGCCTTTGTGTAGCTTGATTGTTCAGTGTCAAATAAGTATTGCTTTCTTTCATCTAAATTTCTGTTTTCTGCAAATGTAAGAAAGCACGTAAGCAAGAACAAAATGGACAGAGATAGATACACACACTTAATTACAACTAAGATCCTGGCGAACCAGTCGATTTTTTTTGTAAAATTAAATGTAGAATTTAATATCATCTTCTACTATATTATATTGACAGATATCAATTTATGTTTGAAGAGATAATATAATTCGTATCATATCTAAAACGATGATGGTTCGTAATCAGAATCAGAATAAGCAATAGATTAATTCACACAATAAAGGAACGAAGAACATATGTTGAAAAAATTTAGATATAAATATCTAAAGATGCTTATATTTATGAAACAACCATTGATCATAAATTATTACAGAAAACAGTTATATTATGGAGATTTCTTTGCTTATTGAAGAATTTACGGTTTCATTTTTCTAGATTAAATTGACAAGATCAACTGGAGAGATGAGTGAAAACCTTTATCAACCTATCAGGATGAATTTCAAGATTTTGGGTGTATCTTTTTTTATTCATTCGTATAAAAAGACTTCTAAAAACATATGACTCTTATTAAACGGGCTTTTGTGTTCTTAGCTTATCAGCAATGCTGATTTTAACAGCTCAAGGAAATCCTAACGAATGAATATCTGAGCCTTGGGATCATTCAAATATGTCCGTAAAGTGATATTATTTGTGTTGTTGCTGTTTATTATTATCTGTTATATATCATGTATATGGCAAGACTAAACTGTGAAAGACTTCAAAATGGGGTTTTTTTTCATTTTGTTTTGTAAAAACTTTTTTTTTTAATCCGAGAAGTTTGTTAAACATTCGGAGAAAATGAATATACCTATCTTTGGGAAAAAACAATTATCATATTACTGCGTATTCCGAATATAACTGTTGAAGCATCACTGTCGCACGTAGGAAAGATATAAGCATTTTTTGTGAATAGCAAAATAGAATGATTTAAACGTAAAGTATTACTCTATGAATTGCTACACGGTGGACTAAAAATTATGAACACAAATACAAAGAACATATCTCCAATCGTTGGAGAAAGGATTTACATATGGAGATTTTACCATGTATATCAAGTGCCAAGTTTTCATGCAAATATATGTGGATAGGGCGAGTTTCACTAGTTAACACTTCTATGAAGAATTTGTACTTACAGATAATGTCTTTAATAATTAAACTTTAATATTCAGGCTAAAAAGCATCCTTGAACATTTATTATGCCAGCTTTAGCTGGCACTTATAGTAGAAGCATTGTTTTGGAATAAAGAACGATAATCCTCTCTACACGACCCATATTAAAAGTTTCGTCACTCTCGTTAAATCTCGTACGATTATTTTTTTTGTAATGGCTGCCGAATTTTACGTTCCAACGCGAACTTGAAAAAACGGAACAGATTGGAATTTTTTCGATGTTAAATACGACATGAATTTGTATCTGTTTACAAATACAAGAATTCAGAAACTTTTAAATTTTATTGTACCACGGATATTACCGAAGTTTGGACAACAACTTCTGACGCCATGTTTCTGCTTCTGGTTCCATTTTCAGTGAGGTCAAAACAAATTTCCTCAATAATCATAGTTACTTCATTTTAAAGTCACAAAAACATAATTGATGATTACATATTTAACGTTAAAATTCTGTCCAGCCATGGGAACACAGGAAAAACCACTGCAAGCAATATGTTTCGGGATTTTATTTTATAATGGCCATGCGGCATGCGGGGTAAAGTCCTAAAGGTTGAATATAACTACTTATGTTCATCTGCCACATAATTCTCAAAATCAAGGAACAGGGGAAAAGACGTTGGTTATACTTTTGAATTTGATCGCGGTTATTCATGTAGCCCAAAGACTAAATCAAAACTTAACAAAACATGGTTTTTGTAAAAGTGTTCAAATAATTCACAATCTTCTATAATTACATGACTTTGACAGGTATATACAGGGAACGTTAATTGGAAGTATGTGGGCTACATCCTTTAAAATTCAAGCTGCAGCAGTCGCCTGTTAATTTTATGCATCAGTTTAAACCTGATCAAAACATTTTCACTCTACCAAGTACTTTATCACTACATCAGGTTCACATTTCAACCTATTTAGCAAAACACACTGAAGGTTATATTACATCACAGTAACAACATTGCACTCTCAGTAACCAAATAGCAAATTCAACAAAAAAAAGCTGAGGAAGTTTTCTTTCACCATGTGAAGTTATCTAATTATCATCTTTTTAAAATGAGCAAATTAAATTTGTTACTAGCATCCTTTTTAAAAAAAAATAATAATTGAATATAAAAAAGAAGATGTGGTATGATTTCCAAAAAGACAACTGTCCACAAGAGACCAAAATGACACAGACATTAACAACAATAGGTCACCGCACGGCCTTCAACAATGAGCAAAGTCCATATCGCATAGTCAGCTATAAAAGGTCCCGACAAGACAATGTAAAACAACTCAAACGAGAAAACTAACGGTCTAATTTATATAAAAGAATGAACGAAACCAAATATGTAGCACATAAACAAACGATAACCACTGAATTACAGGCTCCTGACTTGAGACAGGCACATGAAGCATGGAATAATGTCAAATTGTTCGAAATATATGAAGAAATGAAACAAAACATCTGTTTATATCCCAGTTTTAAAGATTTGAAATTAAACATGTAATTTAATTTGGGTACTGACCTCATTACAGAATGACTTTTGTTTGGTTCATAAAAAAAAAGTTGGGAAAAAACGGACAATATAGGTGCAATTTGGGTAATCTCAGGTAAGCATCTTCACAACTACAAATTTATTTTCATGAGCAAAATAAAACAAAATTGCAAACCAAAAAGAAAATAAAATGCTTCGCCAAGCACAGCCTGACATATCTCCTTAATTTTATAGGATAGTCCTACAAAAATATTGAAAATGTGTACATTCAATTTCTTTCTAGCTTCTCTCATGTGAAAGTGGTACCTTTTTTGACACTATTTATGTGTTGTGCCTAATTAAGAATTGTAACACTTTAAAGTGACTGAACAGGTTAAACAAATAATTCTCGAGAAACAGAAAAAGAAGACAACTTGGAACAGCACCCACCCATGCCACTATATGTACGAATAAAAACTCAAACCAGAATAGCATTGACAATATGTTTGTTATATGTCCTTGTGAATATATATAGTGAGGAAGGTTATCAATAATTCTGCAGATAATGCAATTTCATCAAGTGTTTTGTAAATTTTCTTTTAAAATTTTCACACAATCAGTTAAACATTCAAAAAGGCTAAAAATCTTTTTTTATTACTGAAAGTTTCAAACAATGATAAGTTTTTCATTTACCAAATAACTCATGTGTTTCTGTGAGAAAAAAAACTCATGTTTAATTCTGGGAGTTAAGCTGGGGTCACACGTTCACGATTTTTACTGACGTCCTTGACATAACCATTCCCGATTAAAATTTATTAAAGTCTGATCAAGATCCTATGAATCGTGGATGGAAATTCAAACTTTAATTAAAATTTGTAAAAAAAATAATTTAATCACGACAACAATCAGATATTGTTCAGGAAGCGTCGATATTCAACCGTTTCCCAGCGAATTTATCCGATAATCTCGTTCTAAATCCGCTTGTAATCCGATTTGTATCTTTCGCCAGGTAAAATTCGACCGAGTCTGTCACGACTGCGTCCCGATCCGACAGAGATCAGATAGTGACAAGACAGTGAACCGACGCTGACGGAAGTTATCCGTTCGAAAACTGTCGGCATACTCGGGATGATCAGGTACTGTCGGAACGTAATCCTATCACGGTCCGCTCTATCGCATTGCAAACCGCTTTGTCTGGTCTCAGTCTTATTGTAGTCTGTAATTGTCGGGACTCTGACGTGGGTATCATTGACGAATTTAGAATTAATAACGGGACTGTTTCGGAACGGTTTCGGCAAAAACGGTTCGGAATCGACAAGATCTGGATGCAATCTGGACTCAATCGGCAGAAAAACAGCAATGAAAACTTTCTCCAGAGCATTCCCGTTCCACAGGACACCGTCCCGAATACACATAACATTGTTAGGAATTCGATCCGATACAGCAGAATCTGTCACGACATAGGCACGATTGTAATCCGACTAGACAAAATCGGCTGAGTTTCCCCGAATGTTACGGGACGCACCTAACTGTCGGGTGCTTTGCCGAACTATTCGGACCCTTCCCGACCAGCAGGAATCTGTAACGAACTAAAACGACTGCGTTCAGACAATAATAGGACATTCCAGATAATTGAGGATACTAATCCGACTTTTTCACTTTTCGTGTCGTATCGCTGTCTGATCTCAAACGGGATCAATAATCGGCAATGTGTGAACCCCGCATTAAAGGGAAAGTTGTTCCTTTTGTGGCGCACTGACGCATGTCAATTGTGAATATACTTACCAAATATATTTTCTTTATCATGATACAGACGTCTTCATAATCAAGGAGTACACATTGTAGGAAAAATGCACAATTTACAGATTAAATAATTAAAACACCGTATTTTGTATGAATTTCCTGCTCTAATCTTTCTTTTGTGTATTGAACCTTCTAGTACTATTTCATAGAAATCCATGCACTTATACTTAAGTTATTGTCTGGAAACCAAATGTGTCTTGAAAACAACTACAACATAATTAAGCATTACTCGAAAGCAAATTTTGACATGCTTGTATTTCCCATGTCCATTCTCAATTTTGCTTGAAAAGTAAACTAACAAAAAAAATATATGCAAGAAATGACATAAACTGACTCTGAATTAGTACATGAAATTGATGTAGAACTCACAAACTGAGGATGATCAGGAATACGAATGGTTGTTTGTTCACGTCAGATTTTTTCACTGAAGCCCTTCATCGCTACAAAATTATCTAGTCAAAATTTAACACTAGTATTAAGGTTCATCATAAAAAAAATGGCTTATACGGCTGTATTTTCACCTAAAAAAACTACTGTGTATAGACTAACCTGTGCGGTTTTGGAAGTTTTAAATGTTTTTACATATATCAAAGTTAAATTTATTTTGCATATATCTGAAAGATAAAATCGTTTTTGGTGAAGATCTGTATTCAAAATATTTTTTTGTCCTCTGCTTGAACAGATTTTTTTTTCATCAATTTGGGAATTGAATATTTTTTTATATAAAAAAGAAATATACCATGCCCCCTCCTGCCTTTTGAAGTTCAATGATCGTCCCCTAAACATTTTCATCTGTACTTAGTATTTTATTGCTAGCTTTATTTCTAAACCATTAACTAAGTTATTTAATATGTCTCTATCAGTTAAACAGGTTCCACTGTAATGGAAAATTGCACATGTTAATCCTATCTTTAAAGGAAAAGGTAGTCCACATTCAGCTCTAAACTATCGTCCAATATCTGTTACTAGTATTGTTTGTAAGATTATGGAAAAAGTTTTATTTAAACATTTGTATAATTATATGAGGAGTAATAACCTTTTCTCAAAGTTTCAATCTGGATTCTAACCAGGTGATTCTACTGTTAATCAGTTAATCGAAATATATCATAAAATTATTAGTAATATGGATAGTGGTAGGGATGTAAGGTTTGTATTTTGTGATGTATCTAGAGCTTTCGATAAAGTTTGGCATAAAGGACTTTTATTTAAACTGAAACAATCTGGCTTAAATGACCAGCTTTTATCTTGGATAGAAAGTTATCTTTCGGATCGTCAACAAAAGGTAGTTTCAGAAGGCTTTTCGTCAACTCTAAGAAGTATACATGCAGGTGTCCCCCAGGGATCAGTTTTGGGACCCTTTCTGTTTCTTATCTAAATAAATGATATAGTAAATGACATTGCTAATGATATTAGACTTTTTGCAGATGACACCTCTTTATTGGTCATAGTACAGATGGGTGCAGTCCTAACCTGTACAGCAAGTTAACTTGATAACAAGTCATTTGGACTGGTCAAATTTAACCTGTGACCGGATTCAGGACTGCTCCGACCAGTCCTAGGACCAAAATCTAGTTAACTTGAAAAGCGGACTTGGTCCTAGGACTGTTTTTATGTCTGCCAAAAAGTTAACTTGGAAACAGGTCCGCTATTGATATAAATTAACTTTGAACCAGTCCTGTCATAAGTTTACATAAGTTGACTTCGGAACCAGTCCTGTCATAAAGTTAACATAAGTTAACTTCGAAATCAGTCCTGCCACAAAATTAACATAAGTTAACTTTTGCTTTGACAAATTCGATCAAAACCAGACCTGTTCCCAAGTTAACTTTTGACTGGTCTGCTCAACACTAAGTTAACTTATAACCAGGACCGCTATACATCGATTTTTTAATATCTTTGTTTCGTAGTATAAACATCGAAAATATAGTAAAATTAATACTTCCGTTTTATAAACAGGATAAAGTACAAATATTTGAAAATTAAGTACGCATAAAACGTTGCTGGTAACACAAATTTATCTGTGATCTGACAATCTATCAGTTATAAAAACGATCTTGCATGGTTACAAAGATAACGGGCACTGAATATCTCTTCCAATACCTATCAAATGCAACCTTAGTTGCACTTTATTATGTATATCTTTGAAAAGAAGTATATTTGATGTTAGTTGTATACGTTCTTGTTAGTTATACACCCTTGAACTGTGCAGTCACAATCAGCAATAGTTAAATTCATTTAAACACATGACTACACATTTTTGTTCGCAGATATTTTGTTCGCAGTGTGCCAGCATGTCCTCATTTAATTTAAAATATTGATACGTAACCAAAATTTGAGTATAGTTTTAATACCTTATGCTGAATTGTACAATAAAAATTATTTAACGAATTCAACCAAAACTAACCACTTTAATTTGTAAATCATACCTGCATAGTAAATCGGCGATATATTTTATGTCGTGATTCAATATATAATACAATGGACAGCAAATTTTTGTTTACATAAATTTAAGGTGCCAGCATGTCCTTTTTTTACTCATAATATGGATACGTAACAAAATTTCAGGAGTTTTGATACCTCATGGTGACTTGTACAATAAAATTATTTGACCTCATCAACCAAAACTGACCATATGTGAACTTTAAATTGTAAATCTATGTACCCACATAAGTAAATCAGCCATATTTTTATGTCCGAATTCAATGTATAATACAATGAACAGCAATATTGCAATATAATAACAACAAATTTTTGTTCGCATACATTTTGGGTGCCAGCATGTCCTCTTTTTACTCAAAATACTGATATGTAACAAAATTTCAGAAGTTTGGATACCTCATGCTGATTTGTACGACAAAATTATTGGACCGCATCAACCAAAACTGACCATATGCGAACTTTAAATTGTAAATCTATATACCCACATAGTAAATCAGCCATATTTTTTTATGTCAGGATTTAAGGCATAATACAATGGACAGCAGTAGTGAATATACATTAAAAACTTATTTTTGTTCGCATAAATTTAGGGTGCAAGCTTGTCCTCTTTTTACTCAAAATACTGATACGTAACAAAATTTCAGTAGTTTTGATACTTCATGCTGACTTGTAGAGCAAAATTATTTGACTGCATCCATCAAAACTGACCATATGTGCACTTTAATTTGTAAATCAATATACCCGCATAGTAAATCAGCCATATTTTTTATGTCAGGATTCAGTATATAATATAATGGACAGCAAAAAATTGCAATATAATAATAACAAATTTTTGTTCGCGTAAAATTAGGGTGCCAGCATGTCCTCTTTTTACTCAAAATACTGATACGCAACAAAATTTAAGTAGTTTCAACACCTCATGCTGACTTGAACAACACAATTTTTTGACCACATCAACCAAAACTGACCATATGTGCACTTTAATTTGTAAATCTATATAACTGCATAGTAAATCAGCCATATTTTTTATGTCAGGATTCAATGTATAATACAATGGACAGCAATATTGCAATATAATAAAAACAAATTTTTGTTCGCATAAATTTAGGGTGCCAGCAGGTCCTCCTTGTATTCAAAATATTGATACGAAACAAAAATTTCAGTAGTTTTGATACCTCATGCTGACTTGTACAACAAAATTACTTGACCGCATCAACCAAAACTGATTATATGTGAACTTTAAATTGTAAATCTATATATCCACATAGTAAATCAGCCATATTTTTTATGTCAGGATTCAACATGTTAAATGTATAATACTATGGACAGCAATATTGCAATATGTAAATAACAACAAATTTTTGTTCGCATAAATTTAGCATGTCCTCTTTTTACTCAAAATATTGATACATAACAAAATTTCAGAAGTTTTGATACCTCATGCTGACTTGTACAGCAAAATTATTTGACCGCATCCACCAAAACTATCCATATGTGCACTTAAATTTGTAAATCCATATACCCGCATAGTATATCAGCCATATTTTTAATGTCAGGATTCAAAGTGTAATACAATTGACAGCAATATTGCAATATAATAACAACATATTTTTGTTCGCATAAATTTAGGATACCAGCATGTCCTCCTTTAATTAAAAATATTGATACGTAACAAAATTTCAGTGGTTCCAATACTTCATGCTGACTTGTACAACAAAATTATTTGTGCACTTTTATTTGCAAATCTATATACCTGCGTAGTATAGTACCGAGCGCCTAAATGTCTTCTCCTGGCTCTCCTGTGTACATTTTAGTAGGACCATAAATGTACAGGTAATCAATAATATTGGAAAATCATTAATTCAAAAAAAAAATCCGCATAAATTGAGAGTGTCAGCATTTCATCTCTATATTCATAATTACGGTCACTACATATACGTTTATGCAGCATCATCAAAGTACCAACACTGCCATGTCTAAATTAATTTGTACTATTTTCAATGATTTAATAATAAAAAAAAAGTATATGAGGTTCTCTTCTGGGAATAGTATACTGTTTATCTATTATGTCGGTTGATTAATTTTGTTTATAGTTAAACTTCTAGTGGCAAACATATCATTAAAGTGCTCATTGAGTATAATTTTGGGACGTCCCATATATCAATTTCAGAATTGGCAAAGACAAATCTCTCGACAAATATGACAAATTTGACGAAATTGTTGATAGTTTTGACACACCGTATGCTTACGGACACTGTACAATCTCTATTTGAATATTCTGCGGAAAATAGAATAGTAAATCCAATGCAAACAAATTGCATAACAATGAAATATCCTTGCATGTAAAAATTTATGCATATTAAAAGTAAAATTTAGGAAGGGACAGGTAAAAAACGGGGAACGAAGCAACGTCGACAATGTTGACGATATCCTGTGATATAAGAATGTTGTTCCGATGTGTTGGATAACCGTTCTATCCGCCTTCTAATAAAAAAAAAACAGTCTCTATGTGATTGTATAGCCATTCTTTAATTATATAATACATGTATATTAAATTAAAAAAAAGGAGAATTTGTATAATATCTAGTAGAGTCTAGCGAGTAAATAATAAATGATATATGTGGAAAAACAATGCAAATGTTGTTTACATATTTAAATTAAAGCTCAACGAAGTCTGACATGAAAACTCTTATAACGATAATATGTCATAAGCAGACCTGTCCTCAGGTCTGGTCAATAGCAGACTTGTCCACAGGTCTGGTCAGAAGCAGACCTGTCCTCAGGTCTGGTCAGGAGCAGACCTGTCCACAGGTCTGGTCTGAGGCAGACCTGTCCTCAGGACTGGTCAAAAGCAGACTTGTCCACAGGTCTGGTCTTGGGCAGACCTGTCCTCAGGACTGGTTAAAAGCAGACTTGTCCACAGGTCTGGTCTGGAGCAGACCTGTCGATAGGTCTGCAGCAGTCCTAAAAAAGCAGACCATGGGTCTGGTCCACCAACGACGAAGTTAACTTGCTTGACTGCTTAAAAATTCACGAGTAAACTTACAAAGCAGTCAACAAGTTAACTCTTAGTTAACTTTTGTCAAGGTTAGGACCGCACCCATCTGTAGATGCTGATCATGATCTAGCAGCTGCTTCTTTGACTGATGACTTAGATGTTATCTCAATTTGGGCAAAATCATGGGCTGTTCAATTTAACTCAAAGAAAACTAAAAATATTGTATTTACTAGAAGAGAAAGGGAGCATCCACCTGTATTTTTTTGGATAAATTGTGAAGAGGCTGAGAAAATAAATATTCACTGTCATTTTGGAATAACATTTCAGTCATCAGCTTCATGGCACACACATATTGATATTATTTATAAAAAAAAAAGCATGCTCTCGTCTTTCTGTGCTTCGTCAAGTTAAGCACTTATTAGATAGGTATTCACTTATACGTATTTATTATGCTTTTATTAGACCTATTTTAGAATATGGTGATGTTATTTGGGGCAATTGTTCCCAGCATGAGACCGAGCTCCTTGAAAATATTCGGATAGAAGCTGCTAGAATTATTACAGGATTACGACGTAATTCCTCCAGACAAAACTTTATATTGAATTAGGTTTAGAAACTCTAGAGAATAGACGTAATAAACATTAGCTTATTCTATTCTATAAAATATTAAATGGGATGACACCTGCATACTTATATGAGTAAGTCCAGCCATATCTTCCCTGACAAACCCCTTATAATTTGAGGAATGAAAATAACACTTTTCACCCGCCTCTTGCTAGAACTAGATCTTATTTTAATAGTTTCATTCCTTCTACTATAATACTTTGGAATAGTCTTCCTTTGAGTTTACAAAAGTCACCAAGTTTGGGTATATTTAGGGGTGGACTGGATAAGTTTTATAGGACTGATGATATATTTAAACCTTTCAACTATGGGATAAGGAAACTTAATATAAGTCATTGTCAACTCCGAAATAATGCTAGCAACCTTAAATCTCATTTGTTTAATCAGTTCTTATCCGAGAACACTTTTTGCACAAACTGTAACAATCCTGTTGAGGATAACAAACATTTCTTTTTTATTTGCCCTAAGTAAAATGATGTAAGACAGATCCTTTTTGATTCCATTTACTCCATTGTTTATAATGTTGACATAAATATTGAATTATTACTTTTTGGAAACAGATTATTTTCATATGATATGAATATTGCTATTTTTAAATCTGTTCAAAAATATATCAGTGACACTCAACGTTTTGTTTGAAACTTACTTAATTTTTGTTTCATCTAGTTTTATTTTTTATTTTTTTTCTACACTGCAACGTTAATTCATTAATTCCACTAAGCAAGCCTAGTGTCTCCTTCAAGTCATATATATATTTCTAATGACGTATAAAGGATCTTTGCATGTTTCAAGGTAATTTAAATAACTGATGATTAATTGCCTATATATTTAAATATACTTTGCATTTATTAAGTAACACTGTTAACATATTTTGCTCATGTGTGCTCACAAGTAGCATGCATTTTCCACTAAATTGCATTATTTTGTACAGTTGTTGTAATTGAATTATACCTTGTACATGTATAATGAAGAGAGCTTTTATAGGCTGTGCCTGTTCCTCAATCCTTTTCATATCCTTATGAATAAAATATGTTTAAAATCAAATTCCAGACAAAACTATATGTAAATGAAGCCTAGGACATTCGTCCTGAACATGCATGGAATATTTGCTACTAAACGTTAAGCACACAAAACCAATCAATAGATATAGGACATTGTCTTGGTATAAAGCTGTCATTTAAGGTAGCGTCTTCCTCATATTATATAATATGACCAAAACAGCTTTTCTTATTGACTTCCCTTATGATAAAATTTGGCATTACGATTGCTTGCTTTTTCAGTGCTTTATTCTTACTACTTACTTTCATTAAGACTTCTGTTTCCTGCAAAAGTACGAAAACATGTGAGTATTGACACAAAAAAAGGCTACGAAAGTTGCATAACTAATAAGTACCAGATATTACCAGTTGATATTTGCAAAATTAAATATGATAAATATGAACATTCGGAGTTCTTCAAGGTTCCATGCTAGGCTAGAAATTGTACTATCTTTTCTCTAGGCCAATAGGTGAAATATGCCGTCGCCATGGCATGACATATCACTGCTATGCGAACGACACACAAGTGCACATGGTTATCAAGCCACTAGACAACTGGGAGAGCTATTTTTCGAAACTTGAACTATGTCTTTCCGACATTAGTTCATGGATGTCAACAAATATGTTAAAACTGAATCAAGATAAAACCGAACTTGTATACTCATATTCACACCGAAACATCTGAAGTCTAGTGTACCAAATCTCCAACTCAAAGTCGGCAATACTGTTATAAGTAGTGTATCTTGCGTGAAAACCTATGTGTATATTTTGATCAACACCTAACGATGGAACGGCAAGTTTCTGCCACAGTAAAATCCTGTCATTTTCACATCAGTAATATTGGACGCTTTCGCAGCTTCATAACAACAACTGCTTGCAAAACACTAGTGAACAGTCTAGTAACATCCAGACTTGATTATGGAATATTCTGCTGAACGGTATCAACATGACTACATTGAACAGATTACAAAAAGTACAAAATACAGCAGCTCGTCTTATCACCAGGACAAGAAAACATTATCATTTTACACCGATACTTGCTGATTAACATTGGTTACACGTCAAATATAGACCACAATACAAAATACTGACTAATGTGACCTGCGCTTTGAATGACATTGGCCCTGCTTACATTCGAAAACTAGTCAATCTACACGTGCCAGACCGATCTTTGCGTTCAAGTTCCATAAAACTACTCACCATTCCAAAAATGAGGACGAAGACGTTATGTGAAAGACAATTTGGTTGGGCAGCGGCATCTTTATGGAACAATCTCCCGAACAGTTCAAGACAATGCAAGTCCCTAGAGTGTTTTACAGCTAAAAACTCATTTTTATCGCATTGCTTTTAATTAGATCGAATTCTTTTTTTCTTTTACGGGCTTTTTTACTCTTTGTATTTCGTTTAAGAGTTGTTGCTTGTTCTGCATGCTTTTAGCCTGTATTGTTAATTTATAATTCTTTGTTTTAATAGGTATTTCGTATTGACCTTTTATTTCATGGTAGGCATTTTTTATTTCAGCATTTGAATCTGACACGATGTACTTTTTATGTTTTATGTTATTCATGTTATTGTCATTGATTTGGTTTGATTACCATGTGTTTTTAAAGCGCCTTAGAGTAATTTTTATTTTTTATATAGGGCGCTTTGTAAATTTTCATTATTATTATGATATTTCACATTATCGATCTCACGAACGACCTATTATGAAATCAGAATATTCATTCAAATACAGAAATTAATAACGGAACCAAATATACAAACTTTTTTCTATCTGTGTAATCCTAAGACCTATTTTTTAATAATGGCAAAGAATTTCAGTTAGAAAACAATGTTTTCAAATGTCTAGTATGAGCTAGATATATATGATCTATTTAGGTTATATAACTTTAATCTTATTGTTGTAACTTAAGAAGTGTGAAATGGTACTCAATTTGTACGGATGATAGTACAAATCACCAATACTACCGATACACTTACTTTTTCTGCCTTCTTCTATATCTGCAATAGAATGAACATATAAAACTATGACAATATATCACCTATACGGTATTGTGCGTCATTCGTGAATCTAGATATTTTTTTATGTCATATAATGAAAAATAAGAATGTTTTTAATATAATTAGAAATATATATCTTTTTTTATCTTATCTAGAAAAAAAGTCTTTTTCAATATTTAAGAATTCTCATTCTAACTTTACGATTATCACTCTATGTTTAACTTAAATTGAAGCTATATCTACTCTTACACACAAATATAAATTTTGGACGGAGAAATCAAATGGGAAAAAAACTAATATTCTCTGTTAGAATATACTGTATAAACATTAATTTTCGTTGGGTTAAAATTTCGTGGTTTTGTATCCAAAAGTAAGTTCGTGGGGATTAATTTTCGTGGTTTTTAAGTTTGGAAAAAAGTTATACAAATGTCACTTTATAATTGACAATACTCAATAAAACTAATGTGAACTTTTGCCGTTGGGAAAAATCTATAATTGCATTCATAGTAACAGTGAGCACTAATCAAGTGTTGTAACCTGCACACGCTAATTAGCTGTTACACACCTTTGATGTTTTATCCAAGGACAATGATTGTGTAATAAATGTATTACAACTTGAGGGCATTACAGACGCATCAGACTGTTAAATGACATTGATTGACAGTTCTTGGTGATTATTAATTACTGTACAAACAAAGGATTAGGATTATCATCTGACTTAAAGAAAACCTTTGAATATCGATGTCTAATCAATTAACCTATTTATTTCATTGTCTGCATTTATGTTCATCAATTATATAATGTCAATAAGATTTAGTCAGATCATAAAATAATGTAAATCTACAGTTAAATTTTCGTTGGGGTTTTAATTTCGTGGATAATTCTTATCCACGAAATAAACGAAATTAAATCCCCCACGAAAATTTGTGCTTTTACAGTATATGTTTAATACATAATGCAATCCGTAACTTTGTTTTTTTTCCCTATAATGTGTTTCTGATATTATACAAATATAGCCTGCGTATGAGGTCGATACACGGATATATTGACCTGAAAGAAGTATATTGACTGCGGACGAAGTCCGAGGTCGATATACTTCTTTGGGTCGATTTGTCCTGTATTGACCTTATATATATATATATATATATATATATATATATGGCTATATTTGTTATATAATTAATTTCCGACCATAATTGTATCAAAATCGTCATTTGATTTCTTTGAAATTTTAAAGATGTCATATTGTTTCCTTGACAAAACAAACCGTAAGTTGTTTTTTCAATTGCTTTCTTTTGTTTGTTTGTCATTGTATGTATTTGAAGTTTTTTTCGTCAAATAATCGATCACTGATATCATTTGTTTCAAAATGTTTAAGATCGTTTAACAATGTCCTGAAATTCATTATATGACCTCACAAAGTATATCGGTTTTTATATATTCTAAAAATAACCGTGCAATATGTTTTTTGCTGTGCAACACGCTTTTTGCTATCAATCGTTTTCTCTCTACCTTCGAACATATAGTATATCTTGTGAGTATTCCTAAACGAATCAAATGTGTTAAAATATAGGAATAAATAATACTAACAAATACACAGATGTGATACTCGTAAGGAATGGGAAAACCATGGACAAGCAGGTGTTTTATATAGAGAGTAAAAAATGGTAAAATCAGTTTAACAAACTGTACCTATCTTTAATCTTATCAAACCTTGCGCCTTCGTTCAACTGGCTGTTTGATTACTTTGGTTGATACATCATTTGATACGGATAAATCACAGTTAGTGGTTGTTTGTTAGCATGTACAATTGTTCAGAAGTGTACAAGATATCTTTTTCACTATTTTTGTTATATATTAAATATTGAAACATGTGTTTGTACGGTCAACATTTATTTCATTATGTAAAGTACATGGAAAATATATAATTGATTAGCACTTGCTTTATAAGCAAATGATTAAACAAGCAACACTGAGCTGTTTACGAATAATATTTTTATCAAAAAAATCACAAATTGAACAAAGTTTTGACAGTAATTTCGTCGTTTGGTTTGAAGGTACATTACACAATGTTATATGTCCAGCAATCAGTTTTTGAAGTATTATTCTAATATTTGAAAACTCTTACTTAGTATAAATTTGTTTATGTTGAAAGACAGAAAATTCCACACATAATACGGAGTTGTATATTGACAGATCATCTTAAGAGTAAGATTATTATAACTTACCGTTTAATAAATCATTTCGTTCTGTAAAAGTAGAAAAAAGAAAGTTTTAACAACAGAAACAAACGAGTATACAACAATGATCAATGTTACCATTATTTCGCTTGTGAAATTAAAAGCAAAATGATATATTAATATTAATATGTTTGAGGAAGGGACAAATCGTACTTTGTACAAAAAATACTTTGATTCAAACAAGAGAGTTGCCTGACTCTTTATAGTCAACACATCTTTTTTTTTCATTCGGAGACGAGTTTTTTCAACAAACAATATGTGTTTCAATGGAAACTGTCTGTGATATATTTTTGGAAATAGAATAGCATCATGCTCCTTTATTCTAATGTTGTCTTCTCTTTGACAATACTGAATGCAATTATTTCATCGAACTTGAATTTAAAGATAAAACATATACCGTGTCGGCTGTCTAATAATTGGGAATCCATCTAGAAATTTTAAATGAAGAAAAGAAAAAAAACACCTGAAGAAACGAAACAGTATCCAAAGAAATAAAACCTAGACGTGCACAAAAGAGAACAATTGAGCCATAAGCCGTGGGTTATAACTTAATATGCATTTAATTTATTAGCATTTGTCAAAAACACATTTGCGTCGAATTTCTATATAATATCTAACAACGAACATATTTTCATATTTTAACATTAAAATATTTAACACAATTACAATTTGAATTAGTTGGCATGTTGAAAATATATAAAACCAAACTTGTGTGTTACATATGAGTTCAAAACAATTATTCTATATAAATGTTCAGCCTTTATGTAGCTTGATTTTCCTGCGTCAAATTCGTATTGCTTACTTGCATCTCAATTTCTGTTTTCTTCAAATGTAAGAAAGCACGTAAGCATGAACAAACTAGACAAAGATCCTGGCGAACCAGTCGATTTTTTTTTTTGTAAAATGAAATGTAGAATTTAATATCATCTTCTACTTTATTATATTGACAGATATCAATTTATGTTTGAAGAGATAATATAATACGTATCATATCTAAAACGATGATGGTTGGTAAGTAATCAGAATAAGCAATAGATTAATTCACACAATAAAGGAAAGAAGAACATATGTTGAAACAATTTAGATATAAATATCTATAGATGCTTATATTTATGAAACAACCATTGATCATAAATTATTACAGAAAACAGTTATATTATGGAGATTACTTTGCTTATTGAAGACTTTACGGTTTCATTTTTCTAGATTAAATTGACAAGATCAACTGGAGAGATGAGTGAAGACCTGTATCAACCTATCAGAATGAATTTGAAGATTTTGGGTGTATCTCTATTTATTCATTCGTATAAAAAGACTCCTCAAAACATATGACTCTATTGAACGGGATTTTGTGTTTTGAGCTTATCAACAATGCTGATTTTAACAGCTCAAGGAATTCCTAACGGATGAATATCTGAGCCTTGGGATCCTTCAAATATGTCCGTAAAGTGCTAATATTTATAATGTTGCTGTATATTAGTATCTGTGATATATGGCAAGACTAAGCTGTGAAAGACTTTGTTATGTAAAACAAATTTAAAAAAATCCGAGAAAGTTGTTAAACATTAGGAGAAAAGGAATCTACCTATCTAACAATTATCATATTACTGCGTACAGTATTCAGAATATAACTGTTGAAGCATCACTGTCGCACATAGGAAAGATATAAGCATTTTTTATAGAAAAGAAAAATGGAATAATTTCAACGTCAAGTATTACTCTGTGAATTGCTTCATGGTGGACTAAATATTACGAACACAAATACAATGAACATATCTCCATTGGTTGGCGAAAAGATTTACATATGGAGATTTTACCATTGATATCAAATATCTGTGGATAGAATGAATTTTACTGGTTAACGCTTTTATGAAGAATTTGTACTTACAGATAATGTCTTTAATAATTTAGACTTTAATTTTCAGGCTATAATGCCTCTCAGAACATTTAATATATAACATGACTTAAACAGCTTTTCTTTTTGACTTTTCATATGATAATATTTGGCATTACGATTGCTTGCTTTTTCATAATTATAGTCTTACTACTTACTTTCTTTAAGACTTCTGTTTTCTGCAAAAGTACGAAAACAATTGAGAATTGACAAATAAAAAGGCTATGAAAGTTGAATAACAAATAAGTACCAACTATTAACAATTGATATTTTGTAAAATTAAATATGGTATTTCACATCATCGATCTGACGAACGATGAAATTAGAATATTCATTCAAATACAGAAATCAATAAAGAAACAAGATATACAAATTATTTAAAGGGAATAAGGTGAATAACAGAGGTATCAAAAACTTGAATCATATCCTCTCAAAACACCGATGAGTGGTTCGATTTGGAGTCACAATCATTTGTAAGATACAAATTTTAGATGATTTACTGGTTACAGTGATCCACGCATTCAGATGTCTAACAATCAACACAGTTGTCATAGCTTTTAACAGTATACTATTGTACATGAATACATTATGAATTAGTTTATTTGTTGAAAATATAGAAAACATCATGTGCGTGTTTTTCTCTATATACATACTAAATACATATGAGTTCATAAAACTTATGTCATGTAAATAATAATCCTTGATATTCAATGTTTAATTTTTATTACTTACCTTCTTTAAGCATTATGTTTTCTGCAAAAGTAATATTAAAAAGTAAAATCACAAAAATACTGAACTTAGAGGAAAATCAATTCGGAAAGTCCATTATCACATGGCAAAATCAAATAACAAAACGCATCAAAAACGAATGAACATGAACTGTCATATTCCTGACTTGGTACATGCATTTTCAAATGTAGAAAATGGTGGATTAAACCTGGTTCTATAGCGCTAACCCTTTCACTTTAATGACAGTCTCATCAAATTCCGTTATATTTACATTTATGCGTTAAATAAACAGACACAATAAATAAAACAGTCAAAATATGGGTACATCAGTCATCATCGTATAACAATTTAAAAAGGAACAATTAAACAGAACACAAAAAAACATCTGCTTTCTACGAACACATTCATTGATTTGAGTGTCTGACGTCAGAAAATTTTATACGTCACATAAATCTTGAACAACAAATTTATTCATTATTATTTTATTTGTTCAATGTGCATACAAACAATTTTAAAATTTACATAGGCAATGTTATCATACAGGGTTAAAAAATCAAAAGTATGTAAGAATAAATTTCAGAAATAGACCGAGATTTAAACTAGTTTAAAAGTTATATATAGAATTTATAAGAATCCACAAATAGTTAATTCCACTACGCGATTTGATAAAAGTACTAAAAAAACAGATACACATTTTGAATATCATCTTAAGGTGATATCTAACACTACAGGGAGATAACTCTCTAAAATCAGCTAAACGTTTTAATTTACCTGTATAATTAAGGAAACATTAATCGTCTCAATGATCAAAATAAGTGTTTTTCAAACTGCTATTACCAATGTTATTTCAACTGATCGGGCGGAGCTAGGTTTTAATTTGCATAAGGACAGTCTATTTGAAGATGTGTGTGATAAGGATTATTGCCGTTATAATTATTACTGATTTCTAATCACCTGTCATCAAAGGAATTTACAAAAGAATTACTGGACACTTCATTGATGAGTTTATCCTAATACACCTATCTATAGATGAACTGGTTTATTATGAGCAAACCGGTTAAACTCCGCCCAGTCAAGTGAAATAAATTGAGTAATATGTATCCAACCAATTTTTTTGAGAAAATGATTGGTTAAATTTTTTTGAAATTTTTATATTTTTGTCAAAGGGTCAGAGTAATTTTTTTGTCCAAATTTTATGTAAACTAAACGAGCCAAATTAATTTTAGTCAAGGTGGTAGGTACCACTCTAATAGATTGTTTGAAAGTAAAATAAACGAAGTACCTATCACAAATCACATGAAAGGATTTTAGTGAATAAAAAATGAGCAACGGTGAATTAGGCTGTGCGTTTTCTAGATTTATTTGCTTTATATGTTCAATGTCGGGTCCATTTGTAGATGACATGTGGTATTGGCTTCGCTCACTGTCGAAGGCTATACGGCGACCATAAGGTATCAATTTCTGTGTTATTTGGGGACTTGAGGATATTTGTTGTCTTAGCAATCATACCATTTTTATATTTTTGTATTCTTTTGTATGGCTGATTATGGAAAATCACGTTTGTTTGTCTCTGAAAGATTATCAAAGTTGACAATAAGTTAAGTTACCAATTTTAAACACTTGCTCATCCACATACACGTTAACAACATTTATATTGAAGTGAATAAAGTGAATACAGAAATATAATTCAGAAACATCGGCATGTATACACATTTTTACCAAGCGAGGTTTTTTAAGAAATCTTAATATGAATAAGTTTGTTTGTAAAAAATATAGGAAACACCACATGCGTATTTTTCTCTATATAAAAATATATATGAGTTCAACAAAATTTATGTCATGTAAATATTCAGCCTTTAAATAGCTTGATTTTCAATGTTTACACTTTTATTACTTACCTTCTTTAAGCTTTGGGTTCTCTGCAAAAGTGATATAACACATTCTAAAGAATTAAACAGATACCCATTTTGAATTGCATCTTAATAGAATGTTTTGAAAAAAAAATTATGAATAAAGGCAAAAGTAGTATACCGCTGATCGAAACTCATAAATCGATAAAAAAATAACAAATCCGGGTTTAAAACTAAAACTGAGGGAAAATGCATTAAAAATAAGAGGAGAACAACGACACAACATTAAAATATAACACACACAGAAACGAACTAACCATTTGACAAAATCCGATGAGAATAACAAATATAACATTAACACTAAATACATGAATTTGGGATAGAAAAATACATAGGCACGTCTTCTAGTTATGTGAATTCACACTCAAATATAGGAGGAAACAAACGACACAACAGAAACACAAAATTAAAATTAACACACATAGAAACAAACTATAATATAACAATGGCCATATTCCTGACTTGGTACAGGACATTTTTTAAAGAAAAAAATAGTAGGTTGAACCTGGTTTTGTGGCATGCCAAACCTCCCGCGTTAATGGCAATGTTAAATATAACATTAAAATGACAACATAACATTAGAGAACTACAAAAAAAAAATAGAACATAAAGGCCCCAGGTTTAAAATTTATTCGTCAAAAGTGCGTTTCGTCCACACAAGACTCACTAGCGACGGCCAGATACAAAAGATTGAAAGCCAAACAAGTACAAAGTTGAACAGCATCGAAGAACAAAAGTTCAAAAAAAGTTGTGCCAAATACGTTTAGGGTTTTCTGCTTGGGATAAGAGCATCCTAATTATATATTTATACTTTTGCAAACAGTAAATGTTTTAAAATAACTAGTTCCCTTTTTATGTATGAGACCTAGCGAATTAGACTATTTCCCGGATTTGTAATAACATGAGCAACACGACGGTTGCTACATGTGGAGCATGATCTGCTTATCCTTCCAGAGCAAGTGTGATCACCGCGTGTTCATGGTGGGGTTCGTACTGCTTTAGTTTTCTATGTTGTTTTTGTTTACTAGTATGTGTCTGTGTATCTTTTTCCTTTTTAGCCATGACGTTGTCAGTTTATTTTCGATTGATGAGTCTGACTGTTCCTCTGGTATTTGTCGCTCCTCTTGTGTTTATTCTACATTGGCTATAGATATGAGAGAGGACTTATATATCTCAAAACATTGTAAGATAGCAGTACACAGTTAGGAGTTTAGTTTCGCCTTTTGGCCCGGTGGATTTTTCAAATATGAAAGCGTTGTGTAATAAAATTCATTTCTTGACAGCTGAGTACTAATTGAACCTTCAAAGATGGTTCATAAGATCATCAAGATTATTTTCAACATGATTATGGGGAAATATGTGACATCTTTTCCCTCCTATTTTATAGCAAATAAATGCAGATTGTTGCCATGGATATCCCAAAAAGAAACTAAATTTAACCATTTTCTATTCTGGATATA
Source organism: Mytilus edulis (assembly GCA_019925275.1). Classification (NCBI taxonomy): domain Eukaryota; kingdom Metazoa; phylum Mollusca; class Bivalvia; order Mytilida; family Mytilidae; genus Mytilus; species Mytilus edulis. The sequence continues at coordinate 90,696,020 of CM034362.1, forward strand.
AAATTTATGGAAGATTCTGAATATATACATATGCGCATATATGACACAAATAGTAAACTTAATATTGCAAGAAAGCAATGAAAAGGGGATGGTAAAATTTATGACGGAAAATTTTGATATTTTTTCCTAACTGCTTATTGCTACCTTACACCTCGTCGCACTTTTTTGTCTGTTCCAAGTCAGGAGCCTCTGTCTTTTGTTACATGAAGGATTCATTGATATGTTTTTGAGTTAAGTATGACGTAATATTTTTTTTTAACTAGTGCACATTGTTTTAAGGGACCAGCTTACGTATGGCTCCTGTTGCGGGATTTTCTCGCTGTGTTGAAAAACAATTGGTGATCTCAACGGTATATATCTAGCCCTAATCCCTCCTAATAAAATGGGTAAAACAAAAGGTTGTTGAGAATACTAGGACTAACATAAAGTTAGTTCAAGGCCTAAAACAACTAATAAAGATATCATGCATCTAAGATTATATACCAATCAGGACTACTTGAAATGATTAAAGTTAAAAACGTCATTATCAATAAGGGAATAGAATAACTTTATACAATGTCAACATGCCAAATGATAAACAAATTATAGTAACGTTAAAATGAGTATGTGTTTTCATTCTGTCGAAGGTTGTTTGTTCTCTCCTATGACCCCTGTGTTCTCTTCCACTAAAAAAACCGCCCTGTTTTAACAAGTGTGTTGAAAATTGCGTCTTTCACAACCAATCATTAAATGGGAACAAGTGAAATAGGTCAGGATCAAAAAGATAGATAATCTATAGAAGCAACCATTCAAAGATTTATTTATCATACAAATATTGTCTCAGAGTGACAAAGAATATCAAGTAGACATTTAAACTCACAAGTCGCAAACAAAAAGAAATAATCTGACAAAGACACAGAACACAGTAAGAAATCTAAATACTGCGCAACTCGAACAAAAACAAAAATTGGGAATGATTTCAATTGCCCGATCAATTCTAGAGTGAGAGTTTTTCTGGTAAGGTTATTAACTTTTCTATTATATTAACTTATTTTGTAAATTTAAAGATTATGTAACGTATTATCCTATTTGCACGATCAATATCGATAAATTAACGTTGTTTTTATCTTTCAGTAATCAGTAAAAGAAAATGCTAACAGGCTGATGCTGTGATATTACGTTGTAGGTGATGTATGTTTTTTCCATCATGTTTCGAATAAACTTACCGCAAGTTCTCAATCTATGATCTGAAACAGAAAGCGTTCAATTAAATATTTGAATTGGATTCTGATCATTGAAATATAATAAAGTATCACATATCTCATGATTTTGAGATTTTAATGAACTGTGATGTACAGCCATAGAGATTTCTTTATGAAATACTAGAAATCCTCGAGGATGAGTGCATTAAAAGGTTTTTGCATACATTTCAGTTCCCTGTTAACATAAGCATTACAGGTTCAATCCTTGCTTCAGCCTTGTTGGTTTTACTTAAAGGATAGGATTATCAAACAGTTATAATTGTAATTGAAACAACTATCCAAGAAATTTCAAATAAATCGGATGTCAGTAATTATAGGCAACCGTACTGACTTCAGCTTTGAGAGAAAATAAAATACCGCTTAATTAACTATGAAACACTCGGACATGCAAAATATGCAATCATTCGATTGAAAAAAAACAAAAGGTCTAATTCATAACAAAACAATTGCTTGAACCTGTCCTATGTTAGGAATCTGACGTACAGTAGTTGTCGTTTTGTTTATGTAATTTACTCGTATTTCGTTTCTCGTTTTTTATATAGATTATACCGTTAGTGTTCCCGTTCGCATAGTTTTACACTAGTAATTTTGGGGCCCTTTGTACCTTGTTGTTTGGTGTGAGCCAAGACTCCGTGTTAAAGGCCGTACTGTGACCTATAATGGTTTACTTTTACAAATTATTATTATTTGGATGAAGAGTTGTCTTATTGGCACTCACACCACGTCTTCCTATAACCAATTAACGAAAAACAACTATGGTACATATAAACATAAACTAACATAAACTAACGATAACTGCAAAACTACAGGTGCCTGACTCAATATATGCATAATTATAATAAAGAAAATGGCGGAGCTAAATATGATTATGAGCGCTCAAACATCCAATTAATCTTGGACAGTGGTGTAACAACACAACATAAATGTACATTACAAATTTGGTTTATAAATGATTAATTTATCGGATCAATACTAGGCAAAAAAAAAAATAACCTAAACAGAGAACGGACGTGAAAGGATATTCATCCAGTCCTAATCCCTCATAACAAAAAAGATAAAGATCTGAGAGTACTCGCATTTACATTAGTCAGTTCAAGGACAATAACAATTAATAAGAAAACGTCATGTATCCATGACAAAAAAATCAATCAGTATAACTCAAACTGATAGAGGATAAAAATGTTACTAACAGTAAAGGAAAAATATAACACTTTGCAATGTTAAATTGCCAAATTATCGACATATTATGATCACGTAAAAAATAGTATGTGCATATTGAAAGTTTGAGTTCTTTAGAAGGTTGTTTGTTCTCGCTTATTATCCCTGTTTTTCTCTTCCGCTAAAATTAACCGCCCTGATTTAACTAAGTGTGTTGACAATGGCGTTTATCGCAACCAATCAGTTAATCATAATAAAGACATATCTAAAACAAAAAGGCAAACAAACAAGAGTACACAAAACACAGTAAGAAACCTAGACTGAGCAACTCGAACTAAAACAAATATGTCAGATGACTTCAGTTGCCAGTTTAATTCTTGATGCATAAACATAGAATCGAAAACAAAATGTATAGAATGCAAAGGCAAAGAGTCAGAACCAATTTTCCTTTCAAGATAGGCGGCTGTTAACTTTTACAATGACATTAACTTATTTTGTTTATTTGAACTTATGAAACGTATCATCTAATTTGTATGATAAATAATAATAAATCCGACTTCGTTTTCTTCGATCAGTAATCAGGAAAGAGAAAAATATTTTCACGCTGATGATGTGACTTGTCGCGTAGGTAATGTATGCTTTTCCATCAATATACAAACTTACTGTCATTTTTCCTCAAAAGATCTGAAACAGAAAGTGTTGAATTAAATATGGGAATAGGATTATAATCATTGAAATATAACAAAGTATTACATCTGTCTCGCTTTTGAGTTTTTAATGAATTGTAAAGTATAGTCAAAGAGATTTTCATTAATAAATACTAGAAATACAGGAGTATGAATGGATTTAAAGGTTTTAGCATAAATATAAGTTCGCTATTAACCTAAGGGTTTCAGCCTTGTGGGTTTGACTACAATAGTAGGATTATAAAATCGAAAATAAGTGATAATTCAATTGAAACAACTATCCACGAAATGTCAAATAGATTGGATGTCAGTAATTATAGGCATCTATACTGACATCAACAATGAGAAAAAATAAAATACCGTATAGTTGGCTATTAAAGACTCGGACATGAAACATATGCAACGATTCAATTGACAAAACTAAAGGTCTAATTTTTAACAAAATATTTAGCGAAAAACAAATATGGCAGATATAATTAACGAATACAACACAACTACGAGTTTCTGACATGGGACAGGAACTTAAGAAAGCAGTGGGGCTAAACATTATTGGGAGCATTCAAACATCCAGTTAACCGAGGACAATGGTGTTACAACACAATATAATACAACACTTTACAAATAAGTTTAAAATGCTTAACAAATCGGATCAAAACAAGGCAAAATATTAAACATAAAGAGAGAACGGGCAGGGTATTTATCTAGGTTTAACTCCTCATAATAAAATGGACAATAAGTAAATTGCTGAGAGTACTCGGACTAACATACAGTTAGTTCAAAGCCAACAACAACTAACAAAAATATCTTGTTTCTTAGACTTATATATCAACCAGTGCCTACTTAAAATGATAAAAGTTAAAAACGTCATTATAAGTAAGGGAATAGAATAACTTTGTACAATGTCAACATGCCAAATGATTAACATATTGTAATAACTTTAAAATGAGTATGTGTATATTGCAAGTTTTCGCCCTGTCGAAGGTTGTTTGTTCTCTCCTATGAACCCTGTGTTCTCTTCCACTAAATAAAAAGGCCCTGTTTTAACTTTTGTGTTGAAAATTACGTTTATCACAACCAACGCCATGTCTTGAACAAAAAGAAAAACGTCCAAGAGTACACAAAACAGAGTTAGAAACATCAAGAGTGAGCAAGTTGAACCAAAACAAATATTGTGGATGATTGTATTTTCAGTTGCTGAATCAATTCTAGATGTATAGTCGCAGAATTAAAAATGTATATAATGAAAAGGCAATGAGCCAGAAGTTGTTCTTGCAAGACTATGAACTTTTACTATTACATTAATTTATTTTGTAAATTTGAACTTATGTAACTTAATGTCTAATGTGCAAGATAAATAAGAAGAAATCCGACGTCGTTTTCGTCTTTCACTAATCAGCAAAGGAAAATGCTGACACGCTGATGATGTAGGTAGTGTATGCTTTTCATCAATATACTCGTATATGTTTTGAATAAACTTACCGTCATTCGTACTTATAAGATCTGAAATAGAAAATGTTGGTTTTAATAAAGGAGAAGGATTATGATCAATTAAATACAGTAAAGTTTCACATACATATCAGTTAAACTGCTAGTAGTATGTTGTTATTTATGTATTATTGTCATTTTATTTATTTTCTTTTGTTACATCTTCTGATCTCGGACTTGTCTTGAACTGAATTTTAATGTGCGTATTCTTATGCGTTTACTTTTCTACATTGGCTAGAGGTATAGGGGGAGGGTTGAGATTTCATAAACATGTTTAACCCCGCCGCCATTTTGAGCCTGTCCCAAGTCAGGAGCCTTTGGCCTTTGTTAGTCTTGTATCATTTTTAATTTTAGTTTCTTGTGTATAATTCGGAGTTTAGTATGACGGCCATTATCACTAAACTGGTATACATTTTTTAAGGGGCCATCTGAAGGACGCCTCCAGGTGTGGGAGTTTGTCGCTTCATTGAAGACCCACTGATGGCCTTCGGCTGTTGTCTGCTCTATGGTCGGGTTCCCAATTTCCTTTCTCAATTTTAGGTTGTAATTTTTAGTTTTTACTAAATTGTGAGGTACATATGGTCACAGAGATTTCTATAAAAAAAATCCTGAAATACTTTTTGTTTTATTTTGTTTCACTTATTTAAAAGTTCAAAAGATTAAATGAGTTATGATACAGCAGCCCCATCAATTTCGAAAGGTAAAGTCTCGAAAACAAAACAAATCGTCAATATTTTGTGAAAAATATCAAATTAAAAATAAGTTAGACTGGGATTCATGTTTATGAATATGTAGCTTTGAAAACTTAATTTTTAAAATAGTATTCATTTGTTGCTACATAAATTTATCATAGATACCATGATTGAAATTCAGACGCGCGATTCGCCCTCAATAGACTATTCAATGACGCTCGAAACAAAACAAAAAACAAAAAACGGGTAAAATAAAGTATGATGTTGAAGACAAAAGAAATAACAAACTCCGAGGACAATTCTAGACAGAAGGTCCCTATTCAGATGGCTAAAATCAAATAAGAAAACACATAAAACGGAGGACAACAACTGTCATATTCCTGAATTGGTAGAGACATTTTCAAATATTGAAAATGATGAATTGAACCAGGTTTTATAGCTTATTAAAACAGATTCAAATTACCCAATTGTGTCTCTTTTTTCGATTTCATGGAGAAAATAACGATGTCAATGGGCATTTTTTAAATGGAAAGTTTCAGAATAAAATACTGCTCGTTCACAAACACGAACACAATGTTGGAATTTGACCAAAAAAAATATTCCTAACATTACGTGGATTTTTTCGTAACTATGATATCAGATAAGATTAAATCGTTAAAAGACGTCAACCTTTAAATTGCTTCTGATTATACAAGTTGCACCATTTTTCGAATTTCATATAAACAAGACATTGCATAAAAATTTCAAAAAAAAGTTGTGTTTACATGTAATTTATTTTGCATCAGATATGATTCTTTTTAAATTGGAAAAAAAATAAACTACTTATTTTTTTTCCTCGATCTTCCCGAATCATAATAGTTATCAAAGGTACCAGGATTATAATTTTATACGCCAGACGCGCGTTTCGTCTACATAAGACTCATCGGTGACGCTCAGATCAAAATAGTTAAAAAAGCCAAATAAATACAAAGTTGAAGAGCATTGAGGATCCAAAATTCCAAAAAGTTGTGCCAAATACGGCTAAGGTAATCTACTTCTGTGGTAAGAAAATCCTTAGTTTTTTTCGTAAAATTCAAAGGTTTATAAACAGAAAATTTATAAAAATGACCATATAATTAATATTAATGTCAACACCGAAGTGCTGACTACTGGGCTGGTGATACCCTAGGGGACGAAACGTCCATCAGCAGTGGCATCGACCCAGTGGTGTAAATAGTTCTTCTCATATATGTTATGATGGTATGACACTAAATCCCTAACGGGAAGAATTGTGCCTGATATTCATATGATGGAATCATAATTTTTCAATCAGTTTAATTGAAGTCTGGAGCTGGCATGTCAGTTAACTGCTAGTAGTCTGTTGTTATTTATGTATAATTGTCATTTTGTTTATTTTATTTGGTTACATCTTCTGACATCAGACTCGGACTTCTCTTGAATTGAATTTGAAATGTACGTATTGTTATGCGTTTACTTTTCTACATTGGCTAGAGGTATAGGGGGAGGGATGAGATCTTATAAACATGTTTAACCCCGCCGCATTTTTGCGCCTGTCCCAAGTCAGGAGCCTCTGGTCTTTGTTAGTCTTGTATTAGCTGATCTGTAACAATAACATCTTCATGCCTTATATATCATGTACTGTAGTACGCCGCTAGATTAAAACTGACGTGGAAAGGTAACACATGGCCAGCAAAAGCTCTTTTTTTAGAGCCCAGGTGGTCGCGTGGTCTAGCGGGACGGCTGCAGTGCAGGCGATTTGGTGTCACGATATCACAGAAGCATGGGTTCGAATCCCGGCGAGGGAAGTACCAAAAATTTGCGAAAGCAAATTTACAGATCTAACATTGTTGGGTTGATGTTTAGACGAGTTGTATATACATTATGTACACAGCCATGTATCACCATCATTGATTGCGATCCGATGGATACATCTGTTGTAGGGTTGTCACTGACTCAGACGTACTTATGAATATAATTATTTTCTGTGACTGTATCTTACATTAATTTGTAGGATCCTTTACTATAGATAATTTAGCTGATCTGTAACAATAACATCTTCATGCCTTATATATCATGTACTGTAGTACGCCACTAGATTAAAACTGACGTGGAAAGGTAACACATGGCCAGCAAAAGCTCTTTTTTTAGAGCCCAGGTGGTCGTGTGGTCTAGCGGGACGGCTGCAGTGCAGGCGATTTGGTGTCACGATATCACAGAAGCATGGGTTCGAATCCCGGCGAGGGAAGAACCAAAAATTTGCGAAAGCAAATTTACAGATCTAACATTGTTGGGTTGATGTTTAGACGAGTTGTATATATATATATATATATATATATATATATATATATACGTGTCTAAATTGAAAACTACGTTCAAACCTATGATTGCGTTGGATAAAAAAAAACGCAATTTTTATACGTGTGCATGTAAATCAAATATCGTTGTAGAAGGGTCTAAAAACAGCAGAAACGACCAAAAGACCAAAAAAGTGAAAAAGTATATTTAAACAAACGCATTTGACTAACAGGTCGAACAACTGATGTTCTTTAACCCTACTGACTGCCATTGGCGATTGCCAAATAAAATTGATCACAAGATGTAACAAAATGGATCTTAATATAAATTTAATACTAAACAGAAAAACAAATTATTTGTGGCCACGATGTTATGACACAAACATAAGGTGTCAATACTTTTTTAGTACACCAGATCCGGATTTCGACAATTAATGTCTCTTCAGTGATGTTAGGGATCGAAATGGTATTTGGAAGGCCATATAAAAAGTACCCTCATTTTTAGCAAAGGTACCCTGATATATATATATATATATATACAACTCGTCTAAACATCAACCCAACAATGTTAGATCTGTAAATTTGCTTTCGCAAATTTTTGGTTCTTCCCTCGCCGGGATTCGAACCCATGCTACTGTGATATCGTGACACCAAATCGCCTGCAATGCAGCCGTCCCGCTAGACCACACGACCACCTGGGCTCTCAAAAAAAGAGCTTTCGGATATATATATATATATATAGCAAACGTAAATAAAAAACGGTGTACAGAATGTATATAATAAAAAAATTTAATTTGCAAACTACATTTCACATCAAATAATAACAGTTCGTTAAAATATTGTCACTAGCGCTTTCATGCCTTCTGGCAATCTTCAGGCGACGTTTTAACAATGTCCTTGACGACACTGCCGTTGGTTACGTTTATTACGTTACAATAACGATCAGGGGAGATAAATCAAACGTGTTTACGTAGATCCGTTTAATTTTGGCTGAAAGTCCTTGATAAATTGTGCTTCCTTTGCCAGTCTTTTATATTTGTTCGATTGGTTCACTTTATAGAACGGATGTACGGTAAATTGTCCACTACTGCACGTTTTGAAATGTTCGCTCACATCTTGCATTCGTGTGGATGGATCTTGTATATGTTGTCTGTGAACACGATTTCTTTGGCAAATTGAATTACCAGTCTGTCCGATGTACCATTCCTTGCAAGTGCTGCATACAATACAGTAAATTAGGTTTACCGTTTTGCAATTCAGGTCTGCATTTGGAACAATGGTTTGGCCGTTTTTCAATGTTTTTTTGCGGGCGGTTGCCATATATTCACAAAGACCACATTTAGGGTCATTACATTTTGAAGCGTTGTATTGTATTCCATTTGGGTCATAAAACTTAGCCCTTGTCAAAATCTTTTTAAGATTTGAAGGCTGTCCTTTACTTTTCAGGAATTTTTCTGTAGGGAAAAGCTTTTTAATTTTTTTCGTTTTTTGTAAAACCGGCAAATTTGCTTTTATGACGTGGAATATGTCAGGATTGTACGGGTTATTAGTGCTAACAAACGGGATAAGTTCTGTATTACTTTCTTTACGTGATGTGGGCCTGAGTTCCGTCATTGGTATAGATTTTGCCTTTTCTTTTCCCTTTTCTTTTAGTGGGTTTGGATAGTTTTGTTTTTTCTCAGTGGATATCAAAGAATTTTGCCGAAAATTAAGACCACACGAACACCTGGGCTCTACAAACATCTGTAGAGCCCAGGTGGTTTTGTGGTCTAGCGGGACGGCTGCGGTGCAGGCGATATGGTGTCACGATATCACAGTAGCATGGGTTCGAATCCCGGCGAGGGAAGAACAAAAAATTTGCTAAAGCAAATTTACAAATCTAACATTGTTGGGTTTATCTTTAGACGAGTTGTATATACATTATGTACACAGCCATGTATCACCATCATTGATGTCGATCCGATGGATAAATCTGTTGTAGAGTTGTCACTGACTCAGACGTACTTATAAATATAATTATTTTCTGTGACTGTATCTTACATTAATTTGTAGGATCCTTTACTATAGATAATTGAGCTGATCTGTAACAATAATATCTCCATGCATTATATATCATGTACTGTAGTACGCCGCTAGATTAAAACTGACGATTAAAGGTAACACACGGCCACTGAAAGCTTTATTATTGTAGAGCCCAGGTGGTCTTGTGGTCTAGCGGGACGGCTGCAGTGCAGGCGATTTGGTGTCACGATATCACAGTAGCATGGGTTCGAATCCCGGCGAGGGAAGAACAAAAAATTTGCGAAAGCCAATTTACAGATCTAACAATGTTGGGATGATGTTAAGACAAGTTGTATATACATTATGTACACAGCCATGTATCACTATCATTGATGGCGATCCGATGGATAAATCTGTTGTAGAGTTGTCACTGACTAAGACGTACTCATAAATATAATTATTTTCGGTGACTGTATCTTTCATTAATTTGTAGGATCCTTTACTATAGATAATTGAGCTGATATGTAACAATACCATCTCCATGCATTATATATCATGTACTGTAGTACGCCGCTAGATTAAAACTGACGAGGAAAGGTAGCACACGGCCACTGAAACATGTGAAAGCTTTATTATTGTAGAGCCCATGTGGTCGTGTGGTCTAGCGGGACGGCTGCAGTGCAGGCGATTTGGTGTCACGATATCACAGTAGCATGGGTTCGAATCCCGACGAGGGAAGATCAAAAATTTTGCGAAAGCAAATTTACAGATCTAACATTGCTGGGATGAGGTTTAGACGAGTTGTGTATACATTATGTACACAGCCATGTATCACTATCATTGATGGCGATCCGATGGATAGATCTGTTGTAGAGTTGTCACTGACTGAGACGAACTTATGAATATAATTATTTTCTGTGACTGTATCTTACATTAATTTGTATGATCCGTTACTATAGATATTTGAGCTGATATGTAACAATAACATCTCCATGCCTTATATATCATGTACTGTAGTACGCCGCTAGATTAAAACTGACGAGGAAAGGTAACACACGGCCACTGAAAGCTTTATTATTGTAGAGCCCAGGTGGTTGTGTAGTCTAGCAGGACGGCTGCAGTGCAGGCGATTTGGTGTCACGATATCACAGTAGCATGGGTTCGAATCCTGGCGAGGGAAGTACAAAAAAAATTGCAAAAGCAAATTTACAGATCTAACATTGTTGGGTTGATGTTTAGACGAGTTGTATATATAAGTACGGCTGAGTCAGTGACAACTCTACAACAGATTTATCCATATATATATAAGTACATATTTATCCATCGGATCACCAGCAATTGGTTCGAATTCCGGCGAGGGAAGAACAAAAAATTTGCGAAAGCAAACTTTACAGGTCTAACATTGTTGGCTTGATGTTTAGCCGAGTTGTATATATATATATAAATACGAAACGTATTGGAATTTGTGTTATATATATATATATATATATATGTATTAACGAGTCTAAACTGAAAACTACGTTCAAACCTATGATTGCGTTGGATAGAAACCGCAATTTTTATACGTGTGCATGTAAAACGAATTTCGTTGTAGAAAGGTCTAAAAACATCACAAACAAATATTTTCCAAAAGACCAAAAAAGTGAAAAAGTATATTTAAACAAAACGCATTTGACTAACAGGTCGAACAACTTATATATAATAGGAGGCCTATACACAAAAGAAGAAACCGAGCGCCATCTGTCGTTATAATGATCGTTAGTATAATACAGCGATGACATTTCACATATCGAAATTTCACACATTGACATTTAACGAATCGACAAGTTACAAAACATTAATTGATATACAAAATGACAATTTACGAATCGACAAGTTACAATTTACAAATCGGCAAATTGCAAAACATCAATATACAAATCGACATTTAATGAATCGCAAGTTGAAAAAAACATCAATGTACAAACTGATAATTTACGAATCGACAAGTTACAAAACATAAATATACAAATTGGAAAAATATCACAGTTACAAGTTACACATTGACAGGTTACGAAGTAAGAATTTGAACCCAGTTGGCTTTCCATAGCAATGTACCGTTGTTTGTATAGAATTTTGTGATGCTTAGTTGTCAAATTCAAACAAGGTAAATCCTCCTTTTTTGTTGTTCAATGAAATGCTCATTGAACACATTATGGACTTATGATTCGCCATAAAATCTTTTTTTTTTTAACAATTCGAGATAATATCATCTTTGTTTAACAATATGTCTTTTTATGTTGGATTACTTGGGTGCTTTTTTATTCCTATTTTTTTTACAAAACATTCGTAATGATACGATTTACATAAAAATAATTTTTCGGGCACTTTATATCTTGTTGTTCGGTGTGAGCCAAGGCTCCGTGTTGAATGCCGTACATTGACCTATAATGGTTTACTTTTTTCAATTATTATTTGGATGGATAGTTGTCTCATTGGCACTCACGCCACATCTTCCTAAATATATCTAAAGACAATATTTTTGAAGCTTTGTCTGCAGGAACAACAACATACTTATTTCAAAGGGATGATAGACATTGCACGACATCTTTGTCTTTGAAAACGGACTTTGTCCATCATTCACACCGTTTTTCAACTTATGGATGCGACGTTGTATCAGAGATCTGATTGTTTTGACCAATTCTGATAAAGTTTCCTCTTCAACTTCTTCAGGTTCAAATGTTATTCAACGCATGGGGAAAATATGTTGTTGCTTCCAGGGATGGAGTAATCGTTATCTGTAATTGTAATCGATTGTATTTTTTTCCCGGTGATTGACAGTAATCTGTAATCGATGACATTTTCGATTACATGTAATCGTAATTTAATCGATTACAGCAAAAAAAAGATGCAATCATCGATTATCTTTCAATTTCATTTACTTTAGTCAAATAATTTCAGGAACTATAACCTTTTTTAATGCAAATATTTATGTATTCTTCATTTTGTTGAACAGATAAAATAGAATGTATAAATATGACTACAGAGTTTATCAAATGTCTTTAATTAATATCTTTATATTGTATCATGCTGCATTATGATCGAAAAGCTTCCCTACCCAATTTTACTTCATAGCTAGCTTTTGAAACAAATGGATGTATGTGCTTTTCAATAATTCATTGCCATTTGTATATAGAATATGAATTTAGATTTGAAATAAGAAAATAGATTTTAAATAAGAAATATGTCTTAAATTAAGTTCTGTTCTACATTAAAGTACAAAAATATAGTATGCTTATTTGTATTAAAGTTCATTAAAGCATATTTTTTTGTAAGAGTTATGTACACCATTAAAGTAGTAAGTTTATTTGCATTAAAATTCCTTTAAACACAATTTCCATTAAAAGTTTGAATTCAAGCTTAGAATGGACAAATAGTTGAGTTCTTATAAAGTTAAGATATATAACTAGATGTGTCACAGCGACTAGAATGGCCCCGTCCCAAAAAGTTGAAAAATCTGCGATTTCAATAACATGATGGTAGTCTCACATATCAAAAATCAGCTCAAAATCTGAAGGCGTATAGAAATGCGTACAACTGTGATATTAAATAATTTATCAAAGTCCAAAGCCCGTAATTTCAGCAAATAATAGCGGAGTGGAAAGCAACTTAAACTTGATTTGTAAATCAGCATGGTTAACTAACATACCAAAAATCAGCCCAATTTCTGAAGGCGTTTATAAACAAGAGGCTCTCAAGAGCCTGAATCGCTCACCTTAATTTTTTTGGTTAAATCTCTCATCAATGATTATTTTGGCTTTTCAATTTATTTAAATGTTCTTTGAATCGTCCTATTTTCTTCAAAAGCAAACAAATCATTTTCTCCTATGTTCTATTTTAGCCATAGGAGCTATGTTTCTGACATACAAGGAAATGAAATATAAAATTTATACTAGATATTCTGAAACTCATTTAGCCTAAGTTTGGCTGAAATTGATACAGCAGTTTCAATGGAGAAGATTTTTTAAAGTAAGTCAACATGATGAACAAATTGTGAAAAAAGTCTTTAAAGGGCAATAACTCCTTAAGGGGTCAATTGACAATTTTGGTCAAATTGACTTATTTGTAGATCTTACTTTGCTTAACATTTTTGCTATTAACAGTTTATCTGTATCTATAATAATATTCAAGATAATAACCAAAAACTGCAAAATTTCTTTAAAATCATCAATTCAGGGGCATTATACCTGAAAAACCAGTTACCCAATTCGGCTGAAAATTTCAGGACAGGTAGACCTTGACCTAATAAATATTTTAACTTTCTTGTCTTATTTGCTCTAAATGCTGGAGTTTTTGAGATATAAGCCAAAAACTGCATTTTACCCTGTGTTCTATTTTTAGCCATGACGGCCATGTTTTTTGACGAAATAAAAAATAAAGCACAAACTTTATTTTATACACCCTACTGATCATTCAGTTAAAGTTTGGTTGAATTTGGTTTAGTAGTTTTAGAGGAGAAGATTTTTTAAAGTTAGCAAATATGATGAACAAATTGTGAAAAATTGTCATTAAAGGACAATAACCCCTTAAGGGGTCAATTGACAATTTTGGTCATATTAACTTATTTGTAGATCTTACTTTGCTGATCATTTTTGCTGTTTACAGTTTATCTTTATCTTACTTTGCTGATCATTTTTGCTGTTTACAGTTTATCTTTATCTATAATAATATTCAAGATAATGACCAAAAACTGCAAAATTTTCTTAAAATTACCAATTAAGTGGCAGCAACCCAACAATGGTTTGTTTGATTCATCTGAAAATTTTAGGGCTGATAGATCTTGACCTAATGAACAGTTTTACCCTTTGTCAGATTTGCTCTAAATGCTTTCGTTTTTGAGATATAAGCCAAAAACTGCATTTGACCCCTATGTTCTATTTTAAGTAACGGCGGCCATGTTTTTTGAGGATCAAAAATCGAAGCACACACTTTGTGCAGGATAATCTAAGGAACAATCATGCTAAGTTTCATTCAAATCCATTCAGTAGTTTCAGAGGAGAAGATGTTTGAAATTTGTTAACGACGACGACGACGTCGACGACGACGACGACGACGGACGCCAAGTGATGAGAAAAGCTCACATGGTGAGCTAAAGAACTCTGTATAAAAGTTTGTTGCGGAATTACGGAATTACGGAATTACGGAATTACGGAATTACGGAATTACGGAATTACGGAATTATGGAATTTCGGAATTTCGGAATTTCGGAATTACGGAATTACGGAATTTCCGACAAGGGTAAAACTATTTGGCACCGACAACTACGTTGCAGGGCCATAAAAATTAAGAAAGTACACAAAATTCTGTTGACATACAACTAATGGTTTACCATTGAATTTTTTTTTTTAAACAAATACATGTATCCCGTTTTGACACTATGACTGATACCCACAAAATGACTTATATATACAGGTTAAAAATGAAATATTCATCAGTGCATACATATTCTATAATTGAATCACCAATCCTTACATCACTTTTTTAAAAATATTGCGACTTGAACATAACCAACAAAATTCTAGGAGTGAACTTAAGGTGACCTGGATATTTCCTGCCCTCTTTTTTTATAACATTTTATCTCTTGCATTGGAGATATTGTGGGTTGGTATTTGTATTGTTAAGAATCAAAAAAGTAAAATACAATTGAAGTATGAACACATAGTCAAGGCCAAGGCCAAGAAGAATATATATATATCAAAATAGAATGTGCACTAGATTTGCAATAACTTATCTAAAATATGCTCAAATACTGTAAATTTGTGTGATTGATGCTCAATTCACCTTCATTTAATTTTAGAAAAAATATTACGAATGCTGTATTCACGTTAGCTTCACATGAAAAATTTAACATGAATTTCGTGTTAGAGCTCAATTCACATTAATTGAACATGAGTTTCATAGATAAGCTTGTTTGAGGTTAATCTCACATCAAATTTACCTGAACAAAATTTGCCTGTGTATATACATGTATATGGAAAACCCATGTATAACATGTTTAATTCACATGAGAACTAAGATACATGTCAACAATCATGGTAATTATACAAATAGGAGGACATTTTGAAAAATATGTAATAAAGGCACCATGCCTTTTACATGTAGTAATCACGCATGTATCACAGGTGTATTTCCTTACGCATGTAATTCACATGTGAAACACATGAGAATATGTGTGAATCATGAGTATCACATGCGTTTTTCACACATGTGTCACATGCGTGGCATGAAACGTTACATATTATTTTTAATTTGATTAAAGAATACAAAATTCTGAACAAACTTCTTATCTTCACTTGTCACTTGATCAAAGTCTTCTAATCAATAAGATACAGAATTTGTTTTCATTTCAATTATGTTAAATTATTAAAAGGGATTTACTTTATTTTGCCCCAGGATATATATTGTACTCAATTGACAGTTTTATAACCTGTAAATAGGGTGGTAATCCAAACAAAAGGATTAATTAAATATGATTAGGAATTTTGATTTTTACAAAACATCCAACATTGTAATTGTCTTTGTTAAAATAAACCTGTTTTAATGAATATAAACAAACAAGCTTAGTAACTTAAGTCAGTTCGAAAACATTTTATTTCATACATAAGTGATTGATGCAATGCAATGTCATCTCTCAATAATGTTGAAAGTCGAAATGCCAAGATTTATTTGAATACTACTGATCCTCAGTTAGAGATTCCCTCTACAAAACAACTGTCAACTTATATTTTGGAACAAGCTTTAAATGCTGTATTTGGTAAAGTTCTAAATTTCTAATATACAAGCGTTGAGCAACATACTTGTGTTTAAACTTTCTTTATTAATTTAAACAAAAGAAGATTTTAAGCATGTAATTGACAGTAATCAAAAAGTAATCAATTACAATCCATAATATACAAAAATCAGAATGATATTAACCGATTACATAAAAATCCTTCATGTAATCGATTACATTTGTCATTAATCGTGCCTATCCGTTTTGCTTCGGTTCCATTATTTACAATCTCTTCCTTAATTGGGTAACACTAGTGTCCGGACAATGTTCTGACAATGATATGTCGATAGTCCTGATCGATTTGAAAATGCTAAATCCGTTTTTATGTGCTCCAATATTACTGTCAATTGCAATATGCAATCTATTGTGACATAAACACCATCAAGTAAAATTTTGTCAGGTTTGGTTGATGTAGTCAAAACATTTTGTTATACGAGTCAGCCTGAGATTGAACTACTGTATTTGTGTGTCATGTCAATATTTAGAATACAATATGAACATGTTTGGACTCTAAATAGATGCAGATTTATTTTTTTGTCGTCATTGTGTTCCAATATTGCTATTATTTGTATTGCATATTTCATCCTGATATAGAAATATGAAAGATTAATTAGGGTCCAGATAAATTAACATTAGAAAGTGCAAATGTAGTCAGTTTTGATTGATGCGGTAAAATAATTTTGTTATACGAGTCAGCCTGGGGTATCACAACTAATGTCTTTTTGGTGTGAGTCAATATTTTGAATAAAAAGAGGACATACATGTACAAAAATTAAGAATGGAATTAAATGGGGAATGTGTAAAAGAGACAACAACCCGACCAAAGAGCAGACAACAGCCGAAGGCTACCAATGGGTCTTCAATGCAACGAGAAACTCTCGCAGCCGGTGGTGTGCTTCAGCTGACTCTAAACAAAAATGTAGTCTAGTTCAGTAATAATGGACGTAAAACGAAACCAAGAAATATACACAAGAAGTTAAAATTAAAAATCATACAAGACTATAATGGCAATCTCTAATGATGCAGACAATATGTTGTAGTCATTGTAATCGAACATTTCTCGCTTATTTGGAAGGTGTTTTTTGCAATTCATTATTCATTATGCGCCCATATATTGAAGGTTTACATAATAAAGTGCAAATATGTTAAGTTTTGGTTAATCCAGTCAAATTCTATTATTGATATAAGAGTCAGCCCGATGTATCAAAACTACTGACATTTTCTGTGAGTCAATACAATTTTGAATACAAAGAGGACATGCTGGCAATCTAAAATGTTCTAATATTGCTTTTATTTGTTATTCAATCTATCTTGACATACAAATATTACTGATTTGTTTTGGTGATATATGAATTTACATAATACATCGTAAAATTATGATCTTTTTTGTTGATGTGGCCAAATGACGTCGATTTTGTTACAAGAAGCAGCAAGAGATATCAAAACTACTGATTGTTGTGGCTAGTCAATAATTATGTATAAAATTGATTCGAAAAAATTGTGTAGTCGTTGTGTTCCAGTATTGCAGTCATTTGTATTATAAAATCAATCCTAACAGAACAATACTACAGATTTACTATGCGTCTACAAAGATTTAAATAAAACAATGGAGAAAGTGCAAATACTGTTAGTTTTGGGTGATGGGGTAAAATGATTTTGTTATACAAGCCTGCACCAAATCTACTGACATTTTCTGAAGTATCAATATTTTGAAGAAGAAGAGGATATGCTGGTATTCTAAACTGATGTAGACAATATTTTGTAGTCAATGTGTTTCAATATTGCTGCCATTTGTTATATATAATAAGGGATGGATCCAGATATTTGGGTAAGAAGGGTGCAAACTAACAATTCTGCCAAGCGGACAATACGAAACGTATGTTTAGGTAAAATTATCGAAACATTCTATTTTTAGCTGAGAAAAACCCATACTTTACTGATTGATACTGATTAATAATGTGAGTATATAAATATACATAACTAAGTAAAATGTTGTCAGTTTTTGTTGATGTTATTCAAATAAGTTGTTATACTAACCCATCTCTGTACTTAATGAGTTTTTGTTAGATGTCAATATTTGGAATAAAATAAGAACATGCTGGCATTCTTTTTTGATGCTGATAATATTTGTTGTGATTGTATTTCAGTATTGCTATCATGTGTATTTTACAACCCATCCTGATTTAAAAATATTACTAATTTATAATGAGGGTCGATAAATTAACATAACAAAACCACTGGAAATTTGTGGCGAATCATAATTTTAGATAAAAAACAAAAAGAAGACTGATGTCTGCTAAATTGATGCGGACAACATTGTGTAGCCACTATGTTCAAACAGTGCTGTCAATTGTATCATACGATCAATTGTGAACTACAAATGCTACGGAGTTACTATAGGCTATAATAGATTTACATAATGAAGTACAAATATGGTCATATTTAGTTGATGCAGTAAATTTATTTAGTTATATTGAGCAAGTCTTACACGTTTACTGTTTAATCCCGCCACATTATTTATGTATGTGCCTGTCCCAAGTCAGGAGCCTGTAATTCAGTGGTTGTCGTTTGTTTATTTGCTACATATTTGTTTTTCGTTAATTTTTTTACATAAATAAGGCCGTTAGTTTTCTCGTTTGAATTGTTTTACATTGTCTTATCGGGGCCTTTTATAGCTGACTATGCGGTATGGGCTTTGCTCATTGTTGAAGGCCGTACGGTGACCTATAGTTGTTAATGTTTGTGTCATGTTGGTCTTTTGTGGTTAGTTGTCTCATTGGCAATCATACCACATCTTCTTTTTTATATTAGATGTGAAAACTGCAGATTTTATGATGATTCAATTTTTCAATAAAAAAGTTAAAACGAATTCATGTTTATAAATATAATTCTATACGTTTTAAACCGATCAAAACTTAAAACATTTTATAGAAAATACTTGTACATGTATATTATGTATAAACGACTTTAATATTTGATATTCATTGGAATGTATATTCAATGCCTGTAAGAATTGATACCAATATCGCTTTAAGTTTATAAAGATGAAGATCATTGAGAAATATGAATAACAAGATAAGTCGTATAATGTACAAATATATGTTTTTAATCTGTACTGTTTATCACTTAAAAGTATTATATTAACTTTTGTGTCCATGTTTATATCAAGAGACAAAGACATTTAAAAGTATGTTTTTTTTAAACTTATGTAGAGCGGTCCTGGTAACTTATGATAAAGCAGAAAAGCCAAAACTTAACCAGCGACCAGATCAGGTTCGATCGGCGTTGTCATGTCAACTTCGAATTGGTACTAGGACTGGTCAAGCAGTCCTAAATCCAATTCACAGGTTAACAAAATGACTATTTAGCAGGTAAACATGAGGTAAAGGTTAAGCCTACATTAACTCCCCCCCCCCCCCCCCCCCAATATATTGGGGATGATTTAGTAATACTGGTAGAATATTTTAACTTTTTTGAATGAAAAATGTCAAAGTTAACCTGTGATTGGGTTTAGAACTGCTTGACTTATCTGAATAAAATGAGGTATGGTGATAACATTTTACCTTGTTTTGAAACTGTCGCTAGTTCTGTACAAATTTCTTTTTCTATAGGGTCAGCAAGAGAAAACTCCTTGGAAAGGTGACTAGCACAATTGGCATTGTTTAATTCATTCTTGAATAGTTGTTTTACAACTGCAATCTGATCTACAAAAGACAATTTGATCGTAACTAATACTTTTGTTTCTTGTTCGTCTTGGCAGTGTGAAAGTGCTTATACTCGTTTTAAATGAACTTTCATTTAACGCGTATTCCCCGACAGAATGTCATTACCAATGAATTCAGATTGTAATTTTAGAAAGCGTGGTATAGGATATGAAATGGCATACATCTATAAATAGCATTGTTAAGTTGATCTACGATTCTTAGTCCTGAAAAGCGTAAAAAGACATTTTCAAAATCTTACCTTACTTAACGTTATGAGAAACATATATGAAATAAAGAATTAAACAAGACAAATCTACACTTTCAAACCAAACCTTCATTATATAACGATGAACACTAAAATAGCAACTTCATTAAACAGTTGTTTATATAAGAACAAAGATGTGGTATGACTCTCAATGACACAACTCTTCAAAGAGACCAAATTGACACAGAAATTATGAACTATAGGTTAACGTACGGCCTTCAACAATGAGCAAATCTTACACCGCATAGTCAGCTATGAAAGGCCCCGAAATGAAAATTGAAAACAATTCAAAAGAGAAAACTTACTGCCTAATTCATGTACAAAACAATGAACGAAACACAAATATGTAACATAGCAAAAATTACAACCATATAATTACAGGCTTGACATTGGACAAGCACATACATACAGAATGTGGCGGGTTAAGCATGACAGAGGAGTAAACAGTATGAGAAAAACATGACCTTGTTCAATGCCAAGAGAAAGGTATCGAGAACTTGGATATCCATAAAAATGCATATTTATAGTACGATATTGTCAAGTTGCTTTTCATTAGCTGATAAAAAGAAATGAATATTAATACTTATAAAATCAATATTCAATGATCTAATAATAATGTTGAATTGGAACTTTTCAGAGTAAGTATATTGAAGAGATCGAAAAGTTACCAGAATCATTTCTAAGTTTCCAGCACGGTTAACATGGTAAACACTAAATTATACTAAATTATAATCCTAAAAACTATTTGTGAATCATTCTCTGATATTTTGTTTAGATTGTCCTATCACTTGTTCTTACCTTTTGTAAGAGGGCTTTCAAACTTCAAATCAATAGTTACAGTATCGTCAATCTCTACGTCAATTCCACCCGCAATATGTACATTTTGAACCAGTGTAAGCATTGCAAATTTAAAAGTCTCTACAGTTTCAAATATTCCTGATGAAGCTTTTAGTTTTAGGATGATGCTGTTGACCTTTTTGGCAACTACTTGTAGTGTTTGTTTGTCAGATGTATCTACTATATTGTCAACGCCTGTTGGGATATGTATTTCTGTCGGAAGATTTTCAATGACTTTCTTTTCTTTGTCTTCTGTCAAACATGTTTGATGCAATTCACTGGTAAAATTCGGTTCTTGGACATCTACAATTAACAATTATGTACAGTGATAGTAACATGTACTTATAAAACGGATGATTACATTAACGTTTTGAAAAGAATTAAGACTACAATAATTTTAATAACTGTTATCAATATCTCTTCCCCATAATCCGTGAATGAACATAAGTAAACCCAAATCAGACAAGGAATTAGAGCGTTGCATGAGTGAAGATAACACATTTAGTTAGCACATGTCAACTTCCTTTGAATTATACATGAACTTTGTATTTCTCTTGTTGTTTTATTTATTTGATAGAAAGTAATTTCTGATGCTTTTGCTTACAAAAAAACAGGTTTCTGTAAATGTAATTAACACATATTGAATTAACTTTGTATACGGTATGCTTTTGATGATTATGATAGAAGACCAAAAAATAAACACAAAACAATTTGCAGTATATATGTATTATTGTTTTCTTAATGTTTGTCTTAAAACGTTAAAGATCTCACCTAATGTCTCGACTAACTCGTCTAATTGCTCTTGCTTTATTCCCAGGTTTATGCTTTGCTTTCCAACGGAACCTATACATGCTATAAGTTTTTTTAATCCAGCTAAGAAAAATGATAAAAATATGATTATGAAAGGCATTACAACTGCTTAAGTGTTAATAACTTAGCTTCCATGTTTTAATGCGTTTTTCTTTTAATTAAAATGTCGTTATTTTTTGTTTTCATTCTGTTAAATTTCTCATCATGGTTCGATGCATAATTCGTTATATATATATTTATATATAAAAAAAAGTAGACTTAATATATATGTATTATAAAACGGATGTATCTTTTTGTAAACAACATGTGATATGATTGCCAAACAGACAACTATCGAAAATACATCAAGTTAATTAAATGTAAGAAACTATAGGTCACTATGTTGTCAAAACAATGAGGAGATCTCATACTTATAGGTACCAGTCTTGTATTACAACTCCAGTTTCCGGTGCATGTCAAAACATTTAGGAAAATAAAATAGTCATTTTTTTCAGATTTCTTTTCTGAACTCAAAACATATTTGTTTTTCGTTCATTTTTGTTGTTGTTGATATACACATGGAAAAAAGTATTGCAACACCTTGATTTTTTAAAACTTAAAATTTCAGTCTCTTATTTTGGATGGAATATGGTAAAATATTTTTAAAATAATATTGAAACGTAGTTAATGATAACATTGGCATTAAAACGAACAAATAATGTGTGTAAAAAAATGAGTTTTATCTAACCAAAACTTTTATAACAAAATGAAGTGTTTTTTGTACAAAAAAAAATGCATTTTACAACTTTTACTGTAGTCGAATTTTACAATGTCAGACATTTCAAAATTAATCTTTAGATGATTGTTCACATCATAGTTGGTCGTTTTACGCCAAAGAATTAGTACTTTGTGCGCAGCCTCCATTCAAACAGATAACCGCATCTTAACGTCTTCTGATTCCTGCCATTAGTCGACTAATGTGTTGCTTAGGAAGCAGCAACCATTCTTGACGAAGGGTATTGTTTATCTCATGACGTGTTTGAAATGGGGTGTCCTTTCGTGCACTTAACGCCCAATAATGTCCCATATGTGCTCGATATGGTTCAAATTCGGGCTACGATTGGGCAAAGGAAGATAAACCGAATTCCGTTGGAACAATGGATCTTCCTCCACGACGCTAATTTCCAACTTTGGCGAGCTCTGCACTATATTGGATACGGGCATCTGTGTGTCTGTGCGTAGGCAAAGGTCCCCGAAATGGTATTATCGCACGATAACCAGTAGCGATGAGCCGATCTCGAACAGTTCTTGTTTAAAGGATCCTGTTTGATCACCACTCTCTTTTCAGGATTGTATTGTTTGCAATAGGTTTCCTTCTGACCAACCTTCATTATGCTTGAGTTTCTCTAGCAAATGTTATAGGGGTCTTCTTGACATCGGAAGGTCTTTAACATCGTTTCTTGCCTGATTTTTATTCTCAAAACGACTTATAGTGGAATGGTAATGACCAACAATACGTGCAATCGTCACAGCGTCATACCTGCTTCCCTCATGCTGATTATCTGGCCCGAGAACACAGTTATTTCGTAGTGCATTTCTTTAAGACAATAAATTCAAATTAAAAAAATCGCACCTGCTCTTTCTCAAACATATTTTTACAGTGTAGTGTACTACCAGTGAGACAAATAATATCAAAATTATAGAAACTTCTACTAGCTCTAACTCAAAATATTGACAATTCTGTGTTAAGGGGGTGTAAAATTCAGTTTGACAGCTTCAGACGTGATAAAATTTGACCTTTTAGAACTGGACCAATTCACTACTTAACATAAAGTTTCAGCACCCAAATTTTTTTGACATGTAATTACATCCCCCTACTTAATATTTCATGCATTTAATATCAAGAAATAACTCGAGAAATGGTATCAAATAAAACATGCAAGTTATACACTGTTTACACTAGGGACTATATTCGTAGACAACGCTAACCAAGGGACGATAACTGTGTCCTTGGACCATCTGCCATGTTGCTGCAGTTATGAGTTGTGGATGACCAATTACAAGGTGTCAATCACATAAATGTATAAACTTGGTTATTTTAAGTGTTGAAAACAATGAGATAGAAACATCTGTTTTAGTGTTAACGAGTACAGTAGCTGCATATCCAGATAAGAATTGATATAGTCGATATTTATAGATTAAACTCAGGTGATATTTAAATAATGTTTAACTTGTTTTATTTCAACAAAATATTTAAAAAAAATTATAAGTGTTTTTTAATTTGAATTTCAATTTGGTGTTGCAATACTTTTTTCCATGTGTATATATATATAAATAAGGCCGCTTGTTTACTCGTTTGAATTGTTTTACATTGTCATTTCGGGGCCTTTAAAGCTGACTATTTGGTATCGGCTTTGCTCATTGTTGAAGGCCGTATGGTGACCTATATTTGTTAATTTCTGTGTCATTTTTGGTCTCTTGCGAAGAGTTGTCTCATTGGCAATCATACCACACCTTCTTTTTTATATGATAAAAAAAATCAAAGATCAGCTGTTTTGCATGTCAATAACAAAACTGCAACCTATAGTCAACAAGAAAAACGTATATTATAATCAAATCAAAATTGTTCAAATGATAAAAAAAAACTAACAACTTGAATCATAAAATTGGATAAACCGTATACCTTTGTTATTGGGAATATGCGTTTGAAGACATCACGTGGTCATTTGAAACGAAATGATGACAAAAGTCGGATAGAAATATAAATTTAGTTCACTTTTCTTAGAGAGTACGTTTATATTGATGAAAAATGCATATTTATACACAAGGAGCATAATCTTGTATTTTGTTGCTTTTTGGGACTATTTAATTATATATTGACCGCTCCACTCATGTTCGCACAATTTTGAGAACTACAATTTACATTTAGTGGGGAAGTGCTTAAAACTAGATCTCTTCAATGATTGTCCCATTCTAAATAGTACAGGTAGAAATGAGTTGAATTAAGAACAAAATGTCCACTGAATGTTTTCATTCACCTCCTTAATAAACAAACGACAAGTACAGCAGACTACAAAGGCATGGTGTATAAAAAAGGTTGAAAACGTTAATTTGCTAATAAATTCGTGTAGCTCCAACTTCGTATAGTAGAAAAAATTAGCTTCATAAAAATAGTTTGCTTTAATTTTTGTATCTTCATTCTGAAAATCGGTGAATCAAAAGATCTTCCAATTGTGCATTTAAATGAGTTTGTCCATTTTTGTTATCGATATACAGCAAATATTGGTATTTCTATTGAAATTTCAGTTTCACAACCTTCTGAAGCAATTATGTGGATAACTACTAGACATAAACATCGTGTATTGTTCTGCATATTTCTAATAACACAGTTAAGCAAATGTACAATTATTATTTAGAAATTTATTTAGAAAAACTCTTGATCAGTGTCGTCTCCGTTTTTTTTTTTTTTTTCTGACATTCGCGACTCTATCATGAGTGATAGTGATTTTTTTATTCTTTTCCGTCATTGGCATTGTACTACGACAGTTACATAGCAAAATCTACATGTTTTTTCTAAGATACATTTATATTTACCCGCCATTTTTCTACTTTCTACGATCATATCTAAAATATGAAGAGGATAAGATAATAGGTGCTATATATGAGAAGAAAGTAAATATACTACTGATTATATATTAGTAAACATAATAGATATTTAGCTGATCTGCAAAATTTAGTTAGTCTTTATGCTATATATCATATACTATATTACAGTATAAAGGGGACACGAGTATGACTAAGCCACCGAATTCTGGGTATTTACTTCAGTCTAGGTGACCGGGTTGTCTTAAACGCAATTCTACGACAGAACCATCCGTTGAATCACTTATAAAGGTGATATAATGTTGAATACATTGTTTACATTAATAACTACTCTAAATACAAGCATAACAATGTCAAACAAAAACTAATGATGCAAATGTAGATTTTGCTAAACCTTATTCACATACAAAAGGCGACAGAAATGTGTTATAAGCTCACTAACCAGGTTTTGTGCTACACATCAATCCTTCTTAGATCCTATTTAATTATAAGATTTATGTAAATTATCAGTAGTGGGCAGATTATTTAAAAGAATTGCATTTCGAAATCAAGAATAATCTTATCACCAAATAACAAACAAGTTATTATTCAAATACCTGTCAGGTTTTACTCCAGATCATTTTACCGTTCAACAGCTACAATGTAATCATGCTAATAGAAAGGTACTACAGGATAAGTCATTTGATGATTGCTATATATAACATCCCTTATATTATCTGAGCAATGCTTTTGGAAGCGTGTATCATACTGGCCTACTGATAAAACTGAAAGCATATGGTCTTGATGGAAAACTATACAAATGGAATGAAGGTTGTATTACAAAGAATTTTTTTTACCTGTTTATATTTGGTATTTAAGAATACGAATGCAAGAGTTCCACAAGGCTCCGTATTTGATTTATTCTACTATTCCTTTTTCAGACAAATGACAAAACTGATAATTTGATAAGTTAAATCGATGGTTGCTGATTACACAACCCATTCTTCTTTCCGTAATTACCCTTACACAATAGAGGGTGTCTTAAATAGCGGTTTTGAAAAATTGCAGCAAAGTTGGCGAATTAATTTTAATCTTAAGGCAGATCAATGATTAAAATTTGTATTTAAGCCAAGCGCGCGTTTCGTCTACAAAAAACTAAAAAGTGAAAAATGCCAAACAAAGTTTGCCAAATCCTGGGGTAGAAAAGCTTTAGTATTGAAAGAAATCAAAAAATTTGTAAACAGTTAACTTATAATTATAACAATATCAATAATAATTCATGTCAGCACAGTGATGGTTGATACCTTCTGTAAATTAAAACTCAACCAGCAGTGACCTCGACCCAGTGCTTGTAAATAAACTCATCATAGATATCAAGATTACATTTTTTGTATTTATAACAGACGCGCGTTTCGTCTTTTAAACACTCATTAGTGATGCTGGAATCAAAAAATTAGAAAGGCCGAATAAGTACGAAGTTGACGAAAATTAAGGACCAAATTCCAAAGTGTTTTGCCAAATACTGCTAAGGTAATCTATTCCTGAGGTAGAAAAGCCTTAGTATTTCAAAATTTCAAAGTTTGTAAGCTTCCCGAGATAGAATTTTCATTCTTTTGCCAGAATCAAGATTTTACTATGCGATTTTCAAAAATATACTGTTCACAGTTTTAAGAAAAGAAAATGAAAAACTGGTGTCATCAAACTTATTTACATTAACAAGTAAAGATAAAAAAAAAAAAAAATCACTAAACGAGTTATCTCCCCTTAAATGGCTTAGTTGAAGAAAAGTTTGATTCTCGTGCACAACTGTTAGGTATTTGTTTAAATATTTTAGATACTTAGTAATGCAATAAATAAGTAATTTTTTTTCATATACAACCAGTTGCTCCGCAGGGCGCAGCTTTATACGACCGCAGAGGTTGAACCCTGAATGGTTGGGGCAAGTATGGATACAACATTCAAGCTGGATTCAGCTCTAAATTTGGATTGTGATTAAATAGTTGACACAGCATAAGTTTCTGACACAGAATGAATGTGGTCTAATGAACTTAAAATCTTTGTTTTGCCTTTGAGCAATTAACTATGCTGTTGAATATTAATCCTCTCAAAAAAATGTTTGAAGAAATTTTCTTTTTATTTATGAAATTTCAAATGAGAAAAATTGAACCCCTCCCCCCCCAGTTTTTTTTCACATCCTTTATTCCATTTCTAATAACAACAATAATTACTCATTTAAATACATCATAAAATATTAAAATGTAAAAAAGTGCTTGTTATCACTGAAAGATTGTTTTAATTTATCAGTTGGTAGTAAAAGTGAATGTACACTGTATATTGTATAAAACAATGATTTAAGTTGATTCAACTACCTATTCTGGACAAAAAAAGATAACTCCAATTGAAATTCTTGCTATTGCACAACATTGTGCAATTAGATAGTTCTTGCTATTGCGCATTACTGTGCAATTGAAAATACTGCTATTGCACAATACTGTGCAATTGAAGATTTCTTGCTATTGCGCAATACTGTGCAATTGAAAATTTCTTGCTATTGCACAATACTGTGCAATTGAAGATTTCTTGTTATTGCTGAGTACTGTGCAATTGAAAATTTCTTGCTATTGCACAATACTTAATATAATAATTTTAGATCCTGATTTGGACCAACTTGAAAACTGTGCCAATAATCAAAAATCTAAGTACATGTTTGGATTCAGCATATCAAAGAACCCCAAGAATTCAATTTTTGTTAAAATCAAACTAAGTTTAATTTTGGACCCTTTGGACTTTAATGTTGACCAATTTGAAAACAGGACCAAAAATTAAGAATCTACATACACAGTTAGATTTGGCATATCATAGAACCCCATTTATTCAATTTTTGATGAAATCAAACAAAGTTTAATTTTGGACCCTTTGGGCCCCTTATTCCTAAACTGTAAGGACCACAACTCCCAAAAATCAAT
The DNA here is from genome assembly GCA_019925275.1 of Mytilus edulis. Classification (NCBI taxonomy): domain Eukaryota; kingdom Metazoa; phylum Mollusca; class Bivalvia; order Mytilida; family Mytilidae; genus Mytilus; species Mytilus edulis. The sequence goes on from CM034362.1 coordinate 90,724,531, forward strand.
ACCAACCTTCCTTTTTTGGTCATAAACCTTGTGTTAAAATTTCATAGATTTCTATTTACTTATACTAAAGTTATGGTGCAAAAACCAAGAAAAATGCTTATTTGTACCCCTTTTTGGACCCTTTTTCCTAAACTGTTAGGACCAAAACTCCCAAAATCGATACCAACCTTCCTTTTGTGGTCATAAACCTTGTGTTTAAATTTCATAGATTTCTATTTACTTATACTAAAGTTATGGTGCGAAAAAAAATTCAAATTTTGCGGTCGTATAAAAACAGTCTAACCAATAAAAGTTCACATCTTACTACAAAGGAGTAGGTCCGGTAAGACCCCTTTTTGGCCCCAAAATATAACAGTTTTACAAAATTGTTAAAATGTAAACTTTTAGTTATTTATTGGACAGTTGAATGCTTCTTCTACATAAATATGGGCTGTTTTTGACAATACAATGCACATATATCGGGTTGTAGCGCCATTAAGTCACGTAAATTACTGAAATCTTCAAAATTCTAGCATTTTAGTTAAATTTTAAACGGTTTCCGTGTAAAACGAAAGTGGCCGCATTCGTGTTAATATTGAAATGTAAGTTATATTTGACGATCATACATAACATATTTAAAGGTTGAGGATGAACACGGATGCGGCCACTTTCATTTTGGACAAAAACCATCAGAAAAGTGACATTTTCCGGCATATTTGGTAGATTTTTCATATTTGAGCTTGAATCGGGTCGATTTTGATGACTAAATCCTCAACCTTTAAATATGTTATGTATGATCGTCAAATATAACTTACATTTCAATATTAAATATGAACACGAGTGAGGTCACGTTCAAATGACACATACCAGATAGATATGTTCACCTTACAGTCCTTCCATACACCGAATATACTAGACCTATTGCTTATAGTATCTAGAGATATAGACTTGACCACAAAAACTAAACCTTGTTCACTGATCCATGAATGAGGGCGAGGTCACATGAAAACTGTATGACAGGCATGAGGACCTTGCAATGTACAGACATACCAAATATAGTTATCCTTTTACTTTTTTTTATTTTACATTACAAATTTTTTTTTCAAGCAGTCACTGAACCATGAAAATGAGGTCAATGACATTGCACATGTGACTGACGGAAACTTGGTTATATGAGGCATCGATATACAAAATATGAAGCATCCAGTACTTCTACCTTCTGAAATATAAAGCTTTTAAGAAGTTAGGTAACGCCGCCGTTGCCGCCGCCGCCGGAACACTATCCTTATGTCGAGCTTTCTGCAACAAAAATTGCAGGCTCGAAAAAATTAAACTGAACTCAAAATACAAAAACGGAAAGTGCCTTATCAAATGGCAAATTTTAAAGCTGGTACACATCAAACGAATGGACAAAGCTGTCATATTCCTGACTTGGTACAGATAATTTCCTATGAAAAAAGGGGGAATAAAACCTGGCTGCAAACCTCTCACTTATATGACAGTCGCATAAAATATCATTATATTGATAACGATGTGTGAACAAAACAAACAGATATAATAGGTTTAAATGTCAATAATAAGGGTACAGTATTCAACGTTGTGTTATTCACATAATCATAATAAAAACAAACAACAGCCAGCTTAAAGACGTCTCCGGGTGCGAGAGTTTCTCGCTACATTAAAGAACCATTGGTGGCCTTCGGCTGTTGTATGCACTATGGTCGGGTTGTTGTCGCATTGACACATTCCCCATTTCCTTTCTCAATTTTAGTGCATGTTTACAAACATTTACTGAATAAAGAATAAGCAACACGAACCCCACTAAAAACTAGGGGTGATCTCAGGTGCTCAGAAAAGGTAAGCAGATCATGCTCCAAATGTGCCATCCTTCGTGTTGCTTATGTTATAACAAATCCGGTAGATAGTCTAATTCGGTAGGTCACTTTCATGACAGGGAAGGGGATTGTAGTTACAACGTAAGGAAAATATCCGATATCACTTGTGAAACGGTTATTCCAAAACGGTCAACCAACTCGTGATGGCGTCCGTAAATTTTACGAATGGATGATTTTAACTTCACCATTTGGAACTCTTGGTTTAATAGCTTCCTTGTGAGATAATAACCGTTTATAGTCGAAACCTAATGTCTTATTGTGTATTATTTATGACGAAACCACATTGATTCATAAACAATTCAGCATCTCCTAGGGCTGATAAGGGGTCTAAAATGAAAAATGCAATTTTATAATCTGTCTGCTAAATAAAACTATTGTGTTGTGCCTTCGGAAATAGACATTACAAATTATAATTTGACGTAGCACATGATAATGCCACTCCAATTATGAATATAATATAATTGGTTTTCCCCCCATCTTCCGTCACTGATCAACCTTACTCCCGTTAGAATGTCCCCGACTCTTGTGTGTAAACATCGTTTTTAGACTCTAAAAATGTATTGCACATCATCTAGTTGAATTTTAACAAACCGTTATTTTACATTAAGGAGATACATGCTCCTTCATGCTCCTTCATGTGATTACGCCAGTTATTAATATCTGCTTTTAGGGTTTCAATTGGGACCTTTGTTTTGTCTTGCACAAATTAATCAATACAAATTCATGCATGTAAACACGTTCATTATCACTAAACTAGTATATATTTGTTTAGGGGCAAGCTGAAGGACGCCTCCGGGTGCGGGAATTTCTCGTTACATTGAAGACCTGTTGGTGACCTTCTGCTGTTGTTTTTTTCTATGGTCGGGTTGGTGTCTCTTGTATACATTCCCCATTTCCATTTTCAATTTCACATAACAAATAAATTGTATAGTATACAGATTAAATATAAATATGATAGATTAAGTTACATGTAGCTAAGATCTGTAACAAAACAGTTTAATTTTGAAATACCTTCTTGCTGTCTTTCTAATGATTTTAATCGCTCGTCGGTATGTTTCCTTGTTGCCTTTGCCTCTTCCTCCATCTTGATAGTAATGTGCGTTTGGGATTGTACGACTGTTTGACAAACTTTGCTTTCGCCATCTTGAATTAGAAACATTACATTTACAGGTTGAAATTTAACGTGTAAATTTATTATCTCTGATGCAATATAAATTCATTACGACATGGCAGAGACAGCGAACACTTCCACCCTTTTCTCCTCCCCCCCCCCAAATATGAGTGGTAAATATAACACCCCTAATATAAGGTAGATCCAATGATATGTAGAATCTAACATAAATATCAGTATTAGAAAACAGGAACCCAATTCCCCTTATTATTTCCAAGATACTAAATCTTGCAATTCAATATGTTTCTTTCCATTTATAATACAAATTGTGTTGACTTCATAGGAATTACCATAGTCACACTATCCTATGTTATTGCTATGTAGCAACATTCCAGCATCGCCTGCATACGGAGTATATATCTTTTTTAATTGATAAGATATTCCCGGGCTTGCATTTCCTGTCATGACTTCTTTGAGAAAGGGTTGCTGCTCACAAAAAAATGTATTAGACCAAGTGTTTATAATGTTGAAGTTAAAATTACCCCTTTGTAAATTTTACGGACGCCATTACGAGTTGGTTGACCGTTATAGCATATCCGTTTCACATATGATATAAGATATGTTCCTTATGTCGTAACTCCAATCCCATTCCCTTTTCACGAATGTAACCTACCGACATATACTATCTACCGGGTTTGTATTAATGTTAACAATATGACAGGTGCAACATGCGGTGCAGGATCTGCTTGCTCTTCCAGAGCACCTGAGACCACTCTCATTTTTTGGTTTGGTTCATGCTGTTGAGTCTTTATTTTTCTATGGTGTGTCTCTTGTTTGCCGGTCTACTATTATTTGTATGTTAGTTGTTTTTACTCATAGTGTTGTCAGTCTATTTTTGATTTATGAGTTTGAATGTGCCTCTGGTATATGTTGCCCCTCCTTTATAAACTCGTCCATATGTTTTGCTTGTTGCAAAAAAAAATCACCTCTACGGAAAGAAACCATAGTATTACTATTGATAGTTGCTTTGTGTTCCCTTTTTCACATTCAAATCAGTTATACCTGTAAACTGTGTGTTAAATTACTTTTGATGTTCTAAGCTTTAAAAACTTATTTTCATAACCTCATATCATATTCGTCTTGATATTTCTTTTGCATCCTATAGTTGTTTGTTCATTTTTATTTTTTATTTTTCTTGACATCAACAATGATTGCCAATAAGACAGACTCTCCACTGGAGATCAAATGACATAGACATTCACAATCATTAATCATCGTACGGCCGTCGATGATATGCAAAGTACATACCGCATAGTCGGCTAGAAAATGCCCCGAAATGACGAATGTAAAACAATGTAAAGGAGAAAACTAATGACCTAATTTATCTACAAAATATGAACGTAAAACAAATATCAGATCAACAAAAAACACCACTGAATTACAGGCTCCTCACTTGGAAAAGACACATGAAAAACTATTAAATCTTCTAAAACCAAAAACATTTTTTTTTAAAGAAAACATTAGCATATTCAGGTTCTCAAAAATGAAACAGTTTACATAATTAAAAAACGATGAGCAATACACTTGTATCTTTTAAAACAAAATGTTACAAATTAAGGTGTTACAAATGATTTGCAAAGCTTACAAATTATTTTCTTTAAAATCTGAAACTACCATTAATTTATGATTCAACACTATTTTTGTGAAAACCTTTAATGGGTGTTTCATTTATACTTTTAGCAGGAAGAAATCAAATAGTACAAACAAGGGTGGACGTAATACCGAACAGTCAGTTGTATGTATCTATATGTGTGTGCTAAACTTAGGTATATTGTGATTAAACTGTTCGACAAAATGTATGTCGTCATATTTGAAAAAATTGATTCAGACAATAAAAAAATTATAAAAACAAATTACGTAAATTCGCTTGTAATGTTTTCGGATTTTTGTCAGATTTTCTGAATCCTCTGGTTTTATCCATTTAAATGTCTTAAAACAATTGTCCTTTTATCCCCATTTGTCTTTTTATAAATCTTTTACATGTTTATTGAGAAGCCATCTGTAAAGTCTTACAAAATTTTAATTATTTTTTTATAGTTTTTGAGAACTTAAACTTTTAAATAATAAAGCTATGAAAAGTCAATTTCATAGGCTAATATCTCAAAAACAAGTACATTTGTTTTTGCTCTTTTGATTCTTTTATTAATCTCCTATCAAAATAAACAAGTGTTTCGAAATTTTGATTATTTTGAAACTGAGAAGCGAACTCCCTTAACATGACTATTGATCAAATTACTTTTTTTCCAATATTGTAAGCTAATCATTTCATTTGTTTTAATGCATTTTTTATTTATTTACTTTTGCAGTCGCAAAATATGTTTGAATAAGAAAAAAAAGTAAACTTGGTCGATGTTTCGTGTCTGCCATACTTGTTTTTCTTAATTGTTTTAGTAATAGATAAGGCCGTTACTTTTCTCAATTGAATTGTTTCACGTTTGTCATGTCGGGGCTTCTTATAGGCAACTTTGCGATATGGGATTGTCTTTCGGATAAAGACCGGAAGGTCGACTATAATTGCTTACACCAACTTCATCTGTAATTAGATGGCTTGTTTTCTCGTTTACAATCATACTTTTTATTTTATCATAATTCTAAAGAAAAAACAATACAAAGATAGAAAGTGCTAAATTCTGATTTATTCATTAGTTAATAATCTCAGGCTGAAACATAACGTGATTGATAAAGGCGACTGAAGTTTACAGATGTAAAAATCTCGCAATTTAAGTAAAATGAGAATAATAAACATTCACACTGAGGGAATCGCATGAGCTCCAAAAATTCAGATTCATCAACATGTAATTTATTGTATAATGCTCAGCGTTACCTGTCACTTCTTGGACTTTTAAAAAAATATTGAGTGTCCAGAACACAGTAAGGAACGTCTGTAAATGCTACTCTTTTCCATTCAATAAAGTTACTGTTTCAACATTTCATAATATGATTTGGTTTTTATCTCTTCAACGATGCTTTTATGATGCTTTAAAGGAAAGTACTTCTCCTTTCCTGAATTCTTGTGATACGTTTTAATGTATTTTTTGTTAGTTGGTATGTGACAAACTATTATTGGTTATTAGAATGTTTTGCATTTAACCATCTGCGTATAATGTTTTCTTGCCATATGATAACTACTCTTTCATCAGGTGATTTAGTCCAATTAACAACATGTTATGAGAGCTTAATTTTACCTTAACTTATTCTTATACAAAAAACTTAAACAAACAATATGTTATTTATATGAATACAAACTAGGCCGTTAGTTTTCTCGTCTGATTTTTTTTTACATTTGTCATTTCGGGGCCTTTTATAGCTGACTATATAGTTATTTGTTCATTGTTAAAGGCCGTACGATGACCTATAGTTGTGGGTATCTTGTAAAGAGTTGTTTCATTGGCAATTATACCACATGTTCATTTTTATCTGTAAGTGTATAACAACGTTTAATACTGTTGTGCCTACCTTTCAATTCATTCACTTTGTCATTAATATACGATTTGGTCGTGACAAGATTATTGGTGATACAGTTCTTCAATTCAACAGTTCCGGTCTGCACCAGTTTTCCAAGACCAGCAATTTTATTTAGAGTTTCCTTAAACATTTTAAATTGATAATAGGAAATATAAAAAGTGAAACTATTATATTCTTAAACTATTGAGAATATATGTTGTGTACAAGTTGCCATATTGTACATGTTAAAACATGTACAGACAAAATGTTAATACGTGTACATTGCAAAAAAAAAAAATTATTACATGCAAAAAGTACCTCGCACATGCTTTAACATGAAAACTAATAAAAAATGTAATGATATCTTCATTTGACACACATGTCATTAACATCGGTAATATCGTCCACATTTTTTTTATTGTGCCAACATAAGCCCTGAAGTAATCAAAATATTTCTGACATTTCTGATCATTGTGCTTCAAGGAAGAAACGCTGAGAGCTTTTGATTATTTTTCCGTATTATTCCAATAATTTCAAATGTAGATTCTATTGTTTCTAAATTGATTTTCAAATGTTGCTCCAGTTAAAACCATTTTTAGCAAGATGTTGCATATAACTGTTTTATTTTTACCTTATACAAGTTATAAAATGTTCGATATTTTTGTAATAATCTCACGATACATATATTTATAAAATATAGCAAAAAGTTTTTTTTCATGGGCATTTTATGAAATATTTATATTAAAAGATTCATTGATAGTTTCAATGTAATTCATACTTCTTGTAATGCGACAGGTATATTGTAAGGAGTACGGGGTATTATGAAATAAGCTCAAACAGCAGTTTCTCCATTTATGCACATATACATGTTATTATCTTTAAGCATAAATGTAATCTACATATTTAAACATCTCCTAAGACAAAGAATAAAATTAAGAATAGAAATGGGGAATGTGTCAAAGAGACAACAACCCGACCATAGAGCTGACAACAGCAGAAGGTCACCAACAGGTCTTCAATGCAGCGAGAAAATTATTCAAGCATGTAAAAACGTTTCTTTCAATTAACGAAGTATATTTTCATTTGACACAGGTATAAAACGAGTCAGGTATACTTTACTTATAGCGTTCAAAATGATGGATACACACGCCACTTACGAATTATAAATAAACGAACCTCGTGTCTGTGTGGCATACGCAATTATAAACCTGGTATCTTTGTTAATTTTTAAAGTATGTCGTTTTAAAATTGCTAAATGTCGTACAGGGACCAATAGTTGCAAGTACCCATATCATTTGGTGTCACATCGGCAATTGAAATTAAATGAATTTCCCGAATATGCAGTGTGCTTTAGAAAAAAGAACAAATGAATCTGAATAACGTACAGTATGAATACAATTTACTTAGGTGCTACTTGTTAACCGTAAAAATAAATATGCCTCCCCTTCTCTCTAAAAGTTAAATGAACATACTTGTTGTTTAACACGATGAATTCTTTCTGACTCGATTCCCATTTGTTGAATAATTTTCACAGATTCAAAATCTTTTAACTTGCAACTCTGTAGTGTTTTAATTTGTAATTCAACCATGTCCTTGTAGAATTTTGGTTCTGCAAACACCAAAACTGAACTCTCCAAAGAATTCCAAAAATCTTCTAATTCATCTATAGAGTAAATGTGTGATGAACACGAATGACAAATTGAACGTCTGATTGACATAATTTTCATAAGTGAATCTTTTTCCTGGGTTGATAATGTACCGCTGTTCCATAAGAAGAAATTAAGATCAGTGAGATCTAAAATGTCTAGTGAAATTCCTGCTTTAACTTTAAATCTGTCAAGACAATGTTGTATATCCAGTGCAGTTGTCTTCTGGTATACTTTGAAGAATATTATCTTGTCCATAAATCCATTGACACTGCAGCCATGTGATGTACCAAAACAACATGGCCTTTTAGGATTCTTCTCAAACTGGTGGTAGAACTGATGTTTATTGTTGTCTAGATACTGCTCAAAGGTGATTGAGTTATTGTTCAAGACTTTAATCATTACGGCATGTCTGAGAACTTGTGATCCCGTATCAACAAGACACTTAAATATTCGTAAATTTTCATCAGATTCAGCATCGCCCATAATGATCTTGTAATGTATATTTTGACCTTAACATTGATAAACTGATGTAGCCAATTTCTATTGCATATTTCATTTAATTCTAGTTAAGATATGAAAGGTTGTAAGATGATTTATTTCAGCTATAGATGAGTGCACGTTCATATATTTTGAATTAATTGTTGTTTAGTTCGATAAAACTCATAGTCATAGAAGGATTACCTTTATGTATATTCCTCGACTCATTTATTCCTACACATATCCTTTGCACTTTTTCCAGACAAGTTATAACCGGAAGTTTTTAAAGCGCATATCAGGACACTTGACGTCAATAGGTAAGCTATTTTTACACAAAGCTTAACGAACCGTATCATAACGTGTGTAAATAGCATATAAATAGTATAAAAGGATCTTACTGATATAAAAAGAAGACAATTGAATTCAATAAATATGTTCCCGAAAAATCTTCTCCATTTTTTTCTTTTAAAACAGACAAATTCAAATTCTATATTCATGCTAAATTTTTGACTTTGATCAGAGACATATGATTGATAACAAATCTTACTAATTGTTAAGTAAATAACCTTAAACTATTGAACGATGATGCTTTCATTACTGTCTCAAAAAAAGAAACGTTGATTCATAAATAGATACATTCTATAAATGTTGAATTACAAAGGACATTATTTTTCTTAAGGCAATTAGAATATGAATCATTGGAAGATTATAAATACAAAAAGGGACAATCCAAAATCGAAATGACAAATCAAGACTTAAATCAACGGAAAAGGTATAAAAAATAGTACATACAACATGTACAATAGCAGTACTAAATACAGTATTTTGCGCTAAGAACTGAAAAAAAATGTTTTGATTACAATCAAAAACACTTCGAATAATACATTGAGATAGTTTGACTATAACTCCTAATTGCTGATTTTCATTTATATATTATGAGGGAGCAACCATTTAACTTCAATGTGAGTTTGTTTTTTTGTTTGTTTTTTAGGGGGAGGGGTGTCAAAATATAACACTGTAAGGTATGTGAAAAATCTTGATTCAGAATATTTCTCAAATTTTTTATCCGAATGATTTTTTGTAGAAAAAAAACATATCCCATCCTCCCATTTTTAAATGTTTGTTCAATAACTATTTATTTTAATTATGTCCTTCCACCTTGTATTGCAAGCAATTAAATAAATGTGTTGTCGCGTTTTCATATATTCTGAAAGTTTTGATTGTTTCCAGGAAGTTAAAGTTATAAGAAACCTCAAATTAAAAAAAATAATGCATATGTTTTTTTTTTATTACTCAATGGATAGTTACATTATAAAACTTATGTACATATACTTTTTTCTGAAGAAAATTCTTTAATATGTTTACATTTAGAAGAAGTTTACTTTATTTTAATTGCTTCCTTCCAGAAAGCAAATCCCCGACATATTTTCTGTATGCAAAGTGACTTCAGTGCGACCCACCTCGTAAAAATCCGGGGATCGCAATATGCATGGATGACCTTAAAATAATCTATTATCTGATTGTACATGTTAAACGCGTGCTCAATATTCATATCTTTTTTGTTTAGTGTTGACAAACAGGTGACAATCGTTAAACTTCGGCTTCTAAACCCGAACTTTAATTACCTGCCATATTTTCACAACAACAGTGACCGATTAAAAACAAAATTGACGATTGTACGAAATTTAGTAAAAAAAAAATGATAAAATCGTGCACAGAAGACTAAGTTTATGATGTTTGTATGCATTGGTTCAAGAATTAGAATAATATTATTTTTCACCGGTCACTCATTTATTATGACTTTAAATACAAAACAAAACGCTTTCAATTTTACAATTTATATGTTGCATTTTGGAAACAATTAAAGCCAAATATTTGAAAGCCAAGGATGTATACATAAGAAACGCACCAATAGTCGGTAATATGAAAATTATCTATTGGAAAGCTGGTTGGCCAATAAGGACTTACAACTCCAAGTCCACCTGAGGGAGTCTGAACTGTAGTGTCTTTGTTATTTCTTAACTTATATATGGATTTTTTTTTAGAAAAGTTCAGTTAAAAAAAAAATCATGTCAGTACCGAAGTACTGACTATAAGGGTGATGACATCCTAGGGTACTGATAGTCCACCATCAGACGGTATCGACCGAACTTAAGGGTCAAAAGAGCTTGTGTGACTCACCTAGTTCCATGTCCATCTTCGACAATAACCATTCTCCAATACATGAATATAATAAACTAGAATAATATTCTGGACATATATAATGTTCTTCTTGATATTGTAATGCTAATAGTTTTATAGCTCACCTGGCCCAAAGGGCCAAGAGAGCTTTTCTTATCACTTGGCGTCCGTCGTCGTCCGTCGTCAATCGTTGTGGTCCGTCGTCGTTAACTTTTACAAAAATCTTCTCCTCTGAAACTACAGGGCCAAATCAAATCAAACCAAACCTATAACTCTGAAAGCAAATCTGACGGGATAAAATTGTAAATCAAGTCAAGATCTATCTGCCCTAAAATTTTGAGATTAATCAGACTACCGGTTGTTGGGTTGTTGCCCCTGAATTGGTAATTTTAAGGAAATTTTGTTGTTTTTGGTTATTATCTTGAATATTTCTATATATAGAGATAAACTGTAAACAGCAATAATGTTCAGCAAAGTAGGACCTAAAAATAAGTCAACATGATCAAAATGGTCAATTGGCCCTTTAAGGAGTTATTGGCTTTTATAGTCATTTTTTTACAATTTTCATAAATTTTGTAAATTTTTACAAAATATTTTCCTCTGTTCCTAAAGAGCCAAGTTCATTATAGATAGAGATAATTGTAAGTAGCAAGTACGTTCAGTAAAGTAAGAACTTCAAACACATCACCATCACCAAAACACAATTTTGTCATAAATTCATCTGTGTCCTTTGTTTAATATGCACATAGACCAAGATGATCAAAACAGGCTCTGACTCTTTAGAGCCTCTTGTTCTTATAAGTAGTAGTTTCTATCTACCTTCATGTGTTATTGAAATGATTCGTAAAATTATAAAGACCTTTTAACTTATTTGTAGGTCTTGTCTTGCTGGTCGTTTGTTTTTGTAGTTTATATCTTTACTGAGCCAAAAAAGAAAAAGAAATGTGGCATACTAATAAGGTCATTAATAACAAAACAATATAATAATAAGTTAATGGAATAGTTAGCCAACACCATTTTGAACACAATAACATGTTTTCTCTGTTTAAACTAATATTGTACATTTTCGGACAATTTTAATAGGACGAGTACAGATGTCAAGTTAACATGTCAATACCTTGTATGACAGCCTCTTGCATTTATGAATGTCTATCGCATTGAATGAATTAAAAGTCGAATACAGTCAGAAAGTCTGGAGAAAAGATTTTCCTTTCCTTGCAAAGTGCAGTTCGGAGCTGAGCGAGCGTTTCCGGTGAATTTAGGCTATTTCTGATACGTCGTCCAAGTTCGTTCCAAAGATGTTCAATTGGTGCTAAATCTAGAAACATTGCTGGCCATGGCAACACACAAATATAGTTATTCTTGTAGAAGTTCACCGAATGTGCGCCACGTGACAAATGGTGTTGTCTTGCTGAAAAACAAGAATACCAACTAGACGCAGTCGGTTACGAACTGTTTGCGAAGATATTCCGTTGTTATTTCTTCTTTGGGTTTGTCGTGCATTTTTTGACGCGTTTAAAAATCGATTCTGGAGATGAATGATGCAAATGCGCCTGTCTTGACGTTACGTCGTTTGGCCACTACGGGAGCGATCATTTGTCGAGCCAGTATCTCTTAGACGAGTCTGAAGCCTTACAATCGTCATTTTAGAGACATTCAAATGATTTGATACCTGAACTGGAGTTATTCCTGCTGTCAACATCCAAGTTCGGTCTCTCTCATTTTAGAGTTGACGGGGCATTGACTTACATGTATGTGTTATTGAATCCTCAATGCTCTTTAACTTTGTCCTTGTTTGGGTTTATAAATATTTCGGTTTGAGCATCACTGATGAGTCTTATGTAGACGAAACGCGCGTCTGGCGTACTAAATTATAATCCTGGTACCTTTGATAACTATTTACACCACTGGGTCGATGCCACTGCTGGTGGACGTTTCGTCCCCGAGGGTATCACCAGCCCAGTAGTCAACACTTCGGTGTTGACATGAATATCAATAATGTGGTCATTTTTATAAATTTCCTGTATACAAAACTTTGAACTTTTTGAAAAACTAAGGATTTTCTTATCCTAGGCATAGATTACCTTAGCCGTATTTGGCATAACTTTTTGGAATTTTGAATCCTCAATGCTCTTTAACTTTGTCCTTGTTTGGGTTTATAAATATTTCGGTTTGACCGTCACTGATGAGTCTTATGTAGACGAAACGCGCGTCTGGCGTACTAAATTATAATCCTGGTACCTTTGATAACTATTTACACCACTGGGTCGATGCCACTGCTGGTGGACGTTTCGTCCCCGAGGGTATCACCAACCCAGTAGTCAACACTTCGGTGTTGACATGAATATCAATAATGTGGTCATTTTTATAAATTTCCTGTATACAAAACTTTGAACTTTTTGAAAAACTAAGGATTTTCTTATCCCAGGCATAGATTAATTTTTTAATTAATTTTTTCATTTTTTTAATGCGACCTTTTGTTCACAATCGTGTTTGACACAGTAAATGACCAAAAGGACAACTCGATTCAATCTCTATACAAGTGATTTTTTTTTTAAATAACAATTTGTTTGAAATCTTTTTTCTTACAAATGAGTAAATTGAATAGATAAATCATTCCGTGCACTAGTTTCAATAATTAAAATATTTGAAATTAATGTACGAGATTTTTTTTCAAATCAAAAACCAATGTAACTCGTCTTTTTTTTTTTGGTTATGGTTATCGGCATATAATCATCGCCATAAAAAGGCAACAACTCCCATAAAGAGTTGTCTATCGATTTCTGCCATGGGTGACTTATCCATTATAATTTTCAAGAAATTAGGCAAATGGTAATACTTTCATGCACTATAAGAACACGAAGAAGTCGCCTTACAGTTTTATGTAAAACGAAAGTAGGTAGGTTTCACCATTATTAACATTGCTACCCCTAAAAGAATTTCTCAAGTAATAGCGCTTTCCAAGATAATAGACAAAGTTTTATTTTACCCCTACGTTTTGTTTTTAGCTATGCAAGCCATGTTGGTTGACATACTAGGTCATCCGACACATTACACTTAATATAACCAAACACCGAAATGATAGTTGTAGCAAAGTTCGGTTGAATTTGGCCTAGTAGTTTCACAGGTGATAATATAAATATTTACTGAAGATGACAAACGACTAACGCCAAGTGATTTGAAAAGCTCATGTTGGCTCTTTACCAGAAAAAAGCTCAAAAAGCACTGCTTAACTGCGGGTCAATCAAACCTTGCTAAAACAACCTTTTCCCGATAAATCGACCAATATTTACATATTTTGAAATGAGTTGATTTCACAAATCTAAAAGCTCTTAGGAGCCTGTGTCGCTCATCCATGTCTATGTACATGTATATTGACAAAGAATACTCTCCAACACTGTAGATAAAAATAGAATTCATGATAAAAAAAATCTGTTTTGGTGAACTTGAATAGCTAATCATTTAGTCTGTTAAATTTCTCTGTTTATTGCATAACAATATAATATTTCACATGGAAAGTAACCAAAAGATAGTGCAATACATCTTCAAAATTCATGACTTCATCAACGACAAAATCTTAGTTTTAACCAATTTTTACTTTCAAATATTATATTATTATACAATAAAAGGGTGCAATATAAAATCTACTTGGGACAATATTTCCCCAATATTCATGCAATAACCCTATAATATTCTTACACAAATCCTTATTTAAAGGTTATCAGTGAAATATTTCAGAATGACAGTCTATAAACTATTTTTGCAATATTTGACTGGTTAGAAGATTTAGAAGGTTTTTTTTTTATCAATTATAATTCTTATCAAATAAGAATAAAAAAAATCAGGCAATAACTCTAAGTAGTTGTTCGATGATTTCCGCCATATTGTCTAAATTTGTAGTTCTTGTCTTCTTGGTCATTTTTGCTTATCGAAGTTTCTGTCTCTTTATTTAAATTTTCGAAATATAAGGCAAAAACAAAAGATCTTTGTAAATTTCCTCCACAAAGGAAAATACCTCAAAAGAGCTTGAGTCGACTGAGGATTTGTATTAATCATAAAAGAAATGTTTTCAAAATTTTGCTCTATATGTTAACATTTGAAAGCATAAATAGGTTACTGTGCATCTCCAGGTGGTACCCACACTGACTTATTTAGTTTTTTCTCCACCAGCATCCTCATTGACCCAATGGTAATAAGATAAAACTAATGTCTAATACTTTTTTAGGATTTTGTAGTTGACTTTAACAGTATGCTTTGTTTGAGAAACAAAACCACATATATAGCAATATAGTATTTATTAAGATCTAATACACATCAATTTGTTAAGCTTCTCAAATATTATAAATAAAACAACAATACAGTTAGCAAAATCATTCCTCAGTCTAAAACATCTCCTTCTCTTATAAAATAAACAACTAGTTAAAAGCTTGACTGTAAATCTTTAAACATAAGATGTGGGGCATTTTTGTACATAAGAATTTAGAAAAAAAATGTCATTCAGAAGTTGATGCTTAGAAAACCAGGAATAAAAAAAAGATAATAATCAGGAGAACGTTGTTCAGAATTTAAAAACGTTTCACAATCATTCAACAAGCAATCACAACAATCTCTCAGCATCCAAGGGACCTCACTGGCAAGGTGGTCAAAGTAGTTATACTACTGTAACCACTAGCCAGGCAACACTGAGGTTGTTAGTTTGAAACCAGTCTGTGCAGGAGCACTCGACTCTTATCCTTATTAACTAGGATTGTCAGTTTTCCTAACAAGGTCAGAGCACTATGGCTTCCACCACAAATAACAACAGGCTACATCAAAATAGCCCAAAAGTGATGCTTAAAAGTGGCATTAAAATACCAACAATCAATCAATCATTATCCCTGCATCCTACTTTATATATGAGTGATGGTTTCATGATTTCCATTAAGATGAAAGATCAGATAGTTAACATTTCAACATTATAACATGGAGAATTTTTTTTTTTCTTTTTATCTGATTCCAGGTTTTATTTCTTTCTTTCAATGGAAGTTAATCTATCAAAATATTAATGTATCAAAATATAATAGAATATCTTAACAAGTATTACAGTGTTTTAATAATAAAGAAAATCAAACAAGAAATTACATCACTTTATAAAACTGTCATATTTTTTCAATATAATTCTAAAACTGCACTGAAATAAGAGAAAACATTGTTTTCAAATAAAAAAAATAATACAGCAAATGGTAAAAAAAATAGTTTCTAGACAAAATCATGGCAAACTTTGTTTTACTGAGAGACCAGTTGAAAATGTTAGTAAAAACACAGAAAGAAGCTTGTGTACAATGTAATTTTCATTTTCATCTATAAGAAACATAATATATGGCTCCAATGAATGATATAAAAATATATAATAATACTTCGTGCATACAAATATAACTTGGTGCTTTAAGCTAAAAATAATAAGAACACAACAAATAATCTCATATGTAAACAAATAAATATCCAGTAACAAATATACACCATGTGACTTGTTCTATAAATAGAAATTATGAAATGAAAAATCAGATTTTAATGTGTATATGTATTATTGTCAGACTTAAACAACCAATTTAATAGATTTAAGAGTTTATATACAAATATATGCATATTGATCTAGTATATCATCCATCACTAAAACCTTATTTATTAATTTATCTTTTTATTTTGATAATTAAAGATGCTGATGCAAGAGTGCAAAACTATTAAATCATTACAATATAAAAAAAAGACTTGAGAAACATTTTTTAAAATGACCCTAGTACTTATTCTTGAAAAATGGCACTCTTTCAAAAAAGTTACAAAAATCAATTCTCTAAAAAAAATATTAATTGTTTGGATATAAAATTAACGGTACCAATTTTCTTGCACCAGATGCGCATTTCGACAATACATGTCTCTTCAGTGATGCTCGTGGCCACTAAACTTTTGATCAATTAGCACAAACCTCAAATACTTTGACATGGCAAATTAAAAGTAAAAAAAAATAATCTGTCAACATTTATGTTAAACACATGAAGAAGTTCTTACAAGCTTTATATTACAAATCATTCTACAAACAAAAAGCTCCCTTATATATTTGGAAAATTTTTAACTAATTTCCCAACTTAAAATTCAAAATTAGACGTTGATAAATAACAACAAGAAAGTATTAACAAATTAAAATATACTTTCATATCTTTGAGGTTTCTTTTATACTAAAATATATGTTCATCATAACATTCGTAAGAAAATTTGAAGTATTCTTTTTTGCATGGCATCTGATTAGTCTAGATTGAAATCAAATTTAGATATAATTGTATGACTTTTCAATAGGTTAATCATTTCTTTAGTGTATCATTTACCCCAAAAATACTCTGCAGTAGTTTTTTTAATTACCTTTTTGAGTTGTTCCAGGAGCCTGATAATCCCATTTTCACCAACTTATTTGGTCCAAAATTCCAAATTATTATACAATTGCTAAAAATCATGAGAAATAAAAAAAAAATTAACTACTACCTGTCTAGTTCAAATTCAGATAGGTCAAAAAGAAATTATGTATTTTTTTTCAATTTTATTGATATGAAAAATCTAAAAAAAAAAAAATTCCAACCTTTTTATTATGGCATTAGAAAACAGACATACATGTTAAAAAAACTACTGGGGATTCCTTATAATTCATGGGCTACCAATTTCCTGGTTTCATGGGTACTCCTAAGCCACAAATTTAAATGTTCAACAAATTACAACATTTATATTGGCTTGTATGCAAATATAGGCAAAAACCAAAACATCCAATATCCACAAGAATTGGTAACAACAGGAATAAATAAATCTACAGTGATACATCTCAAACTTGGCTTTCATTGTGAAGTTCTAATAAAATGATCAGAACCAAAAATGTTTCTAAATAAACTATCAAAACTAACTAGAATGACTAGTCCTTATAAAAGATCCTCTATATAAAAAAAACCCAATACAGACCAAAAGAGATCAATATGAAATAAAGAATGGCAAAACAGAGTTCCCTCCCTTGTAATGTTATCGTTGAATTTCATGACAATTCTGCACAATCACATAACTTTCGCTATTTCAATGTACTTTGCAATAATCAATATCTGACTTGTTATCACTTTTATATCTATATTCGCAAATGGCTTATATCTGGTCACAAAAAATATTATTAAAAGGTTATCCAATTCTTCATAAGGGTAAAAATGATGACATACTGCTGACATAGGTTTAATATAACTATTTAAAAAAATATTTTTCATTAATCAGAGAATATCAAAAGCCAATAATTGGCATATTTTGGTCACAGAAAATGAATAAATGAAGCAGGCCCTTATGAGTCACAGAGGAGACAGATGCTAAAGTGCTCCATCTTTTGACAAGTTCTTTCAATTCTTAATGTTCTTTGTCATCCATACATCTTGCATTGTATCTTGGAAAGAATAATTTACAAACATTTGTAAAAAAGGTATGGTTACCCTCGTATTACAATTAGAAATAGGTTTTTATAAAGCAAATATAATAAAAATCCTTTTAAATAAAAATCTGAACTGCAAAATTAGACCTATAATTTATGTGTAAAACAAGCATAATAATCACTACAAATTTTACTTCATGCTTTTAGCTTTGTACAATATATTGTATGTAATATGATATGAAGGCATTACATATATCATTAGAAGGCAATATAGCTAATATAGCTGCTACAACAAAGGTAGACTGAACATGTTGTCCAATCCATCAATTATGATTGTTATGATATAGAGGAAAAAAAATAATTCATGGAGTTTTTCCAATAATTTTTTGTGAAATAAGACAATGTGACTTATAATAGGTATTTAAACACTTATGGTAACCAAGAAAATCATTTCAAAATGGCTAAATGTTAAATTATTTGGATAATTTCTAATTCTATTGAAATATCTTTAAATGATTATCATCTTATTCTATAGTTGGTACAGGTGTTTAGACACTGATAGAAAAGGGTTGATACAGAACTCAAAGCTATTCAAAATCTGATTTTCCTGGGTTTCATGTAAACTTATAAAGAATAGCACTAAAATTATGCGGCAAAGATTTTAATTTACGGTTCAGCCAATTATATTACATAAGCTCTATCAGATTATTCAACATTCACCTGGAATAACATTGCAATTTTGTTATTTTATAACAAGTAATTTTCTATCAAAATACAAATACAGAGAAACTGTCTACCATGTCTACAGTGACCTTTCAAAAACAAATAAATCTGTTCCCAGCACAAATTTTTTTATCACAACAATCAATAAAACAAACAACTCTCTAACTGACAATTTACCCCATCTTCTAAAGATTCAGTTTTAATAGGTTTAACTGTAATACATTGTTCCATTACTTGATTTTAAATGGGATTACTAAACTAATTGAAGCTATTAATTGTCTTATGATCCATGTTAACCATGTTAACAGTCATTTTAAGCTTTAAATTACAACATGTTTAAAGACTGAAGTACAACAAATAAATGCAATATATTTTACACAAATGTTGACTTATCATCACAATTGTTCTCTTCCATCCCAGAACTGTTCTGGATATTACTATCATCACCAATTTCATTAACAGATTCTACTGTAGAATCTCTACGACTTGCATCATCTGTCTGGTTAAGCAATGATGGATCTACAGAGGCACCGGGAGAGGGGAGATTGTTATTTTCCTGAAAATCTTCAACTTCAGCTTCAAGTGTAAAATTCTTTAACATTTGTGCATTGAGAAAGTTTGTAACTACGGTTTCTGCTTCATGCATATCATCGTCAAATTCCAGATCTGACGTTATTTTCAGATCAGCAGTTAAAACTGGATCTGTGGTTAGTTCTAGACCTGTTGTATGATTTGGTCCTGGTTCATCACTTGAAAGTTTAATAGAAGGATCATATCCACTTTTAACTGACATGTCTAAATCTAAAGAAAGATCGGAGTTATCTCCCTTAACATTTAACATAGGCAAATCTAAATTTGTTGTCTCCCTTGTTTTGTATTCTTGATCTTCTGAGGGTTTATTTTCGAATTCTTCACAACCATGTAAAGTGAGCTCATTCATGAACTGTTTCAAGGAGAGTTGAAGGTCAAAATCATTCTGGTTTTCTTGTGTAGGTTTTATAGAGAGATCTTCTGCATGGCCACCAGAAGCTTGGTCAGCTAGTTCTAACTCCATATATTGTCTGTCATGATTGCTCTGTTTTCTCTGTCTGCTCAGGTTGGACCAACATATATTGCTAGTTTTAGGCAACAACTCTCCCGTATTATTTGCTATTGTATTTGTGATTTTTGGTTTTGTGGAGAAAGTTTTTGCTTTGTTGTCTTCACCAAAGTCTATATTAGATACAGAGAGATTTTTTATAATTCCAAAAGTTTTATTATTTGTAGAAGCACCATCAAAATCAAGGATTGTCAAATCATTAGAAATGCCATGTGCAGGGCTAGATTGATGTCCATGATCAGGGCTTACTTCAGCAGCACATGCTCCTAACAGTTCATCTGGCATATTGTTTGTATGGTCACTTGTTTCTAACATATATTCTGGTCCTAGGTCAAGGTCACCAATACCTGTGTCAGCCAATAATTTCTGAACGGTACGACAGTCAATACAGTCACTATGGTGGACATCCTCGACAGTTCTATTCGGAACACCTTCGACAGTATCTCCCAATTCAGTGGATCTCTGCTCATCTGGCGTGGTAACAATATATTTCAACTTTTTATCTACAACGAACAAAAAAAGAGCATGAGGTAACACAAAACAGTATATCTTGCATATGTTTACTCAACAATACTTGAGTTCTTTCCAGTATTTTACAGAAAAAGATTATCTTGATCCTCTAAAGAGACAAATTGTGTGGGCATCTTAAAATCAGCCACCCTTCAATATTTAATATGATTCATGACTCAAATCTCTTTTTATTTGGTCTGGTTTTACTGACATTTTTTTCTATTATGTTTTATCTCTATGTACTATAAAGTTTTAACAAAAAACACTAAAAAGAGTGAAAATCATAATTCAAATATTTAAAGCTTTTTAGATAATTCAAATTCAACTGATTTACAGTGGAGAAATTTTGTAATACAAAAGATATAGTGATGGAATCTGTTTCTCTAATGATTTTTATTGGTCTTTTTAAAAACAAATGCAGAAAGTTGTGTTCTTTGTATGTGACGTCATCAAGCATGGTTGCCTTTTTCATTAAATCACAATAAGAAAATCAAGAAAATGTGATGTCATAATAAATGTGAAAGTAGAACAAAAATTAGAGAAATATTTTTCTAACACCATTCAAAAAATGTAAAAATCGCACAATAATAAGAGATACTTCTCTCTCCTTATCTATAGCTAGTTACAAACCTTCTGATTCCTCAGGGGTCTGTGCTCCAATCAAAACACTGTCTCTGCTGAAATATACATCATTATAAAAGAATTATCAATGTATCAGTATTTCTAGCCTCATGGTAATGTAATGCTATAATAATCTGAAGTGGTTTTTTTAAGATTATGTTATAGATGTGATGCTATAATGTTTTAGAAACAAGATGGTATTTCAATTTCCCCTGTTTACCAGGATGCTAAATGAAATATCTCAGGTGAACACTGGTCTATAGTTGCCATTTTTATCTTGATGTCAAATTATAAAACATCAGTCCATTTTTTTCAATTTTTTCATGACACATGTCTATAATTAAGACCATGTCTTGAACTGTAGATAACCTTTTATTGTTTGATCTGTTGGGTTGCTGTCTCATTGACATATGCCCAACATTTCCTCACATCCATGTACATGTAAAAATAGAGATTTATAAAAATAAAAAGATGTGGTATGATTGCCAATCAGACAACTTGACACAAGAGACAAAATGACACAGAAATTAACACCAATAGGTCACCATAACCTTGAACAATTAGCAAAGCCCATACCACAGTCAGCTATAAAAGGCCCCTAAATTACAATGCTATATAGTATACCTTTGTTGATCAAACAGAATTCCTTGTTCCTGCAGATACAATAATCTGGACATCTCTAAAGCTCTTAATAAATCCATTTGTTCATCAACTACAACTTCTGCTTGTGACTCTTCTGTAAAGAGATACAAATATTATACAATAATCTGGACATCTCTAAAGCTCTTAATAAATCCATTTGTTCATCCACTACTACTTCTGCTTGTGACTCTTCTGTAAAGAGATACAAATATTATACAATAATCTGGACATTTCTAAAGCTCTTTAAAAATTCAGTTGTTCATCGACTACTACTTCTGCTTGTGACTCTTCTGTAAAGAGATACAAATATTATACTCAACAATGCAATTCCTTAATCGTAATTTTTCAACCTATTATCTGGTTGTCTGGATATTGATATTGTAACAGCTGAGAGTCACAATTAGAAGCCTTCGTATTGTGTCTTTCATATTGTGTCGAGCAATTGGTATTTGTTATATCAATATGCAGATAACCTGATAATCAATTTATTTGTCTGTATTTTCTTCTTTCGGAAATGTTTTCTTTGTTTCACCAGCAGACAGGAAGATGACTTGATAAGTTTGGGTCAAAATAATCAATTTCTGTTAAAACATTATGATATAGCTGATGTCTAGGTCAAAATTATTAAGACCAGGCCAACATATTTGACCTCAAAAAGCTGTGTTATGCAATTTCATCAAGGGCTGAGCTGAGTGATATAGACAGTGGGACAACAGATAAATCTTAAATGAAAAACAAATCTTTGGCAAAATTAACTTTTTTTGGTGAAACAATATTGGTATGCATTTCTATTTTACCTAAGCAAATTCAAACTAAATATGAAATGCATTGGAAACAACATTTAAACTTCTTTTCTATGCTCTCACCTTAAAGTCTTGGAATGTAATTTTTTTGTATCTAGCATTTATTTGTTTTGTTCTTACTCTAATGTTTTGTCAGAGGTACGTACTGTATATTCAGAAATTATTGTGACATTTTTATTATTGCGAAAAAGGGACAGGGTTATTATAATTGCAATACTTTTGACTCGCATTTTGAAATATTTTATATGAATTAAACAGGATTTTTCTCAATATCCCAAAAAATAAAATTACATTTGGTTTTAAATGACAAAATCACAAAAATAAAAACATGACGAATTTATTCGTTCATAGTGTGTTAATTTACATTTTTTGGTTGAGTTAAGCCTTCACATTGATATTTTATAGTGTGTTTTTCTATGTTGTGATGTTATGCTATTCAGGGCTCACGCTACCAGGCGACTTGGGCGAAGAAGTCGCCTTCCCGATCGTCACTTTGCTTTCCCCGACCCCCAAAAGCGAAAACAAGTCGCCCAGTTCTTGACGATAGTCGCTTTCAGTCGCTTCCGTCATCGGACATTTTCAATTTTTACCAAGTTGATGAAACATCAATTTTTTTATTGAAAATTAAAGAAATTCAGACATAAACGATTCATTATCTTTAGAAAAGAGGTTGAAGCATTGTCTTCGCAGTGTGTAGCAGGTTATTTGATAAAAATACAACTTTTTATCACTTCGTGCATTTCCG
The DNA here is from genome assembly GCA_019925275.1 of Mytilus edulis. Lineage (NCBI taxonomy): Eukaryota > Metazoa > Mollusca > Bivalvia > Mytilida > Mytilidae > Mytilus > Mytilus edulis. Next base: position 90,747,893 of record CM034362.1, read on the forward strand.
CAAGTGCCGGTGCTTGTTGCTCGAAAACGTACATCAACCTCAATTTCGGCGGCAAAATAAGTTTGTTTCTTCATTTAAACGTGATAAAAGTTGCCTCCAGTAAATTTTTAATCCATTTATTGCATTAAAAACGTCATGTTCCTTTTCAAATAACTTGTCAAACATCGTTTATTTTTGTAAATTTTCTAGCATTCGTCCGCCATTGACCGATTTCTAAACTCCGGATCTGAACCGGACCAGCTATGACCGAAATCCATACTTTTACAATACTTAATTACTACGGACGCACGGATGGAACAGCTGACAGAAGAATATTGATCCCAAAGGGAAAAATTACGCATTCCACAGGCATTAAGAGACTTTTGGTGACATCTAATTGATTGGTGTATATAATTCCCTATATTTTTTGTGGATTGTTTCAAACTATTGATTAAAGTTGCTTAACTCTGAGACTATTATACTAATATCAATATATTATGGCCCAGCTTAATAACTTTTATATTTTTTTTATGAGAAACACTGAATGTCACACACAAGATAATTTTTAATTAAATTGTAATTGATATATTATAATTTCTTTTAAATTACATTTTTTAAAATAATTATTTTTTTTAGTGCTAGATATTTAGTTGGTAGTTTCTCACAAGAACCTTAGTAAAACTTAAACAACTTTTAATTTCAAATGTTACTTTAATTGTAATTTTTTTACTCAGATATGAATTGAACAATATAAAAAGAACATTATTTACATATGGCCCTTTATACTATTGTAAAATCCAAACATTGTATCGCACCGCGCGAATGAGCACTTCTCTTTCAAATCTCACCACTTCTCCCTATCAGTTTCAAAAAGAGAAGTCACTTCTCCCTATAATTCTGAAGTAGTGTGAGCCCTGGCTATTGATTCAGAAAAAAGGAGAAGGTTTGGTACAAACCGTTTAATCCTGCAAATGTTTGCACCAGTCAAAGTCAGGAATCTGAGGTACAGTAGTTGTCGTTTGTTTATGTAATTTATACGTGTTTCTCATTTCTCGTTTTTTATATAGATTAGACCGTTGATTTTTTACCGTTTGAATGGTTTTACACTAGTAATTTTTGGGCCCTTTATAGCTTGTTGTTCGGTGTGAGCCAAGGCTCCGTGTTGAAGGCCGTATATTGACCTATAATGGTTTATAAATTGTTATTTGGATGGAGATTTGTCTCATTGGCACTCACACCAGATCTTCCTATATCTATATGTAATTATTTCTGAATTTACAATACCTATTCTTGGATTTCTATATCTGACTTCTCTGTTCATGAGTAACATATTTATCATATTACCCAGTTTGTTAGAGGGCCTGTGCTTGACTACCTTGTTCCTGAGTGACTGCTTTTTGATCTTACCCTGTTCCTGAGAGGCCTGTATCTGATCTGCTTGCATACATGCCCTGCTACAATATTCATGCCAATCACCTGTTCGTGGGTTCTTCACACGAGTTCTACTGCAACCCTTCCTTAAACATGTACCTGAAATAAATTCATAACATTTTTCTTCTTTTAAAAATGATGAGTTTACTGCAAGACTTACTTTCAATAAATTAAGTGAGAAAACATCCTAATTTTTCATGTTGATCACGAGTTTTCATTGTTATTCACCATGTTAACCTTTGGTTCATACGATGAGATTTTCACAGAACTAGCCAATATGTCCTACATATACTGTGGATTCATTTATTTTACGTGGATACCAGCTTTCATGGATTGAAGAAAAATTGTATTTTTGTGGATATTAGATTTTAATGTTTTGTAAAAGTCTGCCTACAAGTCTTTAGAAAAATCACACTTTGTTGGACTTTAAAATTTGTTGCTTATCTATATCCAAAAAATCAAAGAAAATTGGTATCCAACAAAAAATTGAGAATCAACAGATACGATTTTTTTAATATATATATGCAGAATTTCAGACCATTTATGTTTCCTTTTTCTAGAAATTTTAATTAGTGGTGTAGTGAAAATGTGAATTCAAAACTCATATTGTGTAATTTGAATAATAAGTTCAAATTTATAAGTGACATTTCTTTTTAACAATTTTTGTGATTTTAAGATGTCCTCATTATATTTTTTCTCAAATAGAATTTACTTATACTTTGCACAAAAATATAATAGTAACATGAGTAAGTATGTGACACTTTGCTATTTTTTAAGCTAAAAGATTATTCTTGGCAAAAAGACTTCCTCATCAGATTGAAATTTAATTTTGAAATAAAGTAGGAGAATAGGTAATAAAACAATCTTTAAGATAAAAAAATAGAAAAAAATAGTTTACGATACTTGTTTTCTTGCAATAAGTCAAAAAATAAAATTCAAAAAAAAAAATACTATATGAGTTATCCTCCCTTTTTTGCCCGTGTTGAAAATTTGTATCAGACATAAACAAACATTTTGTATCTGTTAAAGCAGTCTGAAAAATGCATAAATATATCTGATTTTTTTAATTTATATAAATAATCTTTCATATAAATTGCCATTCTGTCTCAAAATTTGCAGATTTAAGCAAAAAACAAGAGTGATGGTGAACTGCTATTTCAAGGTTAATCTATAGCTACCTTAAAGTTAAAGGAAACGAGTGAGTGGTGAAAAATAATGTTTATCCAATTGTTGAACCAATGCATGTATATATCATAAACTTAGTTTTCTGTGCAGGATTTTATAATTATTTACACAAATATATGGTATAATCTTCAATTTTTTTCTCTCTGTCTGTTATGATTTAACAAATATGGCTGCTCATTAAATGCCGTGTTTTGAAGCTGAAGTTTACCGATTGCCGCCATAGTAAACAATCAACAAAAAGCACATGTTTAACATGTACAATCAGATAATTGTTTATCTGAATGACAGATCCATGCGTATTGGGATCACAGGATTTTTATGAGGAGGGTCATGCTAAGGTCACTATGCATACAGAAAATATGTCGGCGAATTGCTTCCTGGAAGGAAGCAATTAAAAATAAGTAAACTTCTTTTAAATGTAGACAAATTAAAGAAATTTCCTCAGAAAAAAGTACATGTACATAAGTTGTATAATGAAAACTATCCATTTAGTTAGCAAAAAACATACGCAAATTTTGATTAATTTGAGGTTTCATATGACTCTAAATAAAGGTGTTAAACAGCAACAAATTTTAAAAAAAAAGGCTGAAAACAAATGCACCCTAGATTTAAAATAATCATATGATGTGGCAAAAATTTGAGTACAATAGTGTATAGTTTGGACCAGTTTAACTGCATATCATAACAGTCCTCTTTTATAACTCTAAAATTTCATACCATTAAGTTTTATGATAGTAGTAACATCAGTGTCACTTTCATTACTATCAGGCCAATCTAACATGGGTGTAGACCCCCTCCACCACCTTGCCCCTCCCCCTCACTCAATAGTAAACCCTACCATGAAGTTTTATAATAGTAGTAACATCAGTGTCACTGTCATCACTGTCAGGCCAATCTAACATGGCTGTAACGTTGGTATGACGTCCTGAGGCATCCTTTATCCATGGATTAGCTGGGTCTACATCTTGTATGGAGGCCAATACAGCTGATCGCAATTCATCCTGTTTGTTAAAAAGATTTAATGTTTTTAATATTTACATAATAATTTGGTAGACCTGTTCGACTAGTGGTATCAGGATTATTCACATTTACACCTTTGACTTTTTCATTCTGATATTTCACTCAAGTATAAATATATTTATTATTTTGTATCAAATATGAAAATAAACATGATAAAGCAAACAATTAAAAAAGAAATATACCAAAAAATATGCAAGACTTTTGTAACCTTAATCAATGTTTTATATTTTCTTTTTTAAATGTAAAGTTTTAATGTATATTTATTTGTTTTACAACCAATATTTTTTTCAATACCAATAAATAACTCAAAATAGTAAATTAAACTATTTTTTGTTGTTGTGTTCAATCATAATTACATCTTCAAAATCCATGCTGTATTTCCTTCTCCTCTGTTTCCTGAGCCCTGGTGGTGTTTCAGGGGGAACCAGTCCCTTCATAATAGCCGACAGGAACTCCTGACGTTTGCGTTGGACAATCTGTGCCTGCTCTATAATTCGTTTCCGTGGAGTACGTAGATAAAGTCTGTTGACCATCTGAGATAATATCTCTGTACATTCTTCTAACTCCGTCTGATAAAGACAAAAAATAGGGAAGATGTAGGTGAGTTTCAAAATTAATTTGCATAATTCAACAGTCATTATCTCTGTTCATCATCTTGCTGCACGGACTTCAAAGTTACAGCTAACCTTTACAGGAAAATCAAGATAGGCTTTTGATTAAATTTTTTTCTTTTTTAGAAAACATTCTTTGAAGATTAAACTCATCTAGCACATGCATGAAATAATGGACACTTGATGCAAAGTAACCCACATTGAATCATTAAAGATAAGTTAAAAACAGACAAATAATAAGAGAGTATTAAATTATATTCATCTGAAAAACTACAGTTTATTCACAGCCATTAAGAAGATAAGCTAATTAAATTTAAAACATCATTCAATTGAAAACATTTTCTAATGGACAAAGGGAGATAATCCACAAATTATTGTATTTCACAATTTTTTTGTTATTTTTTTATGATATTGATCATATTTTGTTGTGTCCTAGCTTGTCCAGGGAGTATTTATTCACATACCTGCATGAATTCAAACACAATTTTCTTGTACCCAGGTCCGTCTAGATAATAGCCATACACATAAGAACATTTTAGTACACGTCTCGCCTTTAACAGCTGATGTACAGCATCCTCTACAAACTTGGTCTCGGCATTAGCTGTAGCAATGTCTGTAACAGCCTCGGCTAACTTCATCATCTTATTCTTAGTTGTACTTAGCAATGGCTCTTCCAACTAAAGAAGAAAAACAAATAAATCTTACCAGTGACAAATAGTAATTTAAAGCAGTTAAGACTGAAAACTGATTTTTTTCTTCTTCATATGAATAAAAAGATGCAGGTGTCATTTAGTCAGTATACATTTATAGAGAAAAATATTTTTGTGAGGGATTGTTGTCATAAATTTGTTAATGAAAACATGAACAAATGTGGAAGCTTTAATTCTAATTTAACCAAAATTAGAATAAAGTACAAGAAAAAGGTAAAAATAAAAACCTCATGAACAGGTTTTAATAACTTATACATTGTAATAAGGAATCAGAAATTCATCTCTTGGATTTTGTTGTTGAATTTCCTTTGTAATTATCCCTATTCACAGGATTCAATCAGGGTTGTAATTTGCTCATGTTTTTTTTTGGTGTAACTCACCTTATAGCTATTTTCATGATTTTTAAACCTTGTGTAGTAATGTACAAATTTATTCAATTCCTGCATGCTTGTATTGTGGTCTTCAGCCTGTAAAATTAAAAAAAAATCACAATCAGTGCCCTGAGCTCTAGTTGTACTGATCATCATATTATATCTAATGAGTAAATTTTACCTGTCTAACACCATGTTATGTTTTCAAATAATGTGCTTGAGAAAGTCTTGAAGTTACAAAAAAAAATCAGGAAAACAAGCAATGAAAATTCTTTGTAGGTCTTCTTCTCTTATAAAAACTTAAATGGACATTTTGTTCATAAATGGATTCATGGAAAATTCTTAAATGGAGGAACTATATATTTTTCAATGAGGTCATGAATAATATCATCAGATGAGTAAATTGTCAAATTAAAGATAAAAAAAAGTAAAAATTTTGCAACATAGTAAGAAAGTTTGAAACTGATTCCTTGCTATACCAGCATAGCTGACCTTTGGACCTTGATTGATTAAATTATATGTCTTTAAATATTAAGTCAAACATACAAAGGTCAAATAATGGACCTTTGTATATAGGTTCAAAATACATGGGGTATTCTAGAATAGGACAAGGAAAGGGTGACATGACAGGTTTTCTCTAAAATAGTGTGACCTATACATCATAGTAGATTTGAATGTTTTCCCATAAGGTTTCTTTTTACCATTTTGATTGACAAAACAGTTTGTAAATTTCATTTTTTCTCTTTCTCCTCTTGTATATGATCATCCATAGAGATCAATCCTGGGATAATACATTTCTATTATTATGTTTATGGCAAAATTGGCAAAAATTCAACACCTTCTAAAATTGTCCACTATACAGTTTCATTGATCATGTCATTAAGTTTAACTTGTCCTTACCTCATTTTGTGCTTTATTGACTTTTTCATTGACGACTTTCACTGCTTCGTATCTGTTACATTTAAAATATCCACCAGTGCTGGAATTATGTCTCTTCCAGGGGTCAAGGCACACCCAACAGAAGTCATATTTACACTACAAAATATAAAATGTTGAAATTGTCAATTTAGGCAAATATACTTAAAACACACACTTTAGTCTTGTATGTTTTTATTTTAGTTAATTCATATGTTTTAGAGTAATATCTGATGTCGTTCATTTTCACTGAACTAGTACACAACTTTATGTAGAGGCCAGTTGAGGACCATCTCCAGGTGCGAGATTTTCTCACTGCACGGAAGACCTATTGGTGGACTTTGGCTGTGTGTCTCTTTGGCATATTTCCTATTTCCATTCTCAATTTTAATTCTATCAAATCAAATCATATCTACTGATTTATATATGTATAACTGAAATCTTTTGGTTTTTTTCCCTTGTGTTGTTGCGTTGCCAACCTATTGATGGCCTCTCTTTTAAATGCATGGTAAAGAGAAAGTATAGACATGCACATCTTTGTTTTGTCGTTCTAAACATGCCATATGTTCTTTTTATTACATCGCAGTTAAAAACTGACACACAGAAATGTCTTGACAGATTAATTAATTATATATGAATATAAAATTATATTAATATATTATATATAAAGGCAGCTTATAAATCAAAAAGGCTAATAGATATAATGACTGATCATAAACAGATTGCATTTGCTAACTTCTAGTGTGATGACGGATAGTTTTTGTTCATTGAATTTTAAATAACTTCTAACTCTTTTACCTTACAACATTTCATATGGTTACACCCTTTCATTCTTCTGTATAGGAGATTTACCTTACAACATTCCATATGGTTACACCCTTCATTCTTCTGTATAGGAGATTTACCTTACAACATTTCATATGGTTTACACCCTTCATTCTTCTGTATAGGAGATTTACCTTACAACATTTCATATGGTTACACCCTTCATTCTTCTGTATAGGAGATTTACCTTACAACATTTCATATGGTTACACCCCTCATTCTTCTGTATAGGAGATTTACCTTACAACATTTCATATGGTTACACCCCTCATTCTTCTGTATAGGAGATTTACCTTAAACATTTCATATGGTTACACCCCTCATTCTTCTGTACAGGAGATTTACCTTACAACATTTCATATGGTTACACCCCTCATTCTTCTGTATAGGAGATTTACCTTACAACATTTCATATGATTACATCCCTCATTCTTCTGTATAGGAGATTTACCTTACAACATTTCATATGGTTACACCCCTCATTCTTCTGTATAGGAGATTTACCTTACAACATTTCATATGGTTACACCCTCATTCTTCTGTATAGGAGATTTACCTTACAACATTTCATATGGTTACACCCCTCATTCTTCTGTATAGGAGATTTACCTTACAACATTTCATATGGTTACACCTCTTATTCTTCTGTATAGGAGATTTACCTTACAACATTTCATGTGGTTACACCCCTCATTCTTCTGTATAGGAGATTTACCTTACAACATTTCATATGATTACACCCCTCATTCTTCTGTATAGGAGATTTACCTTACAACATTTCATATGGTTACACCCCTCATTCTTCTGTATAGGAGATTTACCTTACAACATTTCATATGATTACACCCCTCATTCTTCTGTATAGGAGATTTACCTTACAACATTTCATATGGTTACACCCTCATTCTTCTGTATAGGAGATTTACCTTACAACATTTCATATGGTTACACCCTTCATTCTTCTGTATAGGAGATTTAACCTTACAACATTTCTTATGGTTACACACCCTCATTCTTCTGTATAGGAGATTTACCTTACAACATTTCATATGATTACACCCCTCATTCTTCTGTATAGGAGATTTACCTTACAACATTTCATATGGTTACACCCCTCATTCTTCTGTATAGGAGATTTACCTTACAACATTTCATATGGTTACACCCTCTTATTCTTCTGTATAGGAGATTTACCTTACAACATTTCATGTGGTTACACCCTCATTCTTCTGTATAGGAGATTTACCTTACAACATTTCATATGGTTACACCCCTCATTCTTCTGTATAGGAGATTTACCTTACAACATTTCATATGGTTACACCCCTCATTCTTCTGTATAGGAGATTTACCTTACAACATTGTATATGGTTACACCCCTCATTCTTCTGTATAGGAGATTTACCTTACAACATTTCATATGGTTACACCCCTCATTCTTCTGTATAGGAGATTTACCTTACAACATTTCATATGGTTACACCCCTCATTCTTCTGTATAGGAGATTTACCTTACAACATTTCATATGGTTACACCCTCATTCTTCTGTATAGGAGATTTACCTTACAACATTTCATATGATTACACCCTCATTCTTCTGTATAGGAGATTTACCTTACAACATTTCATATGGTTACACCCCTCATTCTTCTGTATAGGAGATTTACCTTACAACATTTCATATGATTACACCCCTCATTCTTCTGTATAGGAGATTTACCTTACAACATTTCATATGATTACACCCCTCATTCTTCTGTATAGGAGATTTACCTTACAACATTTCATATGGTTACACCCCTCATTCTTCTGTATAGGAGATTTACCTTACAACATTTCATATGATTACACCCTCATTCTTCTGTATAGGAGTTTACCTTAAACATTTCATATGGTTACACCCCTATTCTTCTGTATAGGAGATTTACCTTACATTCATATGGTTACACCTCATTTCTGTATAGGAGATTTACCTTCACCATTTCATATGGTTACACCCTCATTCTTCTGTATAGGAGATTTACCTTACAACATTTCATATGGTTACACCCCTCATTCTTCTGTATAGGAGATTTACCTTACAACATTTCATATGATTACACCCCTCATTCTTCTGTATAGGAGATTTACCTTACACACATTTCATATGTTACACCCCTCATTCTTCTGTATAGGAGATTTACCTTACAACATTTCATATGGTTACACCCCTCATTCTTCTGTATAGGAGATTTACCTTACAACATTTCATATTACACCTCATTTTCTGTATAAGATTTACCTACAACATTTCATATGTACACCCCTCATTCTTCTGTATAGGAGATATTACTAACACATATTCAAGATACTATTTCATATGTTACACCCCTCATTCTTCTGTATAGGAGATTTACCTTACAACATTTCATATGTTACACCCTCATTCTTCTGTATAGGAGATTTACCTTACAACATTTCATATGGTTACACCCCTCATTCTTCTGTATAGGAGATTTACCTTACAACATTTCATATGATTACACCCCTCATTCTTCTGTATAGGATTTACCTTACAACATTTCATATGTTACCCCTCATTCTTCTGTATAGGAGATTTACCTTACAACATTTCATATGTTACACCCTCATTCTTCTGTATAGGAGATTTACCTTACAACATTTCATATGTTACACCCCTCATTCTTCTGTATAGGAGATTTACCTTACAACATTTCATATGGTTACACCCCTCATTCTTCTGTATAGGAGATTTACCTTACAACATTTCATATGGTTACACCCCTCATTCTTCTGTATAGGAGATTTACCTTACAACATTTCATATGGTTACACCCCTCATTCTTCTGTATAGGAGATTTACCTTACAACATTTCATATGATTACACCCTCATTCTTCTGTATAGGAGATTTACCTTACAACATTTCATATGTTACACCCCTCATTCTTCTGTATAGGAGATTTACCTTACAACATTTCATATGGTTACACCCCTCATTCTCTGTATAGGAGATTTACCTTACAACATTTCATATGGTTACACCCCTCATTCTTCTGTATAGGAGATTTACCTTACACATTTCATATGGTTACACCCCTCATCTTCTGTATAGGAGATTTACCTTAAACATTTCATATGGTTACACCCCTCATTCTTCTGTATAGGAGATTTACCTTACAACATTTCATATGATTACACCCTCATTCTTCTGTATAGGAGATTTACCTTACAACATTTCATATGGTTACACCCTCATTCTTCTGTATAGGAGATTTACCTTACAACATTTCATATGGTTACACCCTCATTCTTCTGTATAGGAGATTTACTTACAACATTTCATATGGTTACACCCTCATTCTTCTGTATAGAGATTACCTTACAACATTTCATATGATTACACCCCTCATTCTTCTGTATAGGAGATTTACCTTACAACATTTCATATGTTACAAACCCTCATTCTTCTGTATAGGAGATTTACCTTACAACATTTCATATGATTACACCCCTCATTCTTCTGTATAGGAGATTTACCTTACAACATTTCATATGGTTACACCCCTCATTCTTCTGTATAGGAGATTTACCTTACAACATTTCATATGGTTACACCCCTCAATCTTCTGTATAGGAGATTTACCTTACAACATTTCATATGGTTACACCCCTCATTCTTCTGTATAGGAGATTTACCTTACAACATTTCATATGGTTACACCCCTCATTCTTCTGTATAGGAGATTTACCTTACAACATTTCATATGGTTACACCCCTCATTCTTCTGTATAGGAGATTTACAGTTAGGACAAGACTTAGAATTAGTAACCAGCCAAAGACAATTAGCTGCATTCTCTGTCTCTTCCTCAGTGGTACGTACTATAAACATAAAAGGTCAAGATGTAGGACAAATGATCATGACTAGGCAATAGTCATAAACAGCTAGTGTTTAATAGTAAATAAATTTTAAAAAAATGGTTGTAGTTTGTTGGTGTGGTTCATAGGTGTTTCCCATTTCTGGTTTTTATATAGACTATATAGTTGATTTTTCTGTTTATATTTTTTTACACTAGTGATGTTTGGGCTCTTTATAACTTGCTGTTTGGTGTGAGACAAGGTTCTGTGGCTGTACTTCGACTTAAAATTGTTAACTTTTTACACATTGTGACTTGGATGGAGAGTTGTCTCATTTGCACTCATACCTCATCTTATTTATATTAAATGACTGATCAGGTATGATGACCAAAGAATATACACATATTTTTGTTAAGCACATAATTTGTGGCTTCTATAACAGGTAAGTTATATATATTCATAATTACAACAATTGTTTCCATATTTATTGCAGGGGAGATAACTCACATTCTTCTGGTCTGATCTCTGCTATCTTGTTGTACCATTTCTTCCAGTTTTCACAACTTGCTGGTTCATGTGCTTCTCCCAGGCACTCCCTATACATTGAACAAAACTATTATTACAGGGGCGGATCCAGCCATTTTAAAAAGGGGGTTCCCAACCCAGAACAAAGGGGGGGGGGGGGGGGGGGGGGGGGGGGGGTCCAACCATATGTCCCTTTTCAAATGCATTGATTGTCCAAAAAAAGGGGGGGTTCCAACCCCACCAAACCCCCACCCACAAATAAACTCAGTAGTTTGTGTGTGTTAATATACATGTATGTGTAGCAAAAACTAAGATTTTTTTTTATTTTGATAACATTATTGATATATATGCAGCATTTCCCAACTAAGACTGTTTGGAACAGGATCAATGCTAATCCTTTAAAGCACCTAAGATCACCCCAAGTTTTTGGTGGGAAGGTGTTGCTCAGTTTACATTTGTATTTTTCTATGTCATGTATTGTGTAGTAATATGAGGCAGGCATTACCTGAAAAGTCTGTATGAATTATTTTTTTGTAACTTACATATTTGTTAAAAAAAAAAAAAGAAACAGAAATACCGTAACGTTTCCGATTTTGGTTCTGGTGTTAGGGATTTTAGTTGTGATGTTATTTAAGTTATGACGTCATATGCAATGTAAACAAAGAAACGCTATCATCAGGTAACGTTTTTCATATCGAGGAATTATTAAAAAATGAAATAGGTATTGTGTTCCTTCCTATTTTATACTAGACTGATAAATATATATTTTACTCAAAGTTTCATACACACGAGACCGGAAAAAGGAAGTACATTGTAGATTTCTGCGCAGATGTGGGAATTCAAAACATGACATAAAAAAAATTGAACGATTTTGAGTTCATTAGTACAATGAAAATTTCAGGAAATTTTTTCCCGATTTTTTTTTTTTTTTTTTTTTATTGATTTTTCTACTGTTATTGGGGACTTTGTCCCCATATTAATTGTTTGTCAGTTTATTTTCCACTAATGGTTTTGAATGTCCCTTTGGTATCATTCACCTCTCTTTATTAATAAAGCTCACATTTTTGTCAATTGTTCAACAATTGCAGCTCAAAATGTATGCAAACATTTCTGAATTTATAGTTTATCATAGACAAAAGACAATTAACGCCATCTCAAAGATGCGGGAAAAGTCAGAAATAATTTCTTTATATCATTTCACAATTAAGGAATGACTGTAATATTTTTTCTGTCTATGAAGAAATAACATAAAAATTTGGTGCACACTGAATAATGAGCGTAGCGGGTTATTTAACAGTGTGCACCACATTTTTTATGCTATTTCGAATAGACAGAAAAAATATTAGTCATTTCTTATAATTTAATTCTAAATTCCATTTTGAACCGTAGAAAACCATGAAAAAACGTTGATGATGTCACGGTCACATGACTAAATGATGTCTATGCGCTCATAGCAAAATAACGTCAGCCAATCAGAAGACGCGTTACATCCAAAATTAAATTATTAGTGTATGCAAACAAATTACAAATCAAAAAGTCCCTACTTTGTAAAAAGTTTTATAATACCTACCAGCAGAAGAGATGACCCTTCCCACAATCCACTGCTTTAGATGTATCACTCGGTAACTTAATGTAAGTCTCTGGCATCTTAACAGCTTGTCCACATCCTGGGAATGGGCACCATTTAATGTTAGGGTTACTCTCAACAAAGGCCTACAAATATATAAATCAAGAGATATAGCCTTGTTCATAGGCCTACATATATGTACATAGACTATCCACATGTAAAAAACAGCTTATCTCTGGACTCATGAATAGATGAGCAAGAGATACTTCCTTTTCTGTCACCATTATGGTCATCTTAATGCACAAATTCCTTCATAAATCAACTTGTTATACTGACCACTAGACTTCAGAAAAGTCATTTTCTAAACATTTATAATTTCTTTAAGACTTTCCCGATTCAAGTAAGGATCGATCATCAGGGTTGTTTGTATCGCAGTTTCAAATTGGTAAATGAAATAGGAAAATCAACTATTAACCGGCCCCCTACAAACAATGGTGTCCAAGGGAAATACTTCTAATTCAAATTATTGATTTGTTTATTTTGCATTTAAACACAGATAACAGTCAAGTGTATAAAACTTTGCCAATGTAAAACTTGGTTTTACTGTTGCAAATATTTGTTTACCAGCTACGATTTGTCATTAAGATAATCTCTATTTGAGGTTGTAAAACCCTTATTTTACGTAGGCCAAGCTTCAATTACAAAAAAGTTATCACTTTAATATATGATTAATTGAATACCTTGATATCAAACTGTAGATATCTCCTGGCCATAGCTCTAGACACAACACTCTCTATAACCTTAAATGATTGATAGAATACCTTGATATCAAACTGTAGATATCTCCTCGCCATAGCTCTAGACACAACACTCTCTATAACCTTAAATGATTGATAGAATACCTTGATATCAAACTGTAGATATCTCCTGGCCATAGCTCTAGACACAACACTCTCTATAACCTTAAATGATTGATTGAATACCTTGATATCAAACTGTAGGTATCTCCTGGCCATAGCTCTAGACACAACACTCTCTATAACCTTAAATGATTGATTGAATACCTTGATATCAAACTGTAGATATCTCCTGGCCATAGCTCTAGACACTACACTCTCTATAACCTTAAATGATTGATTGAATACCTTGATATCAAACTGTAGATATCTCCTGGCCATAGCTCTAGACACAACACTCTCTATAACCTTAAATGATTGATATAATACCTTGATATCAAACTGTAGATATCTCCTGGCCATAGCTCTAGACACAACACTCTCTATAACCTTAAATGATTGATAGAATACCTTGATATCAAACTGTAGGTATCTCCTGGCCATAGCTCTAGACACGACACTCTCTATAACCTTAAATGATTGATTGAATACCTTGATATCAAACTGTAGATATCTCCTGGCCATAGCTCTAGACACAACACTCTCTATAACCTTAAATGATTGATTGAATACCTTGATATCAAACTGTAGGTATCTCCTGGCCATAGCTCTAGACACAACACTCTTTATAACCTTAAATGATTGATTGAATACCTTGATATCAAACTGTAGGTATCTCCTGGCCATAGCTCTAGACACAACACTCTCTATAACTTCTACAGATACTAGTTTCATACAGTCATAGGCTGGACAGGTTATATTGTGGGCCTCACCTTCTTGTATCTTCAGATCTAAATATCTGTAATATAATTTCATATTAAGAACAAGCTTTTTGAACGTACTCATTTCAATTCTGACAGTTTAATAAAACATACATAGCTTCTTACATTGGTTCAGGTGGATAATCGGCAAGAAGTTTTATTTAAGGAATAACAGTACTGTGGTTGAAGAGTTGCCAGTCAATTGGCAATTTGACGGTTGCAAATGCAGTTTGACTGACAATGCATAGCGGAATCAGTGAAACAGAAATTTACAACCATCAAATCAAAATTGATTGTTGAAACTCAACTACAGTACATTTTTTCATCCAATCAATTCAAAATGGTAGGTCCCTCCTTAGTTAAGACTGGTCAACTGTTTATTTAACAGAAACTTTTAGCTAATAAAAAAGATTGTTACGTAAAAAATGCATTAGAATTTCGATTATTCAACTATTGAGATGGGATAAATCTAATAATCCATCAGTAACTATGTCATGTATGTAAGAATCTGTTTCTCTTATGCAATCGATCTTTGGTTTTCTTCCACAAACCAGATTTCTATGTTATACAAGTTAAATGTAAAGATGGCAGTTTCTCTAAAGTGTTAACTTTCTGAAGATTAAGAGAAAGAAATACCTACATTTGCCAGCAATCTTTACAGAACTGATGAAGACAGGCCATTTGTACAGGATCTTCATTGGTGATAAAACTTGACGTACAAATATCACACTAAAAACAATTAAATAATAAGCATGATAAAATAACAAATTATGTTTCATAAAAAAATTATAAATTAATTCATATTTTAATTTTAAAAGTAGGACCATTTAAGGTGGTAAATAACACTAGTACTACAGAGAGATATCTCTAAAAATCAGCTTAACGTTTTAATCATGTTCTTATGTAAAGGAAATATTAAGTTTCTCGATGATCAATATTAGCATTTGCTAAACTGCTATATATCCAATGAAATTTTCCCGATAAAGTGTGTGGTTCAATTTTTTTGGAATTTTGATATTTTTTTCAACGGATCAAAGTTAATATTTGTCTAATTTTTAAGAAATAAAAAGATCCAAATTAATTTTAGTCTAGGTGTTTGGTGACATATCAAAGCATGATATACATGTACAGTGTATGTATATAGTGATCACATTGTTGTTTTTGACTCCATGAGCAAAAATATCAAGCAATAAATGAAATTCAATTATTCTTTTTATATGTTTTTTAATCTAATATATTAAATTACATAAAAAGATTCGTAAAAATATTTTTATGCATACATAGCATTGTGAAAGTGATGTAGTTGTATGAATAATGTCTCGGATTGACACGAAAAATGACTTTCCAGTATCAGGTCTTGTCCTTGATCTTACAAACATTAAGCAGAAGGACCAAAAGAAAGCTGATAAAGTGTATAAATACCAGTCTAGTAACCCTAGTATTTTTATTAAGACCTGATATTGATCCCTAGATGGCTTTTGGTTTCCATCATCATTTAGTTACTGTCTCATTTAGGTATTAACCTCATCTCTATTTTTTCATGTTTCAGTACTTTAAACATGTTTAGAAACTTTCATTAAAATTAGATTTAAAAAAAAGAAAGACAAAAAAATTTCATTCATCAGTATACATGGTATACAGTATTTATCACATGCTCATCAGTATTCAGTCAGGAATCTGATGTTCAGTGGTTGTTGTTTGTTGATGTGGTTCATAAATGTTTCTTGTTTCTCATTTTTTTCAAAATAGATTTGACTGTTGGTTTTCCCTTTTGAATGGTTTTACACTAGTCATTTTTTTAGGGAGCCTTTATAGCTGCCTGTTCAGTGTGAGCTAAGACTCTGTGTTAAATAAGGTTCTTTGACCTATAACGGTTTACTTTTACACATTGTCACTTGGAGGGTGAGATGTCTCATTGGCACTCATGCCACATCACTTATATCTATCATCAGAATACAGCGTTTATGGTGTGCTTATCAGTAAACAGCATTTATTGTGTTCATTACAAATCATGAAGGTCATGACATTACAAATACCTACCTCAACGTCATGCTGACTGGACATTGTTGGTTCTATGGAGGACAATGAATGCTGGACATGGGGTTGTTCTGAATACACTGAAGGAGGGGTATATCACCTGACTTGAAGGTCATGACATTACAAATACCTACCTCAACGTCATGCTGACTGGTCATTGTTGGTTCTATGGAGGACAATGAATGCTGGACATGTGGTTGTTCTGAATACACTGAAGGAGGGGTATATCACCTGACTTGAAGGTCATGACATTACAAATACCTACCTCAACGTCATGCTGACTGGTCATTGTTGGTTCTATGGAGGACAATGAATGCTGGACATGGGGTTGTTCTGAATACACTGAAGGAGGGGTATATCACCTGACTTGAAGGTCATGGCATTACAAATACCTACCTCAACGTCATGCTGACTGGTCATTGTTGGTTCTATGGAGGACAATGAATGCTGGACATGGGGTTGTTCTAAATACACTTAAGGAGGAGGTATAACACCTGACTTGAAGGTCATGACATTACAAATACCTACCTCAACGTCATGCTGACTGGTCATTTAAGAGATAACTGTATTGTATTTGAAGCTTTAAGGACATCCATCGGAAGTGTAACTGTCGCAAATTTATTTTACCTGGCGATGCGTAGCGGAAACAGGTATTTGCAACAGTAAAACTACCGATGGATGTCGGCAAAGCTTCAAATACAATACAGTTATCTCTATTCTAATGCAAAACAAGTTCATAATTAAATTTCAATCATTATTTCAGTGTAAAATCTTCATTAAAGAAAATTCCGCGAAAAGATTTATCTTCTTTGGTCCCTACACTAGGTGACGTCATAGGTATGCTTCCGGTGTCAAACATAAACACCAGGCGTTTTCTGGCTTCTGTGCCGCTTCAGAATGTAATAAAATTTCATAAAAAGAAGATTTTTAGGTGCAAAATGTGAGTTTTTTGGCTTATTATTGTAGAAATTACATGTCAATACATTCAGCAATTCAAAATGTTGGATTTCTTAGTTACAGGCAAGGAGATAGAGAATTTTACGCTAACTGTCATCCAATCAGAACCATTGATACAAAATAATTGCATTAGAATACTGGTTCTATGGAGGACAGTTAATGCTGGACATGGGGTTGTTCAGAATACACTGAAGGAGGGGTATAACACCTGACTTGAAGGTCATGACATTACAAATACCTACCTCAACGTCATGCGGACTGGTCATTACTGGTTCTATGGAGGACAGTGAATGCTGGACATAAGGTTGTTCAGAATACACTGAAGGAGGAGGTATTACACCTGACTTGAAGGTCATGACATTACAAATACCTACCTCAACGTCATGCTGACTGGTCATTACTGGTTCTATGGAGGACAGTGAATGCTGGACATGGGGTTGTTCAGAATACACTGAAGGAGGAGGTATTACACCTGACTTCTCACAGCAAGCTTTAGGATCTGTCATCCAGGCCTCAAGTAAAATCTCACGGGACCATTCTGTAATAGATATAATATTGAAACTTCTTTAATTGATGTTTTGTTTCCTGATATTTTTGTCTTCTGAGTAGTTATTCTTTGTTATTTACTGAGTACTAATATTTATTATAAATTTCAGTCTTCAATAAATACATTCATGACATTATGTCCTATTGATTTACATCTACTTACAAATTTGTCAAAACCATGAAACCAATTCTTTATGAAAATGCAATTTTTATCTCTATCCATTCAAATTGGTACCCACATAAATTTATAATTCCGCAGAATTTTTTATTTACATTTCTCAAACAAATCCTTCTATTGGAATTTGTTTCAAATCAAAAAAAAAAAATACAATTGAAGAAATATTTGTGTAAGTCATGGAACATAACCAGTCAGGGGCATTACTTAAACAAGTAACAATTAAAATTACCTATTCAAGTAATGTTGAAAACGAGGCTATTTTAAATATTACTTATATAAGTAACTTTTCTGAATATTATTTTTATAGGTGTCCAATAATACAGATTTTACTAGGTTTAACAATTTTTCACAGTAATCTGGTTATTTTTCCCCTGACATATTAAATCTAATCCTTCTGAAACACTAATTAACTTTCTGACACACTTATCTTTCATACCAACACTTCTTGGTCAAAGATTGGTATCTTGGGACAATTAAAATATCATTTTCCTCCAAAATCTTGAAGGTAGACTGATATAAATAGATAGATACTTGTGAATTGATTAAGACTTGAAGTTATTTATAATTTGTAACCCAAACCAAATACACATATTCCTTAAACAAGTTTTAATACTAATTTTATTAAAAATGTATCAAATAACTTATTCAAGTAATATTTTTGTCATAATTTTTAAAGTAACCCTTCATCTCTATAATCCTCTCAAATATAATAAATTCTTAACTTTATGATATGAAATTATGTAAAAACTCATCAAAACTAAATTTAGTCTATGTTTTATTGAAATTTAAAATAACTCTATTAAGTATTTTTTTTATTTTCAAAAACAAAAATTACTTATATAAGTAACTTTAAAAAATTACTTGTTTAAGTAATGCCCCTGACTTATTACGCTTCGTGCGATATAACAAATTTTGTACATAAATTCTTGAAAGACCTCCATTAAGTGTGTGCTACTTTTAAAGTGCATCTTTGAAATACATACAGGAAAAATTTTAATACCTAAAATTGATTTTCCAATTCTGCATAATGAATAACTTCATTTCTTACAATATGTATATAAATTTAACTTTGTTTTGCTTTAACCCTAAATATTATACCATACCATGATTCCTGAGAAGTGCCTCAGCAGTAAACAACGGAACACTCAACATGTCAGCTGTTTCTACCAGTAACTGATCTTTGGCCTCTTGTAAATCTTGGGCTCTTAGTCCATTGTACTCCTATAAATAGAGAACATAAGAATTAACAATAAAACATCACATTTATTTAAGCAGTTGGTTATTGGTATCACGATAGAACCAATATTTTGTTTCAGCTTAAAACACAATTTTATCTTGGGCAAATGTCTTTCAACAGTACATAAGAGAAGTGTGTGCATGCTAATGTCTTGAAGGTAAAACTGATACTGTTTGAATTTTATGTTGAAACTCTTTAGGGTAACAGTGTTCCTGAAAGTATCACGTACATATTATATATGATCCATGAAAATGAAGGTCAGATGAATCTTACCAGTACTTAGTTAAACACTATTATCAATACATTTGTACCAACCATTCTAACTTGGAAACAAGTTAGGTTTCTTTTAATACGCTTCATCACTATTTGTCTGCCTTGACTGGATTTCACAGACATTCTGTATAATTTCAACATCACAGAAAATGTTTGACACAAGAAAAAAGTGATTAATGTTATACCGTATAGCGGGTTATTTTTGCAAGTATAAAATTTCACGATTTTCATTGAATATGGTATACAATATATTTTGGCGGCTATTATTATTGGCGGATTTAAAACTTTATCAATACCTTTGCGTGAACACTTTTAATTTGGGGGAATTTATTTTGGCAAATTTGTTCTATCTGCAAAAATTTACACCACACAAAAATAACCCACTATACAGTATGACAATACATTTTTTGTAGTTTCATTTCTCTGGTCAAGTGTCAAAGATTCTATAATAACGATAAGGCATATAACATACAAATCATACCTCAGAGTCTGGCATTATATACATATCTTCATCATCTAATTCGGGTCCGTCTGCCTGTAATAAAGACAAAAATCTTATTTAGAATACAGAATATAAAGAATTTTTGAGATGGTGGGCCTGTAAATATTTGATGAGTTTAATGAAGAAAATAAAAAGAGTCTAGGGCATGTAGGTACCTCTGTAACTATAACTTATTACTAATAGTTATATTAAAACAAAATCTGAACATTCACAAGAAAATTATCGTGGTTGTAATTTCTCTTTTTTTATTCATAAACCTCATTTTCATTTTAAATTTTTTAAATTAATAACAATTGCATAGCAATTAACAGCCATTCATTCAGAAATAAAAACTACTAAAATGAATGGATAACCAGTGGGCAATAAGAGATGATCATAACGGTAACTATGTCATGCATGATACAAACTCCCCATCAGACTGACATGTCTACTCAAGGAATGACTGTAATATTTTTCTGTCTATAAAGATATAACATCAAAAACCGTAGCAGGTTATTTTAAAGTGTGCACCACCTTTTTTATGTTATTTCGAATAGACAGAAAAAATATTACAATAATTTCTTATAGTTTAATTTTAAATTCTATTTTAAACCACTGTATAAACCATGGGAAAAAGTTGTTGACGTCACGGTCACATGACACAATTATGTATATGGGCTAATAGACAAAACAACGTCAGCCAATCAGATGACATGTTACATTCAAAATTAAATTATATAACAATAATTCAGAGAAAAACACAAGATAATGTCAGCAAAACCCCGATTCTCTATGTGTGTGTGTGTGTGTGTGTGTGTTTATGTGTACACATTCTGTCCCAAATCAGGAGCCTGTAATTCAGTGGTTGTTGTGTGTTGCTGTGTTTTGATATTTGTTTTTCGTTCATTATTTTGTACATAAATCAAGAAAATAAGAGTGTGTATAAGATAGTTTTATCTTACTGTTATATTTGCATTGGTATTATTTAGGTCTCAAATCAAAAAGAAAGAAAATCAAGAATCTGCTTAAGTTTTGTCAAATTACCTTTTATGAGCTATTAAGTCTTATGTTAAAAGATAAATAGGTGTTATGGGGCAATATAATTTAACTTGTATCATATTAAAAATCACCAAGGAGTCTGAACATTCGACATTAATTCCAAAACCTCAACTAAGTACATTCTTAACTCTTGTCAAGAAAAATTATTTGGTCAGATAGACATTGAATTTCATGATATGTTATAAAATAGAGTTATCTCTTTTTCTGATTGAATCTTTTTATATTTGTAGATTTCCTACCATTTATTCGTAGATTTGGAGACCATGATTTACAGAACTGTCACACTTCATTATTATTAAACTGATCTGTGCAATTTTTCATCCCGCATTGCTTTTTGTTTTATTTATACATTATTAAGACATTCTTTATGTTTGTATGAGCATAGCGAAGGAGTACATAAATGTGTATAAACATGTATATGTGTGTGTACATGTGAATGAATGTCACTTACAGAGAAGACCATCTTGGATTCTAGGTACAAGGCAATATCAGCATGTCCCCCTTTTTCTGCACTGTCACATAGAGTCTGATTATTTATATGTGTGTGTATGTGTGTATGTGTATGGATGACACTTACAGAGAAGACCATCTTGGATTCTAGGTACAAGGCAATATCAGCATGTCCCCCTTTTTCTGCACTGTCACATGGCGTCTGATTATCACAGTTCTCCTGAAATAATGGTGCTCCATGCTGAACCAACATCTACAGAAAAAATAATACTGAAGGTAAGGTTTATATATGACTCATAATAAATATGTCTAATGTTTTTCTGCAATACATTTTGATAACACCATCAAAATCGAACAGAGTTTGTTGATTTAGAACAATTATATAAAACTATCGGAATTTTTTAAACAAGGATTAAGAACAAGACAGAGTAGACCTTTTGACTATGCATGTGGTTTTTTCTTCTTCATTTGATGGTTTTTCGTTACATGTACACGTAAGCTGCATTTGTATTCCCTTGTACTAATTTTGAAAAAAAGATACCTTCCACACCATAAGTAAAAATAAGTACATATATATTGTATCATATGATAACTATACTAACCTCTACACATTGTTTAAGTCCAGACAGGGCAGCATAGTGCAAAGCAGTGTTCTGTTCCTGAAAGTAGATATCAAAATTATGCATTCTATAGGCAGAGACATAGAAACGTATAATGTAAAACTGTTCAGATTCTCAAAAAAGATCTGGACCTAAACATTATATTGTCTGTGAAGTACAATTTATTGTTGACTTTTTTAGCTATGATTTTTCTCTGTTTTTTCTTTGAGGTGTGGACTGTTATTTTATTCCTTTTTGTCTCCTTTGTTTTTCTATAACTTTTTTCTGTTTCACTTTTAACTTTTGTTTTGATAGATGTTTTTTTTTTTTCTTTACTATTTTGTCTTGCTGTAATTCTTTAAGCTTTGTTGTTTTTTCTCTTCTTTCTTTTGACTGGTTAAGTCTATCCTCTCTCTTTTTTCCACTGTATTACACATTTATATTGTATACACTAATAGTAATTCAATTGATATCAATATCTGAAATTATGACCTTGCTTGTCTAAAGAAAGGAACAAGAAAACATTGATGCATCATATTTCACCTCATCCTGAGCCCCCAAGTTGACTCTCTCTGTTTCATTATCCTCCAGTCTGGCCCCACGCCATTTCAGCAGCATGGCGAGACATTCCGACCTCTTCTTCATGACAGGATAAACCAGTGAATGTTCTGCCTTCTCCATACACACACAGTGTAGACAAGTCTGTTTCATACCATTGGTTTTGTTGGGATTACCATTGTGTTCAGACAAAAATATCCTGAAAATAAAATACAAATTAACATAGTATCAATGACTGTAGTCTCTTGTATTATTGCATCATCTTTGTTTATTGAAACAAGTATGACAAGTCAAACACATTTTTTTTACTACCGGTACATCAATTCAAAATAAGAAAATAAAATTATACTGTAACATGTATATCCACAAAGGCTGTAGTTTTGAGTACATGTACATATAAGACATATTTTAATTCAATGCACTTTCTGGTGGCAAAATTGTGCCATGGACAACAGAATGTATCCAAATAAATATAAACGTATAATGATGATATAGGAAGCTTTCAAGAGTCTCATCTCAAAATTAGAATCCAATTTTTTTTTTTTTTTTTTTAAAAAGAAAAAAAAATAGTCTGATATCATGGATATAAAGTCATATAAATTAGTGTACAAATGTTATACCCAACCCAACATTTCATCCCCTTAATAAACTGCTCTTTTCTTTTGACATCAAACTTACCTTAACAAGCTTTTCATGGCAAACTTTGAGGCATAATGTAGTGGTGTCTCATGATTGTGTGAGTCTCCATAGGAAGAGTTCGGATCAAGAGCTTTACGTAGCTCACTACTGTTGTTATACTGGTTGAGAGCAGCATACTCGTCCCCATTACTCAGGTGCTTACGGAACTTGGAAGAAGAACTTCCCATAATCAAGTCATTATGTTGTCATGGAGATAAAAATGGAGATCTGTCAAAAGAAAAGAAATCATACTAAATATGTTTTGAATGAAATAATTATATCATACAAATTCCATTTCTTATGTTCTTGGTTTTAAAAAATCAACTATACAATGTAGTTTAGTAGGTTAAATCTGGCATAACAGATAACATTTACTCATGGTAACAATTAACAGTAAAAAGTAAGAAAGAATCAGTCATGTCAGTTAAATACGAATGTAGGTCAGAAAGTCACAGATCAAAAAGTCACAAACAAAAAGTCACGGACAAAAAGTCACAGAACAAAAAATCACAATTCATTTTTTCTGATTATTTTCTTTGAATAAAAACCACTTTATTTCTACAAAAATATTTTTGTATTTTTCTTAAAATATTGAAGTATTTATAGTATTGTATATATAAACAACTTTGTAAACAAAAATTTATCAAACAAATATATATATATCAAAGATGATCAAATAATTGTTAAAAAAACAAAATGACAAAGTGGCTTGGCACTTAAATGGCTTCATGGTGCCAAGAAACATATCTTTTGCATGATTAAAATTAAACAAATCTTGATTTTTCAAGTATAATGACACATTTCACATTCAATATGAATATATGTATTAAAAAGTAAATATATCAAGATCATGAAGATATTTCTCTTATATTTTCAAACAATTGTCAACAAATTATCTGTGACTTTTTTTCCTACCAAATTTGTGACTTTATGTCCCGTGACTTTTTGTCCTGTGACTTTCTGTCCGTTTACCTTAAATACTTCTATGAATGATTTTAATACGAAATGTATTTTACAAAATGTTTTAGGACAGAGACTTCATTTTGAATTGAAATTGCAGGTGAAAATTATACCATTCTTAGCCATGTTAGCAGTTATCACAACAATTTAAACTTCTTTTCTAAGAAGAATTACGAATTTGACAGCATTTAAATCAGTCTAAAGGTTCAAGAACATGAAGAATCCAGGTGAAAACAGGTCATTTTCTGAATTTACAGTTTTTTTTTGCGGGACTTGGCGGTTATTTTTAAAATCTCTGGTATGGGATGAAAATCTCGGGTTTGACCTGCAGGATACCGGTCAGTTGACAGGTGTGGTAAAAGACAGTGGACACTTTGTTTACATGAATGATTTCATATTTCTGGGATTGTTCATGTTTATAGGGTAACACGAATGACCGAATAACACTTGTAATGACCAAATAACACTTGAAATTTTAATATTATCTCATATTGGTGACTTTTAAACATTGATTATTAAATAATAGTATATTATCGATGTATTTCATAACTAATTAATGATTTACAGAAAGCAAATAAGTTCATAAAAAAACTTTTTAAATTTAGTGTGTACATCCAATATGGTGACCACGGAAATCACAATAGCCACCATGTTTGATGTACACACTAAATTTAAAATGGTTTTTATGAACTTTTCTGCTTCTGTAAATCATTTTAAAGTTATAAAATACATTGATAATATATTATTATTTCATAATCAATGTTTAAAAGTTACCAATATGTGCTAATATTAAAATTTCAAGTGTTATTCGGTCATTACAAGTGTTATTCGGATATTAACAGTGTTAGTCGGTCATTCGAGGCGCTGCTGGATAACTCAGACTAAAACAAAATCGGCCTATAACAAAATCGGACTACATTGTATAACAAACTGGGCCTACCATTATTTATATGCAGAAATATATTGAACAAACTCGGACTATTGAACTCTATTTTGAGAAGTATTGTCAACGCAATTGGTAACGACAAGCTCGGGTAAAATTCAAGCAATGTGGTCAAAAGGGATTATAACGCCTATTCCAAAATGCTCAAAATCAGATCCGAGGGATCCCTTGTCGTACCGTCGTATAACTTTGGCACCAGTTTCCTACAAACTGTATTGTGGAGTATTGAACTCTCGACTAACATATAAGCTTGATGATACTGACTTTCTATGTGACGAGCAAAACGGTTTTAGAAAAGGTCGTAGTACTGTTGACCATTTCAGTACATTGTCTATTATTATAGAAACAAGAAAACTTCGTAAACAATCAACATATGTGGCATTCATTGACTTCAAAAAAGCCGAGATATCATGGATTCATTCGAGGTACCGGTCCTAACATTATTGTAAAAAGATTTGTTTTGGCATTCCTCAGTAAATGTATTACTTTATTACTTTATCTTATATAAGTTAGAACAATTTACACATAGAGTAGAATACTTTGTTTACGTTCATTTGTCTCATTTGAGATTACTGGAATAAATCTCTCAGACTCAGACCTCATACATTGTATATATACAAAATGTAATTTATAAACTGTTAAAACAGATTCTTTATAATTAAACCTCTAAACCATTCATATCATGTCTAATTAACAATTAATACCGAATGTCTTACTGACAAACAGTTACCATTATTCAATGTGGTAAACCTCTTTGTTTGTGAGTTACATAATGTTTCTTTGTCTGTTTGTTGACAAAATATTTCTGACTTCCAATATAAAATCTGTTCGACTTTACCAATCTTATTTCAATAAATTAGATACACAGAACAAATAAATAATGCATAAAAAATACTATCATTTTTTAAATTTTAACTGAGATCAAATATATTCTAAAAATTCACGTAAAAAAAACATCAATATAAACATTTATTATTTTACATAAAATCTAATAACAAATCGAACAGACAGCAGCCGGAAGTGAGAAATATATATATAATAAAAGCGCGTACCCGAACTACAATCCGCTTTATCTTGTCATGGAGCTCAAAACTGGTTGGGTCATTCATATATATATGAGCGTTTTTCAATAAAAACGTACTTTCTTGTGACATGTCCCAGCCACTTTAAAAAAAAATGTGTTTAATCTTTGCAAATAATTTGTTTGTGCAGTCACATGGTCAGTACATTGAACTAGATTTACCTTCTTCTTCTTCTTCTTCTGGAAGTCCACCCTATCTGCAGGGTCACCGCATTTAAAAATTTTGTTTATTTTTAAAATTGCGTTATTTAAAATTCTATCTACTGGTTAAAATTTAAAATACTATTAACAGAGTTAGAATAGGATAAAACTAAAAATTAGTTAAAACAGGAACTTGTATGTACACTATACATTTAAAATTATAAAATGGATAAAAGTAATCATACTGAACTATTAGTTCGGTCAAGAAAGACAACTCGTACTAAAAAGGGGAGGTAACTCAATTTTCATATAAAGGGAAACGAAATTTTTGCCCACCAACTTGTACATAAATAATTAAATATCGGATCACAACGGTTTTGAATGTTTGACGATCGATGTCCACACTTAATTCCAATAGTATAATAATGTGTCATCTTAATAGAAAACCGAGTTTAGAATCAAATTAGGATTGTAACATACTTATTTCTTATCTTTGAACACTTTTCTAAACATGCAAATTCTGTTAAGAAAATGAAAAGTATTTGATTTTAAAACAAAAAAAGAAATAAATCTTCCCACCTAAAACATTGTATTTTGCCATGTCTGGTTGAAGGACTTAGTAAATATATTTTGAATCTCATACAGACACTGCATCACATCGGTACAGAGAAAAGACACTGCATTACATCGGTACAGAGAAAAATTCTAAACTCATTAACTCAAAAGTTTGTTTCTTTTTTCATCTTTAAACAGCAAGATGGCGAAATGCATCTATAAAATCTATTAAATTTTGCAAGTTTAAAATGGAGATTGATTTAAAACAAAATCGATTTGACTTCTTCGATACTTGAGGTAAAAATAAATAAAAAGTTTTATAAAATAAAATTTTGTTGGATATCTATTTCCAGTTTATGATCTTTTTCATGTTTTATATGTAACGATAGTAAGGTAAACATAAATAAACAGAATTAACACCTTTATGTTACTGTTTCGTGAACGATGACGTCCTACTGATTTTATGGTCATCATACTGACTCGGGGGGGCCACTTCAAACTTTTTTTGGTAGGGGTGAGCAGCTGAGACATCAAGTACCCCACCCTTTTCATATATTTTGTTTATCAAAAATATATACCTTGTCATATATTAATGAACAAAAAACAGACCTATAGATATATTTGGATATTTTTCATCTTCTTGTACATTAGTATTTACAAAAATTTTTGCGGTCCCGCTCATTTTACGTTCTTGTTTAGAAGCAACGCAGTCGCAATAATCACACCTTGCTTTTCCAATAAATTCTTCACTCCTCTATTTGCCAGTGCTATTTGCCCCTTTTATATCTTTAATTATGAAGAAATGTCAATTTCAAAAGACAATAACATATGTTTTGTCAGATAAATGTAGTAATACTTCAGATAGTATCATTTTTACTGAGTTTAACATTAATTAAAAACTGATTTGCCGTTCCCTCTTGAAGGACGCTGACACTATGCTATGGAATTTCTTTAAATGTTTCATGTATACAAACCTTTCAATGTTAATTAGGTGGAAATGTCAAAATGATTGGATTTATTGCATCTATAACTAACCTCAGTGGAAATAGCACATTGAATAAATAGAGTTTAATTGGTTTGACAAATAGCTGATGCATTTACGACTGTGGTTTAACCGCATCGAAAATAAATACGAACATTTGATTAATTTCAGATACTTATGATATAATCCAGCAAGTGATAATATCAACCTATTGATATATTTAATCTGAATTTCTCACCCTTTTCATATATCATGAAGCATGAAATAGTGACCTATTCCAGCGGCTCATCCCTACCAGTCATTACATAGGAAGTGGCCCCCCCCGAGCATACTGATACTTTATATATTTCTTAGTTTTAAGAAGACACCTTTTACCAATTAATTGTAGGGTGTGTTATAACTTTGGATATTGATAAGGGTAAATACAGAAAAGCGCTTTGAACGCATCACAATCATTAAGTGATATTTTCAATGTTACATAAATACATTAATCCTAAAAGTTTTCATTCGTTTTTTTTTATAATTTCATTTTACATTTAGCAGACACGTACAAATTGATTCGAAAGACTGTGTCATGACTAAACAATTGCGGAAATTACAGTCAGCTATAAAAGGCCCCGAAATGACAATGTAAAACAATAGTCAAACGAAAAACATAACGGCCTTATTTATTTAAAAAAAAAACTAGCTTGGTTAAAACAAAGCAACATGCATGTCGACGAAAAGAGATTCATAATTATTTCTGATGGGATTGCATGCAATTGATCTCAGTTGAAAAAAAAAACGTCAAACTAACATAACATGCATTTGGTCAATGAAAAAAAAATCAAACATCATGTCAGTTTCACAGTTCCATTTTTTTTTTATCGAATAAATAGGTTTTTTAAAATGTGATTTGTCCGTTCTTCAAGCAAGACAGTTGTTTTAACTATGGACACTTAACAAAAGATTGACTTATAAGTCTACAATGTCTTTAAGTTTATAATGAGGAATACGCGTGTAAAGGGAAGAAAAGTCAATTTGTACTCCTTACAGAAGCTACAAAATGTATGTTTATTTTATCTCACTTGGGCCTTTTTTTATTCATCTTTTTAATTAAATTATGATATTGCATAAAGTATAGTAGATTCTAAAAGAGAGATCCAATTTTTATAATCAAAACCAAACTATAGTGTCACTGTTTAAATATTGCAATTCTGGACATAATTTCATTATATTGATTGTTATTTTTGTCTCTTACACCATCTACTACTAGGGACACAAATTCGGCCCTGTTGACTTCAATTTGTTTGGTTAAACTCTTCCTGGTTTCAAATGTTAATATAACTTGATTTTCGTGGTAAAACCTTTTAAAAGGTTGCATACATGTATTTTTTATTTGACACAATAGATGTTAACCTCCATGCTGCGAGGTTTTATGATTTTAGTCGTTGTGTATTCAAGTAACAATCCATTGTGTGATTTTTACGAATTAAACTTTTTCAAAATATATAACAGTTTTGAGTATTTTTTTAATTTATTTTCATATTCGTTTTAATGATTATTTCATAATAATGATTATTTCCCAAGAAATATATGTAACGGATCTCAACTATGACAAACTACGGTATTTAGTAAACACGGGGTATCTTCCAAAATACATGTAGCTAACTTAGCCAAATCAAAAACTCGTCAAAGATAAAACTCTGAAAGTGTTCAACTTGAAATGATAAGAAAAGTGTGAAAAATTAACAATATTTACACACGCATCACTCCCTGTAGAGAACAATCAAAGATACTTGAATCACACAAATCAATATTGGTATCCCGGGGTGTGTAGGTTTATGCAGTACATGTAGTTGTTAAAAAGTTAATTAGTAAATATTTCTGTTAAAACATATTTCAAACTTTATCATACTTCTGAGTAGTGGGATGTTTAATATGTGGTTTTTTTCTTCAGGAAAGATAAATTATTATTGTTAGCAGAGACATATACTACAACAATTAGTATATGTCACTGTTGTTAGTTAGCTTACAGTTATAGAAAAATCATGAAATATAGTTATTGAAATTTTAATAATTCAAGAAATCATAGCCATTTTTTCTGTTAAAAAATATAACTGGTGCAACCAAAGAACCTTATCCAATTGATGTTTATGCATGGTCACGATTGAAGCTTATTCTTTTATTCGAAGGAGGATTTTAATTTCCACATACATCCGTTACACCAGTCTTTTGTCAAAGTTTTTCTCGGAAGCTTCCAGCAATTTTTTTTTTGTCATTGTAATGAAAAATATATTGAGATTGTTAATTGTTGAAAGTTCACTTTTCAACATAATGATTCCTTTGTATACTTTATCCTCTATGATCATGATTGAAAAGGGGAAAATACACAAAAAACGTATACCTTGTGTATTGCAAGTATTTCTACTTTAATGTCACATGTAGAGTAAACATGTATATTTTCAAAATTATATTGTATATCAGAATCTTAAAAGATATAATCAGACTAATTCATAAAAGGATAAGTTTTTTTTCCGATGACTTCGTATCCAAGCGTGTTAAATACTCTTTTCCATGACAATTTTCAATTTTCAACCATAAAAAGACGGAGAGAATTACAAAAGTTAATTTTTAGACAAAAATACCATTTTATTTCCCTGTCTTTTGAGATTATTAAAATATCCACGCGAAAATAAGAAAATAACGAATACTATTTTTTATTGAAGCAAACAGATGTCAGGGGTTCGCAAAACAATGCCTTCTCTGTATACATTAAAAGGGCTACTTTGCTATTTATGGTAGCAAATTTAAAATCAAAAGTGACGGATGTTTAAAATATCTTATTTTCATAAAATTTACATCATTAAACAGTTCAAACCTTAAAGAAACTATATTTAACCACGCGAAGAAGAAATTCAAATGTTAACATCAAGTAATACGGGTATAAAAACTATTTGCCCATACAAATCTATAGTAAAAGTAATCGCTGTATATGGACAATTACTAGCGCATGCGCATTAAAGACCGAACGAATTCTTGTACATGCTTATCAGTTGTTTAAATTCTCTTAGCAAAGGAAAGTGAAAGGAACTACTAATCTGTACTAGTAATTGGTTAAATTTATGGACTAGTATGGTTTCTTAATAAGTTTAAATATATGTAATTCTTCTTCTTCTTCTTCCAGGTAAGGAACCGAATTCAAATTTTGAATGTATGAGGTCCCGCGAAAACTAACGCAATGTCGGACAACACAGAAAGTTTTCTCTTGGCTATTTACAGGATAAAACGTTCTCTATATATATACAATTAAAACTATTTACAGGATGTTACTGTCTAAATTTTAGCAGAGCATGCCTTCAGGGCAGCTCTGAATCCATCAACTGTGTCAGCTGATGTTGCTGATGTTGGAAGTTGGTTCCAGTCTCTAATGGTCCTTGGAAAAAATGATTGTCCGAAGGCGTCTGTTGTGGCCCTTTCTTGGAAGAAGCGGTTTTTACCTCTGGTCCGGCTATCGTTTGGTGTCAGATATTGGTGCCTATCTATGTCTATCAGATCATGTTGGATTTTGAACAGCATGCATAGCCTATTTTGTTTCCTGCGGTCTTCGAGGCTTTCCCATTTTAAAGATGTTACCATTTTTGTTACACAGCCAGGTGTGCGGTCTGTGTAGTTGTTGTTTACAAATCTAGCTGCTCTTTTCTGTACTTGTTCGATTGCTTTTATTTTAGCCTGTTTCGTAGGATCCCATACTGTGCAAGCATACTCAACTGAAGGTCTTACTATTGTTGAATATGCTGCTGCTTTGACCGGTTTAGTACAATCCTTTAAGTTACGTCGTATGAAGCCTAGTGTTTTGTTTCCTTTTCCCACTATGTTGTCGATGTGTCTGTCCCAGGTTAAATTGTTGCTGATAGTAACTCCCAGGTACTTACTAGCTTCAACGGTGTCCAGTGTGTGTCCGTGTAATTTGTAATTAGTTGGTATTACCGGACGGTTCTTGGGTTGTATTCTAATTACAATGCATTTTTTTGCATTGAAGCTCATTTGCCACTTATCTTCCCATTCCTCTAATGATGTCAGATCTTTCTGTAGTAGGTCACTTTCTGATTGGTTACTGATAGTCCGATAGAGGAGGCTGTCGTCTGCAAAAAGTTTGGTCTCTGATGATGTTGCTGTTTCTGGCATGTCGTTTATGTAGGCCAGGAACAGTAGCGGTCCAAGAACTGTTCCTTGAGGAACACCAGAGAGTACTGGTACTTGTTCAGAGACAGCTCCTTCTAGGATAACGCTTTGCATTCTGTTTTGCAAGAATGATCTTATCCACCTGTTTGCTTTAGGGTTTACTCCGTAGTACTCAAGTTTATGTAGTAGGCGATGGTGTGGCACTTTATCAAACGCTTTAGCAAAATCTAGTAGGATGATATCTACCTGGCTGTTACTTTTTAATTTCGAAGCAATATCATGAATGGTGATGATGAGTTGGGATTCGCAAGATCGTCGTTTGCGGAATCCATGCTGTGCATTTGTGAGAATTTTGTATTTGTCGAAATGGTCCATTACGCTGCTGTGTACAATGTGTTCTAGGACTTTGCATGTAATGGAGGTAAGTGAAACAGGCCTGTAGTTTGATGCTAAGTGTCTTTCATCTTTTTTGAAAAGTGGGACTACATTAGCATCTTTCCAGATAAAATGGTAAGGGATACGAATAAAACAAGAAACTTGTAAAAATTAGTTTTAAGTAAAACAGTAGAGTTTGTCAATAGAATTTGGGTCTATAAGATTATTTACAGGGGTAATTAATACATATGCTCTAGTTATGGTTTAACTATGAATTACTCAGTATTAATTAAGTATATAGACAAAGTAGTATAATACTTGTTATATGTTACATTCCCACGACTGACAGCCACTTGTAGTTTAAGCTCAGAACTCAACTGATTGTTCATTTGTTTTCCAAAAGTAGGGTTCTTTTAGCATGCAATGCATAGATCCAGTCTTTGCAGATTCGTTCTAAGTCTCTCTGCTGAGGCACAGTTATAAGGTCGTTCCTAGAACAGTCAACCAATAATTCTAGAAGATCCTCATCAGAATCAATTATACTGCAATAGTGGATATGATTATCCTCTAGTAGGGATTTTAGTCTATCTTGATGAATTTTTCTCACACAATTCAGACTTTCACAGTTGATTAGGAAATGTTTATAATCCTCAGGT
This sequence comes from Mytilus edulis, assembly GCA_019925275.1. Taxonomy (NCBI): domain Eukaryota; kingdom Metazoa; phylum Mollusca; class Bivalvia; order Mytilida; family Mytilidae; genus Mytilus; species Mytilus edulis. The sequence continues at coordinate 90,781,458 of CM034362.1, forward strand.
CCTACCATGCACAATTTGCATTCTGCAGATTTTGTTCCGTCAAATCGGTTGGTAATACTTTGGGTTTTGTAAGTTCCTGTATTAAAGTATCCTGGATTTTATTATCCCTTTGCTAACATCTCTTTTATTATCTCTGACACTGCTCCAACAGAAGTTTGGATTTTTAAAGTTCCAGTTGTTTACTTCCATATATTTGAGTGTTGATTTGCTTCTAGCAGATTCGGTCCATCTGTTTTTCCAGGTTTTGTCTATAACATCATGAGCCAATCGTTTCCAATTTTTCTCTGGATTTAGTATAATCTCATGTGAGGATGGAAGATCATAAGATTTTAGAGTTCTGTCCACATTTATGTACCAACTATTTGATTTATCATCTTTTGTAGCTAGCTGTCTAATTCCAATTTTACACTCAATTGAGTTGGGATCTTTTGATATTCTTAGAAATAGGGAAATGACAGCTTTATGTACGAGTTGCTCAATAGATTCGGCTCCGAGTAAGATATAGATAGCAGGATCTGCAGTTCTTTGTGGTAAGGATAGAATTTGTTTAAAAGTTTTTTTCTGAAAAGCTTCTAATTTTTGGATATCAGTTTTAGTAATGTTGAGGATTTCAATTCCATAGAGCATTCTTGGTATAACATAAGTCCGCCATAGTTTATACGATAATAGTGGATTTATACCATTTATTCCATGTAATCCAGCTCCTAATAGGGAATACATTGTAGCTCTTGCAACAGAAATTCTATTCTCTACATTTGGATTATTTTTCTCTTGTCTTTCAATTCCTAAATGTTTAATGTTTTGCTTTTCGTCTATTTTTTCATTAAAAAGTTGAAGATTTATATCTTTATTCTTCTTGTTAATCATTAGAATTTCAGTCTTTTTGCTGTTTATCTTTACCCGATCGTTTTTGGTACAGTTTTCAATGATGCGGAGTTGGGTTGAGGCATCATGTTCTGAGCCAGCACATAGCATTATGTCATCTGCGCACGTTGGGCAACCCACATAATTGGTTCCAATTTTAATTCCTATGTTTTTGGATTCAAGAGTATCAAGGATATTCTTATTATAGGCCTTGTAAAAATTGGCAGAGAGAATTCCACCTTGTTTGACTCCCTGCTCATTTACAAATGTTTCCGAGATATATCCTTGAGATTTAACTTGTGTAGTTGTTTTGTTATATAGTTCCTTAATTAGTAACCATGAAGCTCCATTAATTCCTTGATGATATAATTTCCAAAATAGGTGTATATGGTCTACCACGTCAAATGCTTTTTCTGCATCCAGAGTTATTAGAATGAGACAGTCGTTTTTATCTTTGGCTTCGTTAATTGCTTCAGAGATGAGAAGAGCAATATTAATAGAGGATGCACCCTTAGTGAAACCTTTCTGAAGCTTGTTTTGATGTTTATTAAGTGTACCCTCGATTCTAGCTCTAATACAAAGCTCCAAAATCTTACAAATGATGGAAATGACTGTGATGCCTCTAGGTGTCATACCACCAATTAAAAGTCCCTATCTGTTCAACCAAATTTTACAATTTTCACAGCTTTCTAAATATTTTACCTTAAGTTTAACTTCATAGAAAACAGGTATATCCTGAATCCTACATGTATCAGCTTTCAACATGCCAATTTTCAACAGGTGTTTAAAATCATATAAAAAAGAAAAGGTGTTCCGAATAGAGGTACCACTAAAAATAACCCCTGGTTTTCTGGAAATCTTAAATTAGTATACTATGGAGTGCATTAATCCTCAATTTTGAATGCAAACTCATAAACAAGTAAATTTTAGCTCAAAATGGTCTTAATATATTTCTCTTTCACCAAAAGTTTCATTTCTGCCAATTTGTCGGTTAGTTTAAGTAAAAAAATGACATCAAATGCACTATTTTTTGTCCAAGTAGGCCTACTTTCACATACGTTCTAAATTTGAGGGAGTAATTGGTGGTATGACACCTAAAGAGACAAAAAAGTTGATTAGAAATCTTTTATTTTGCTTTATTCTTAATCCTTAGTCAATTTGCAGTTAAAAACAGCTTATCTGAGCATTATACAACTCATATTGAAAATTTCACAGCTCAATTTAAACTGACTGTAATGTATGACTTTGATAGAAAATACATGAAAATTTCATTTTGGGCTACAGGAACATAAACTTTCAATATCAAGATCAGTTTTTGCTGATTTTTCCTTGTTTGTTCTACTTCTTTAAAGACTTTCCACAATTTTTGCAATGAATTTAGTAAAAAATCCAAGATATTGAAGGGTCAAGGAATATTGACCCCCCTTTTTTTCATCTGGTGTCAGTAAAGTACTACAAATTGATCAAAAGTGCAGTCATGGTCATTTAACTATGCTTATTTACATCAGTTAATAAAATTTAAGATATACAAATTTCATTTGGACTAATAAATGATACTTTTGTGAGTTTCTGCAGTGTTTACATAAGGCTATGCTACCTTCCAAGTACATAGTATGACGCAATGATATAAGGGGTAAAAATCAAATAATTTCATTAAATCTGCATGACAATATTTGTTTGGGGGTAGTAAACAACCTATGTTTCAATTTTTAACACCACAGAATAACTTTTTGTGCATTTATAACATTATTTAGGACATTTTTTATATAAGAGCATATTGTCAGGATGGGAAAAGCTAAAAATAGCACAAACTCAAGTTTTAGGCTCTAAAATTGCAATATGTGACATTTTGCTCCCAAAAAGATTGAAATGTGGCTACTATTATCTCAAATTATCAGTTAAGACACAAAAAAACAATTGTTTTCTGATTTTGATGTTTCACCGCATTTTGCTTAAAGAGACAAAAAAGTTGATTAGAAATCTTTTATTTTGCTTTATTCTTAATCCTTAGTCAATTTGCAGTTAAAAACAGCTTATCTGAGCATTATACAACTCATATTAAAAATTTCACAGCTCAATTTAAACTGACTGTAATGTATGACTTTGATAGAAAATACATGAAAATTTCATTTTGGGCTACAGGAACATAAACTTTCAATATCAAGATCAGTTTTTGCTGATTTTTCCTTGTTTGTTCTACTTCTTTAAAGACTTTCCACAATTTTTGCAATGAATTTAGTAAAAAATCCAAGATATTGAAGGGTCAAGGAATATTGACCCCCCTTTTTTTCATCTGGTGTCAGTAAAGTACTACAAATTGATCAAAAGTGCAGTCATGGTCATTTAACTATGCTTATTTACATCAGTTAATAAAATTTAAGATATACAAATTTCATTTGGACTAATAAATGATACTTTTGTGAGTTTCTGCAGTGTTTACATAAGGCTATGCTACCTTCCAAGTACATAGTATGACGCAATGATATAAGGGGTAAAAATCAAATAATTTCATTAAATCTGCATGACAATATTTGTTTGGGGGTAGTAAACAACCTATGTTTCAATTTTTAACACCACAGAATAACTTTTTGTGCATTTATAACATTATTTAGGACATTTTTTATATAAGAGCATATTGTCAGGATGGGAAAAGCTAAAAATAGCACAAACTCAAGTTTTAGGCTCTAAAATTGCAATATGTGACATTTTGCTCCCAAAAAGATTGAAATGTGGCTACTATTATCTCAAATTATCAGTTAAGACACAAAAAAACAATTGTTTTCTGATTTTGATGTTTCACCGCATTTTGCTTAAAGAGACAAAAAAGTTGATTAGAAATCTTTTATTTTGCTTTATTCTTAATCCTTAGTCAATTTGCAGTTAAAAACAGCTTATCTGAGCATTATACAACTCATATTAAAAATTTCACAGCTCAATTTAAACTGACTGTAATGTATGACTTTGATAGAAAATACATGAAAATTTCATTTTGGGCTACAGGAACATAAACTTTCAATATCAAGATCAGTTTTTGCTGATTTTTCCTTGTTTGTTCTACTTCTTTAAAGACTTTCCACAATTTTTGCAATGAATTTAGTAAAAAATCCAAGATATTGAAGGGTCAAGGAATATTGACCCCCCTTTTTTTCATCTGGTGTCAGTAAAGTACTACAAATTGATCAAAAGTGCAGTCATGGTCATTTAACTATGCTTATTTACATCAGTTAATAAAATTTAAGATATACAAATTTCATTTGGACTAATAAATGATACTTTTGTGAGTTTCTGCAGTGTTTACATAAGGCTATGCTACCTTCCAAGTACATAGTATGACGCAATGATATAAGGGGTAAAAATCAAATAATTTCATTAAATCTGCATGACAATATTTGTTTGGGGGTAGTAAACAACCTATGTTTCAATTTTTAACACCACAGAATAACTTTTTGTGCATTTATAACATTATTTAGGACATTTTTTATATAAGAGCATATTGTCAGGATGGGAAAAGCTAAAAATAGCACAAACTCAAGTTTTAGGCTCTAAAATTGCAATATGTGACATTTTGCTCCCAAAAAGATTGAAATGTGGCTACTATTATCTCAAATTATCAGTTAAGACACAAAAAAACAATTGTTTTCTGATTTTGATGTTTCACCGCATTTTGCTTAAAGAGACAAAAAAGTTGATTAGAAATCTTTTATTTTGCTTTATTCTTAATCCTTAGTCAATTTGCAGTTAAAAACAGCTTATCTGAGCATTATACAACTCATATTGAAAATTTCACAGCTCAATTTAAACTGACTGTAATGTATGACTTTGATAGAAAATACATGAAAATTTCATTTTGGGCTACAGGAACATAAACTTTCAATATCAAGATCAGTTTTTGCTGATTTTTCCTTGTTTGTTCTACTTCTTTAAAGACTTTCCACAATTTTTGCAATGAATTTAGTAAAAAAATCCAAGATATTGAAGGGTCAAGGAATATTGACCCCCCTTTTTTTCATCTGGTGTCAGTAAAGTACTACAAATTGATCAAAAGTGCAGTCATGGTCATTTAACTATGCTTATTTACATCAGTTAATAAAATTTAAGATATACAAATTTCATTTGGACTAATAAATGATACTTTTGTGAGTTTCTGCAGTGTTTACATAAGGCTATGCTACCTTCCAAGTACATAGTATGACGCAATGATATAAGGGTAAAATCAAATAATTTCATTAAATCTGCATGACAATATTTGTTTGGGGGTAGTAAACAACCTATGTTTCAATTTTTAACACCACAGAATAACTTTTTGTGCATTTATAACATTATTTAGGACATTTTTTATATAAGAGCATATTGTCAGGATGGTAAAAGCTAAAAATAGCACAAACTCAAGTTTTAGGCCTCTAAATTGCAATATTTTGACATTTTGCTCCCAAAAAGATTGTAAATGTGGCTACTATTTATCTCAAATTATCAGTTAAGACACAAAAAAACAATTGTTTTCTGATTTTGATGTTTCACCGCATTTTGCTTAAAGAGACAAAAAAGTTGATTAGAAATCTTTTATTTTGCTTTTATTCTTAATCCTTAGTCAATTTGCAGTTAAAAACAGCTTATCTGAATTTACAACTCAATAAAATTAAAGTCATTAAAATTTATTTGCTTTATTATTAAAAATACTTATAAATTTGCATTTTGCAAAACATAACTTATTCATATTAAATATTTGTAAAATTTCACTAGCTAATTAAAATCTTTAAATTTCACTATTTTAGCAAAATTATAAAAATTCTAGTTAGAAGTCAAGAATTTAAATCAACTTTTTTCTACTGTTTTCTTGTAGTAATACTACTTCAAAACAATCCAAATTGGTCAATTTATATTTTAAATAATAAAATTTGAAGTTAGAATTTCATTTGACCCTAATTTTAAATCTTGTTAGTTTGAAGTGTTACAAATGGCAAGTGCACTTCCAAGTTACATATTACCAATATTAATACAGGTTAAAAATCAAATAATATTACAAATTGCATTTGGAATATTTATGATTATGGTTAAAAAACCTATTGTTTAATTTTTACCAATCAATTTGTATAGAAATTATAGGGGAAAATTCAAATAATTAAAATTTCATGAAATTTTGGTAAATGTAAAAACCATATTTTCATTTTTCAAAACATAATTTTCATTGTGCATTATAAATTTTGAATTTTTTATTAAAATTACAAGAAAAAATTGTTAATAAATTATAAGTCACGCATTTTGCTTAAAGTGCAATTTCAATTAAATCTACTCCCAACAAATTTAAATTGTCAAGTATTCTAATATTTACATTAAGTTTAACAAAAAAAACATGTTTCTGATTAATGTTTACGTTTCACATTTAAATTTAACAATTTAAATTATAAAAAATTTAATGTGTTCAATCGTAACCTAAAAATACCTGTTTAAAAATCTTATAGATTAAACAATTATTAATTTCACAATTAATTTAAATCATAAAAGTAAATATTTGATACAAAATGAATTAAAATTTCATTTGGCTCAAAACAAAAATTTCAATATCAATTTCATTATTTTGAATTTTTCTAAAAAAATGAATTGTCTATTTTTCAATTCAATATTTCAAAGTTTAATTTGAAAATCAATGATTGGTATGGCCTAAAGGAAAACCAACTTTATTCAATCTGTTTCATTATTATTTTCAAATCTAGTCATTCATTTAAAAACAAGTTATTAGCTTATTACAACGTATAAAATTTACAGTAATTTAAAGATTTAATTTATATTTGAAATAGAAAATAATTAAAATTCGTTTCGTAAGGACTACACTTCAATAAATCAGTTTTTACTGATTTAATTGTTGTTAAGAATCTAATTCATTAAAATTCTTCACAATTTTTTGATTGAAAAATACAATATTAGTTCAATTTAACCCAATTTTTTTGTGCATTAAAACATATTTAAAGTGCATTGTATTTAATAGCTATCATAGTATAAATAAAATAAAATCAAATTTGGTAAAATGAATTTGATTGAATTTTCTAAGAGTATCAATTGTACTATTATCACAAATATTTAAGACAAAAACAATTATTATTTAATTTACCAAATTTTTGGTTAAGTATAACACATTAAATTTTACTCCAAAAAATTTTTGCATTTTACAATTTAGAATTTTTATATAATAATTCAGATGAAACCAGAACTAAACTCATTTAGCTCAATTCAAATGTAAAATCTCAAAAAAGAAATGTCATATACTAAATAACTGTTTGAAACAAAAAACAATTCTGATGATTTTCAATTTGTAAAGTCATAACAATAAATTTACTCAACAAATTTTACAATTTCAAAAAAAAAAATATAGAATTTTATTTGCTTATCTATCTATCATTGCATAAAAGCTCGGATTATAAACTCATATGAATTCACCATTAAGACGTAATAGACTTAAAAAACATGAATTCTTTGGCTACGACATAACTTTAATAAAGATCTTTTGTTTCTTGTTTGTTTTCTTAAGCTTCACATTTTGCAATGATAGTAAAATCAAGATATTGAGGGTCAAGATTTCCCCTTTTCATTGTGCTAATACTCAATGACAAATGCGCTTTTCTGCCAATTTGTCGGTTAGTTTAAGTAAAAAAATGACATCAAATGCACTATTTTTTGTCCAAGTAGGCCTACTTTCACATACGTTCTAAATTTGAAGGAGTAATTGGTGGTATGACACCTAAAGAGACAAAAAAGTTGATTAGAAATCTTTTATTTTGCTTTATTCTTAATCCTTAGTCAATTTGCAGTTAAAAACAGCTTATCTGAGCATTATACAACTCATATTGAAAATTTCACAGCTCAATTTAAACTGACTGTAATGTATGACTTTGATAGAAAATACATGAAAATTTCATTTTGGGCTACAGGAACATAAACTTTCAATATCAAGATCAGTTTTTGCTGATTTTTCCTTGTTTGTTCTACTTCTTTAAAGACTTTCCACAATTTTTGCAATGAATTTAGTAAAAAATCCAAGATATTGAAGGGTCAAGGAATATTGACCCCCCTTTTTTTCATCTGGTGTCAGTAAAGTACTACAAATTGATCAAAAGTGCAGTCATGGTCATTTAACTATGCTTATTTACATCAGTTAATAAAATTTAAGATATACAAATTTCATTTGGACTAATAAATGATACTTTTGTGAGTTTCTGCAGTGTTTACATAAGGCTATGCTACCTTCCAAGTACATAGTATGACGCAATGATATAAGGGGTAAAAATCAAATAATTTCATTAAATCTGCATGACAATATTTGTTTGGGGGTAGTAAACAACCTATGTTTCAATTTTTAACACCACAGAATAACTTTTTGTGCATTTATAACATTATTTAGGACATTTTTTATATAAGAGCATATTGTCAGGATGGGAAAAGCTAAAAATAGCACAAACTCAAGTTTTAGGCTCTAAAATTGCAATATGTGACATTTTGCTCCCAAAAAGATTGAAATGTGGCTACTATTATCTCAAATTATCAGTTAAGACACAAAAAAACAATTGTTTTCTGATTTTGATGTTTCACCGCATTTTGCTTAAAGGTGTCATACCACCAATTAAAAGTCCCTATCTGTTCAACCAAATTTTACAATTTTCACAGCTTTCTAAATATTTTACCTTAAGTTTAACTTCATAGAAACCAGGTATATCCTGAATCCTACATGTATCAGCTTTCAACATGCCAATTTTCAACAGGTGTTTAAAATCATATAAAAAAGAAAAGGTGTTCCGAATAGAGGTACCACTAAAAATAACCCCTGGTTTTCTGGAAATCTTAAATTAGTACACTATGGAGTGCATTAATCCTCAATTTTGAATGCAAACTCATAAACAAGTAAATTTTAGCTCAAAATGGTCTTAATATATTTCTCTTTCACCAAAAGTTTCATTTCTGCCAATTTGTCGGTTAGTTTAAGTAAAAAAATGACATCAAATGCACTATTTTTTGTCCAAGTAGGCCTACTTTCACATACGTTCTAAATTTGAAGGAGTAATTGGTGGTATGACACCTAAAGAGACAAAAAAGTTGATTAGAAATCTTTTATTTTGCTTTATTCTTAATCCTTAGTCAATTTGCAGTTAAAAACAGCTTATCTGAGCATTATACAACTCATATTGAAAATTTCACAGCTCAATTTAAACTGACTGTAATGTATGACTTTGATAGAAAATACATGAAAATTTCATTTTGGGCTACAGGAACATAAACTTTCAATATCAAGATCAGTTTTTGCTGATTTTCCCTTGTTTGTTCTACTTCTTTAAAGACTTTCCACAATTTTTGCAATGAATTTAGTAAAAAATCCAAGATATTGAAGGGTCAAGGAATATTGACCCCCCTTTTTTTCATCTGGTGTCAGTAAAGTACTACAAATTGATCAAAAGTGCAGTCATGGTCATTTAACTATGCTTATTTACATCAGTTAATAAAATTTAAGATATACAAATTTCATTTGGACTAATAAATGATACTTTTGTGAGTTTCTGCAGTGTTTACATAAGGCTATGCTACCTTCCAAGTACATAGTATGACGCAATGATATAAGGGGTAAAAATCAAATAATTTCATTAAATCTGCATGACAATATTTGTTTGGGGGTAGTAAACAACCTATGTTTCAATTTTTAACACCACAGAATAACTTTTTGTGCATTTATAACATTATTTAGGACATTTTTTATATAAGAGCATATTGTCAGGATGGGAAAAGCTAAAAATAGCACAAACTCAAGTTTTAGGCTCTAAAATTGCAATATGTGACATTTTGCTCCCAAAAAGATTGAAATGTGGCTACTATTATCTCAAATTATCAGTTAAGACACAAAAAAACAATTGTTTTCTGATTTTGATGTTTCACCGCATTTTGCTTAAAGAGACAAAAAAGTTGATTAGAAATCTTTTATTTTGCTTTATTCTTAATCCTTAGTCAATTTGCAGTTAAAAACAGCTTATCTGAGCATTATACAACTCATATTGAAAATTTCACAGCTCAATTTAAACTGACTGTAATGTATGACTTTGATAGAAAATACATGAAAATTTCATTTTGGGCTACAGGAACATAAACTTTCAATATCAAGATCAGTTTTTGCTGATTTTTCCTTGTTTGTTCTACTTCTTTAAAGACTTTCCACAATTTTTGCAATGAATTTAGTAAAAAATCCAAGATATTGAAGGGTCAAGGAATATTGACCCCCTTTTTTTCATCTGGTGTCAGTAAAGTACTACAAATTGATCAAAAGTGCAGTCATGGTCATTTAACTATGCTTATTTACATCAGTTAATAAAATTTAAGATATACAAATTTCATTTGGACTAATAAATGATACTTTTGTGAGTTTCTGCAGTGTTTACATAAGGCTATGCTACCTTCCAAGTACATAGTATGACGCAATGATATAAGGGGTAAAAATCAAATAATTTCATTAAATCTGCATGACAATATTTGTTTGGGGGTAGTAAACAACCTATGTTTCAATTTTTAACACCACAGAATAACTTTTTGTGCATTTATAACATTATTTAGGACATTTTTTATATAAGAGCATATTGTCAGGATGGGAAAAGCTAAAAATAGCACAAACTCAAGTTTTAGGCTCTAAAATTGCAATATGTGACATTTTGCTCCCAAAAAGATTGAAATGTGGCTACTATTATCTCAAATTATCAGTTAAGACACAAAAAAACAATTGTTTTCTGATTTTGATGTTTCACCGCATTTTGCTTAAAGAGACAAAAAAGTTGATTAGAAATCTTTTATTTTGCTTTATTCTTAATCCTTAGTCAATTTGCAGTTAAAAACAGCTTATCTGAGCATTATACAACTCATATTGAAAATTTCACAGCTCAATTTAAACTGACTGTAATGTATGACTTTGATAGAAAATACATGAAAATTTCATTTTGGGCTACAGGAACATAAACTTTCAATATCAAGATCAGTTTTTGCTGATTTTTCCTTGTTTGTTCTACTTCTTTAAAGACTTTCCACAATTTTTGCAATGAATTTAGTAAAAAATCCAAGATATTGAAGGGTCAAGGAATATTGACCCCCCTTTTTTTCATCTGGTGTCAGTAAAGTACTACAAATTGATCAAAAGTGCAGTCATGGTCATTTAACTATGCTTATTTACATCAGTTAATAAAATTTAAGATATACAAATTTCATTTGGACTAATAAATGATACTTTTGTGAGTTTCTGCAGTGTTTACATAAGGCTATGCTACCTTCCAAGTACATAGTATGACGCAATGATATAAGGGGTAAAAATCAAATAATTTCATTAAATCTGCATGACAATATTTGTTTGGGGGTAGTAAACAACCTATGTTTCAATTTTTAACACCACAGAATAACTTTTTGTGCATTTATAACATTATTTAGGACATTTTTTATATAAGAGCATATTGTCAGGATGGGAAAAGCTAAAAATAGCACAAACTCAAGTTTTAGGCTCTAAAATTGCAATATGTGACATTTTGCTCCCAAAAAGATTGAAATGTGGCTACTATTATCTCAAATTATCAGTTAAGACACAAAAAAACAATTGTTTTCTGATTTTGATGTTTCACCGCATTTTGCTTAAAGGTGTCATACCACCAATTAAAAGTCCCTATCTGTTCAACCAAATTTTACAATTTTCACAGCTTTCTAAATATTTTACCTTAAGTTTAACTTCATAGAAACCAGGTATATCCTGAATCCTACATGTATCAGCTTTCAACATGCCAATTTTCAACAGGTGTTTAAAATCATATAAAAAAGAAAAGGTGTTCCGAATAGAGGTACCACTAAAAATAACCCTGGTTTTCTGGAAATCTTAAATTAGTACACTATGGAGTGCATTAATCCTCAATTTTGAATGCAAACTCATAAACAAGTAAATTTTAGCTCAAAATGGTCTTAATATATTTCTCTTTCACCAAAAGTTTCATTTCTGCCAATTTGTCGGTTAGTTTAAGTAAAAAAATGACATCAAATGCACTATTTTTTGTCCAAGTAGGCCTACTTTCACATACGTTCTAAATTTGAAGGAGTAATTGGTGGTATGACACCTAAAGAGACAAAAAGTTGATTAGAAATCTTTTATTTTGCTTTATTCTTAATCCTTAGTCAATTTGCAGTTAAAAACAGCTTATCTGAGCATTATACAACTCATATTGAAAATTTCACAGCTCAATTTAAACTGACTGTAATGTATGACTTTGATAGAAAATACATGAAAATTTCATTTTGGGCTACAGGAACATAAACTTTCAATATCAAGATCAGTTTTTGCTGATTTTTCCTTGTTTGTTCTACTTCTTTAAAGACTTTCCACAATTTTTGCAATGAATTTAGTAAAAAATCCAAGATATTGAAGGGTCAAGGAATATTGACCCCCCTTTTTTTCATCTGGTGTCAGTAAAGTACTACAAATTGATCAAAAGTGCAGTCATGGTCATTTAACTATGCTTATTTACATCAGTTAATAAAATTTAAGATATACAAATTTCATTTGGACTAATAAATGATACTTTTGTGAGTTTCTGCAGTGTTTACATAAGGCTATGCTACCTTCCAAGTACATAGTATGACGCAATGATATAAGGGGTAAAAATCAAATAATTTCATTAAATCTGCATGACAATATTTGTTTGGGGGTAGTAAACAACCTATGTTTCAATTTTTAACACCACAGAATAACTTTTTGTGCATTTATAACATTATTTAGGACATTTTTTATATAAGAGCATATTGTCAGGATGGGAAAAGCTAAAAATAGCACAAACTCAAGTTTTAGGCTCTAAAATTGCAATATGTGACATTTTGCTCCCAAAAAGATTGAAATGTGGCTACTATTATCTCAAATTATCAGTTAAGACACAAAAAAACAATTGTTTTCTGATTTTGATGTTTCACCGCATTTTGCTTAAAGAGACAAAAAAGTTGATTAGAAATCTTTTATTTTGCTTTATTCTTAATCCTTAGTCAATTTGCAGTTAAAAACAGCTTATCTGAGCATTATACAACTCATATTGAAAATTTCACAGCTCAATTTAAACTGACTGTAATGTATGACTTTGATAGAAAATACATGAAAATTTCATTTTGGGCTACAGGAACATAAACTTTCAATATCAAGATCAGTTTTTGCTGATTTTTCCTTGTTTGTTCTACTTCTTTAAAGACTTTCCACAATTTTTGCAATGAATTTAGTAAAAAATCCAAGATATTGAAGGGTCAAGGAATATTGACCCCCCTTTTTTTCATCTGGTGTCAGTAAAGTACTACAAATTGATCAAAAGTGCAGTCATGGTCATTTAACTATGCTTATTTACATCAGTTAATAAAATTTAAGATATACAAATTTCATTTGGACTAATAAATGATACTTTTGTGAGTTTCTGCAGTGTTTACATAAGGCTATGCTACCTTCCAAGTACATAGTATGACGCAATGATATAAGGGGTAAAAATCAAATAATTTCATTAAATCTGCATGACAATATTTGTTTGGGGGTAGTAAACAACCTATGTTTCAATTTTTAACACCACAGAATAACTTTTTGTGCATTTATAACATTATTTAGGACATTTTTTATATAAGAGCATATTGTCAGGATGGGAAAAGCTAAAAATAGCACAAACTCAAGTTTTAGGCTCTAAAATTGCAATATGTGACATTTTGCTCCCAAAAAGATTGAAATGTGGCTACTATTATCTCAAATTATCAGTTAAGACACAAAAAAACAATTGTTTTCTGATTTTGATGTTTCACCGCATTTTGCTTAAAGGTGTCATACCACCAATTAAAAGTCCCTATCTGTTCAACCAAATTTTACAATTTTCACAGCTTTCTAAATATTTTACCTTAAGTTTAACTTCATAGAAACCAGGTATATCCTGAATCCTACATGTATCAGCTTTCAACATGCCAATTTTCAACAGGTGTTTAAAATCATATAAAAAAGAAAAGGTGTTCCGAATAGAGGTACCACTAAAAATAACCCTGGTTTTCTGGAAATCTTAAATTAGTACACTATGGAGTGCATTAATCCTCAATTTTGAATGCAAACTCATAAACAAGTAAATTTTAGCTCAAAATGGTCTTAATATATTTCTCTTTCACCAAAAGTTTCATTTCTGCCAATTTGTCGGTTAGTTTAAGTAAAAAAATGACATCAAATGCACTATTTTTTGTCCAAGTAGGCCTACTTTCACATACGTTCTAAATTTGAGGGAGTAATTGGTGGTATGACACCTCTATAGTTGGATGGAATAGTAGGGTCTTTGTCTTTTTTGTGGACAGGGGTCAGCAGACCTTTTTTGATGACTTCAGGAACACGCTTTGTATAGAATATATTGTTAATTAAGGTAACTAGGAATTCAGTCAACTCTGTTCCACCATAAATTAGATGTTCTGCAGTTAAACCTTCTACATCCCCAGCCTTTTTTTTTTTAATATCGAAATACGCTTGGTGATTTCTGTTGAGGTAACAGGTTGAATTGTTATTTCTTGGTTTTCACAGATGTTGACAATGGTTTCCATGTCTAGCTTGACAAGATTATCATGACCAATGTTGAAGTTAGGATTTGAATTGGTTTTGGCTAATTTTTCAAAGTGATCTTTAAAGACGTTATTTATCTGGTTTGGAGTTGATGCTTCTTTTTCTTCAGTTCTAAGGACTTCTAAGGGTGTGCGTGAACTGAGAAGAAGAAGACCGTTGAGTTTTAATAAGTCGAAAAAATAGATCCTTGTCCCTATCTGAAGCCATCATAATTTCTTCATGTAGTTTAATTCTTTTGTCAGCCGTTTTTTTTTCCACAGATAAAATGCCTTTTGTGACAGACCCACAGCTTTAGCAAGTTGTGGAGACCAGCTGATCTTCTTTTTTCTACTAAATTTGGATTTCCTACGGGGATAGCTCAAATTTAAAGCGTTAGTAAGACCAGAAATTAGCTGGTTTGTAGCTTGTTCAATACCGTAAGGTGTTCTCATGTTCAGATACTTTCTATCTTTTAGTTCCTCCTTCAAATTTTGTTCATAACTTGTTTTGTCAACCTTTTCCCAATTAATCTTAGTCACAATATCTCCATTCAGTTGTTTTTGAGCGGTCTGTAATCTAACAGAAAAATTCAGCGGAGACGGGATAATGGTCTGATGTGTTGTGGCCTTCTCTTAAGATTTTCACCTGCATATATTCAGTTGACTCGTCATCATTCTCTCTAGATTTTGTTAGAATGTAGTCTATCTGTGATTTTGAATCACCTTGATGGTATGTATGGTCTATAGGGTAGTTAGATGGTAGCTCTATTTGATTTTCTTTACAAAAGTTTTTAAATAGTTCATCTTGGGTGTCCTTGTATTGTCTATGGAATGAAGCATTAAAATCGCCGGCGATAATAATTGAATGAGTTCTTTGATATTTCAGTAGTAATTCTTTTAAGATGTCCAAAGCTGCTCTATAAGCATCTTGACCTTTGTCGGTACCTCTTGAGGGGAGATATACATTTATAAGACATATTGGGTCTTTTGTGGTTGAAATTTCGATAGCCTGGATTCTGTTATCTCCATCAGGAAGTTGAGAAAACATAGTTGACATGGACTTTCTATACAAAATTGCAATACCTCCATGGCCTCTTGGTCTACTGATTGGAGATAAGGGTTCATTATCATCAATTTGTCTCGAGAAAGTTATAAAATCTGAATGATGTTGTTTCAATAATTCTTTTTCATAATTAAAAAGCCAATGTTCTTCATGTTCTTGTATCAGTACAATATCATGTTTATCAAGAATTTCATCAAAGTAGTTTTTATTGGAATTAAAGCCTTTAATGTTGAAAGAGACGATTCGGAGCGGACTTGATTTTCCTAAGGTTATATCATTCTTGTCACAGGGGCTGCTATATCTGGGTCCAGGAGGAATGTTTGACCTTTGTCTAAAAAAGGATTGTATATCTGTTGAACATTCTTGTTTGGTGGCACTCCTACTGTGTCAGAACAATTTTCTGATATCATTGCCTCACTCCTTTGTTCAACAGCAAAACAGTTTTTACTATTTGAGTTTGAGGAATTTAATATGATATTGGGATCAGGATTTTCAGGGTAAACATATGGTTTTGGTGAATCTCTAGGAGGACCACTTTGTGAAGGAACATTCAGGTTTGCTTTCATTTCATTTCCTTTTCTGACAGCAAAACTGTTTTTACTATCTCCTGTAGAACTGTTACTAATTAAGACATTAGGAACATAAGAATAAGAATTTGTGATATGCTCTGGTACATTTTTATCAGTAGATGTGTTTATCTGTACCTGTCCTTGAGTAGATGACATGTGGTGAATTTGAGAATGAAGATGAGTAGATGGAGTGACAGCAAAACTGTTTTTACTATCTCCTGATGAACTGTTACTTATGTCATTAGAAACGTAAGATTTTGTGATAAGCTCTGGTACAATTTTATTACCAGATGTGTTTATCTGTACCTTTCCTTGAGTAGAGGACATGTGGTGAGTTTGAGAATGAGGATGAATTGATGGAGTGACAGCAATACTGTTATTACTATCCAAGGGAGATAATTTTTTAAACTGTTCAACATTCATACTCTAAAATATCGCAAAAAAATGAAGAAATAAATGTTATTTTAACTTAATATAAGTTCTTTATTAAATAATTCAAAAGCATGTTCAGAGCCAACAGTGAATGATAGTAAAGGGAAGGCAGAACTACTGATACAACAATTCAAATCAGTGTTCACAAGGGACAACGACAAAACACTGCAGCCGAAAACAACAAAGCACATAAAGAACTCAATCCCATTCCTCGAAATAAAACATGAAGGAGTCGAAAAACTACTCAGGCAACTGAATCCATCAAAAGCTTCAGGACCAGACGGTATACCTAATAGAATCATCAAAGAGTGCTCAAAACAACTTGCACCAAGACTCTCAATAATATACCAAAAGTCAATAAATACTGGAGAACTGCCAAGAGACTGGTTAAACGCTAACATCTCGAGCGTCTTTAAAAAAGGAGACAAACATGCACCAGAAAATTATAGACCGGTATCACTAACATCTGTGCCGTGTAAAATACTTGAACATATCATCTGTAAGCACATACTAAACCATTTAGACAAACACAGGGTACTAACATCACTCAACCATGGATTCAGATCCGGATACTCGTGTGAAACACAGCTACTAGTCACATTGCACGACTTCATGAAATCACACGATGCTGGTATTAAACCAAATTGATGTTGCTATCCTGGATTTTTCAAAAGCATTTGACACAGTGCCACACAACAAACTCCTGCACAAACTAGATGAATATGGTGTGAGAGGACCACTAAATAAATGGCTAGAAATGTTTCTAACTCAGAGAAGGATGAAGGTTGTCATTGATGGAGAGGAATCTGAAGAAGCTACAGTGGACTCAGGAGTGCCACAAGGAACCGTACTCGGCCCCCTTCTCTTCCTCTGTCATATCAATGATCTTCCGGACTCAGTAAAATCAACTGTTAGACTTTTTGCTGATGATTGTCTGCTGTACAGAAATATAAAAACACAACGGGACCACACACTGTTACAACAAGATCTGGTTAGCCTAGAAAAATGGGTCAAAGACTGGGGTATGCGCTTTAATGCAAAGAAATGTTACATCCTGAGCATTAAGAACAAACGCCAGAAGTTCTATACCCTTGATGGACACATACTCCAACAGGTCAAACACAATCCATACCTAGGACTACAGATATCGGACGATCTGAAATGGAGCACCCACATTTCAAATGTAACTAAGAAAGCAAATTCTACACTAGGCTTTCTTAGACGAAATCTAAGATTCTGCCCAAAAGACTGCAAGAAAACAGCATACATTTCATTGGTGACATCTACGATGGAATACGGGGCAATTGTATGGGATCCTTATACATCAAACAACATCAACCAATTAGAAAGAATCCAAAAAAGAGCAGCTCGATTCATCACAGGGGACTATAAATCAAGAGAAGAAGGATCGGTCACCAAAATGCTAACAGTACTGGAACTTGAAAACCTACAGTCCAGAGGAACAAGCCAAAGACTGGTATTTCTGTACAAAGTGGTTGAGGGTTTGGTCCCAGCTATCAAACCTGACGAATTTTTGGTAAAAAGCAAAACCAAAAGAACAATCAAACCGACACGCTTTGTAGACTTTGAGAGCACAAATATAGTGAACAACTCAGTTAAAAACAACTCAAAGGCAATTGAAACTACAAACTGTAAAACTGAGCAATTTAAGAACTCATTCTTTGTCAAGACTGTGATTCACTGGAACCAACTGGAAGAAGAAATAGTGTGCGCCAAATCAGTTGAGAGCTTCAAAACAGCTCTACAACGCCGACAATAGGCGCTCTCTCTCTCCCGTCGAGTAAAAGCCAGTATTGGTACCTTCGACGTAACGATACAGATACAGAATTTTTTTTAATAAACAGCTTTCAATATAGGATTTTTCATTTCAGAAGGTGTGTTCCTGACAAAATGTCCACTACGAAACTAAGTCATTAAAATTTGCCAATAAACAGTTTTATACTGAAATCAATGTAATTCAGTTTGTTTGCAAGAGATATAAACATTAGGGTTTTACAAAAGAAGTGATGCTTTTATAATGGCAATTAAATTGTTGGTAAGAAAAATTGAGCACATCAAATGGACCAGAGTGATACTGTATTTTTGTTAATGTCCAATACGAAACGGGTCAAATGTAACGGGCTCGTCTAGATATTCCACATGATATAGTCAGTATCAAAAACGAAACTACCTATTATTCTATATGTATCTGGTTTTAAAATTATGAAAAAAATATCAGTGTACAGCTTAATACATCGGCTTTGATGAATACAATCAGTCTTGTTACTATTGCAATATAGAGATTGTGGGGGGAAATAAAACATGCTAATATGTCCCCTACGAAACGGTCCCCTACGGAAACAAGTATGGGAGAAAAATGTTTCGTAGTGGACACTACCACTATCATGCAGTCTTTGTTTTTAATCTTTTTTCAATTATATTCGTGCAAAACAAATAACAAGGGTTAGTTTCATGTAATTTTTACAGACATATAAATTAGTATACATGTCTCTGATTTTTATTATGTTTTTATTAACATATACAGTGATATAATAGGGTTGATGTCAACTACGAAACTTTTTGTCTACTATGAAACTCTGTACTTATTCATCCCGTCATTGTGTTATTGTGCTATGGTAATTTTTTGTGTTCTTGTCCTAAAGTTTTGCTTTTTTTTTGCTAATGTTCTTTTTCTATATGCCTTTTTGTTACATATTATTTTGTTTTTTAGTTAAGATTATAACACAATATTGATAGCTGTACTCATATTTTTTACATTTTTACCTATTATGATATATTATGTATGTTTGTTTTGTTTACACATCGTTGTCAATATAATTGAATTTGATGCGACTGTCATACAAACATGACAAATGAGAGGTTTAGATAGCTAGAAAATCAGGTTTAATCATCAATTTTCTACATAAGAAAATGCCTGTACCAAGTCAGGAATATCACTGTTAGCATTAAAAATTAATAATTAAGCATTTCAGTTGATTTCATATTCATCAGTAAACAGTTCAACATTGAATGGAAGATTTACTTGTTATTGAATATTTACCTTCTTGGTCGCGGTATTATATATACAAAACATGTATGTCATTGTTAACTTTTACTCTCAGAGACGCTTAATCATGTATTTGCCTTATGAAATGCGATTGTTTTCGCTAATGTCGAAAAGCAGAAGGGAAATGGAATTAATATTTGAATAGTATCACTAGAAATTATATCAAAATGCAAATATCAGACAAGGAAATGTACACATCAAATTGACATCACTGCAGTTTACCTATGTTCAAATCTCGTTTGAAGAGTCAAATCAAGGTATCAACAAAAAACTGAGGAAACTGCAGGAACCCATAAGAAATGAGACCGGTTAATCAGACAGTAGAACCGCCCCTTCTACTAAGCATACATCACCCACAATGCGTAGTCACACTCAATCACAATATCAAAATCGGGGAAAAGACATAGTTGGTTATATTACAGACTAGACGACTATATTGGTTGCTTACGATCCAAGAATGCGAAAACTTGTCGCTAGTAAGCGAGCTACCGTTTGATTTTTATGTGAGGGCTAGGATGACAAACTGTGTCCTTCATTTTTTCTTAACTGTAATATATGTGCTGCCTTGCTATTTTTCATCCTAATCGGTCCAGCCTTTTTTAAATAGTTTATACTGACTTTTTTACATTAATTGTCATCCTGCTTTTTTATTTTAGATTAGTGTCGTATCTGTCTTTTTTTTTTACTCAAAACTCCTTGCCTGCCTTTTTCAAATTTAACCTAGCCCCCCTCCTAAAATTCAAAAGGTAGCTCGCTAAGATGAGACATGAATACAAACGTCGTAGCGATCAACCAATACGTGATGGTAACGTATAAAATGTCGATTTTAGTACTTATCCTTCAAACATATGTTGCAGGAGATTTTGTTTTTCTGAGCACACCCTGTTCATCCGTACAGTGTGGTGAACATACATCAACAAGCCTTATTCATAGAGACATGTAAACTATACTTAAGATGGCAACAGGAGGTATGTGACTACTAGTCAGATGTTACGTTGACACTAGCAAAGTTAAAATACTCACGTTGGTCATATATTCCAGTTGGAAGTCGTACTTCTTTGTCAATTCCGAGGAAAAGATTAAGATTTGGAGCAGACCTTCTACTCTCGGTTGAATCCGTTTTGTTGAATAAACAGGGTAGAAAAGGCAATGTTATCCGGATGAAATTGAATTGTTGATGTGTACAGAAATCTATATATTGACATAGTTTTATTTATTTTCCCTTTTAAATTCCAGATTTGTTAATATTTAAACATCTTTTGTACTTTTTATTCAAACTTACCCGCTTTTATACAACCGGATAGAAGTTAAAGGACATGCGCCTCATATATTTCCACATTCTTGGGTTTCCTATCGAAAGTCCTAACGAAAGTAATACTCATTAATTCAGAATAATACGTAATGATAAAATTATAACAGGAGTTTCTGGTCAAATAAATAAAGTAAGTGTCTATAAAGTTATACGATTAAGACTAATATTTAATTTTCCACGTTTAAAATCCAAATGATTATTTTACTTTCGGTTTCCCTTTCTAAAGTATGTACACAACTGTTAAAGTTGAATTTTAAAAAAATGTATGCATTCTACCGCTGTGCAATACAAAGCTTGATGTTGACACTGTACATGGAGTAATGGTACAAAATTCACTGCAGATACGCATTTCGATATATATTCTCTTCAATTATGCTTACGTTGAAGAAGAGCTTATAACACAGCTGCAAAAGATCAATAGTATAAAGTAAAGAAAAAAAGGACAAAAATCCATAGTTATGCATGAGGGAGTCACAGTCATTAATTTTAATGATTTCAAACATTTTCGTTTATGTGTGTGTTGCATTTTAACGTTGAGTCGTTTGTGTTTTCTCTTATTTTTGAGATATTGAGATAAGACGTGGCACGGTACTTGTCTATCCCAAATTCATGTATTTGGTTTTCATGTTATATTTGTTATTCTCGTGGTGTTTTGTCTGATGCTTGGTCCGTTTCTGTGTGTGTTACGTTTCGGTGTTATGTCGTTGTTCTCCTCTTATATTTAATGCGTTTCCCTCGGTTTTAGTTTGTTACCCCGATTTTGTTTTTTGTCCATGGATTTATGAGTTTTGAACAGCGGTATACTACTGTTGCCTTTATTTGAAACAGTACTATTTCAATAAAAGTATATCCATTTTGATAATTGACTGGACAGATGTTTTTACAACCTGTAACTTGTGTCCGCGAAAGCTGTTGTTGATGGGCGTAAAGGGTATATCTATACACATAATTACCATACTGTTGTCAAGTCATTAAAGATTGCATATTTTGGCGTTAATATTGAGTCACTGAAAAGGTCTTGGCATCGGAACTAAACACATTTATTCTAAAAACAGTTGTTGGCATGACACGGGTTATGTTCTTCTCATATATGTTATGATGGTATGATACTAAACCCCTAACGGGAAGGATTGTGCCTGATGTTCATATGATGAAATCATAATCTTTCAGTCAGTTTAATTGAAGTCTGGAGCTGATATTTTTATGCGTTTACTTTTCTACATTGGGGAGGGTTGAGATCTCACAAACATGTTTAACCCCGCCGAATTTTTGCGCCTGTCCCAAGTCAGAAGCCTCTGGTCTTTGTTAGTCTTGTATTATTTTAATTTTAGTTTCTTGTGTACAATTTGGAAATTAGTATGGCGTTCATTATCACTGGACTAGATAGATATAGGAAGATGTGGTGTGATTGCCAATGAGACAACTCTCCATACAAATAACAATTTAAAAAGTAAACCATTATAGGTTAAAGTACGGCAGTATATATTTGTTTAGGGGCCAGCTGAAGGACGCCTCCGGGTGCGGGAATTTCTCGCTACATTGAAGACCTGTTGGTGACCCTCTGCTGTTGTTTTTTATTTGGTCGGGTTGTTGTCTCTTTGACACATTCCCCATTTCCATTCTCAATTTTACAATAGAACGCGAAATAAAATTGTCATTTCCCGATGAACGAACCATTAAAAAATTCTTGCACTTTGATCTTTTTATCGATATCACAAAACACGGTAAATAACAAACCTTTTTCAAGACTGCACCTGAAATAAAAATGGTAAAACACGTTGCACGAAAATAACCCTTTACCACCCTCGTTGTTCAATAATACAAAAAAGTACAACTAAAAGCACAGAAAATATTGAACAGTCTAGCAAACCACACAGATCACAGTCTAAATAAGTATAACGTCTTGCAAGCCTATTTTTTTTTGCTGCAACACCCTCCTTACTATAACGTAATACGCCTTCATAGCAAAAAAACTCAAATATAGCCTTTTTTGACACAATTATATCTGAAATAGTAAATAAGAGCAACAGTATTATACCACTGTTCAAAAGTTATCAATTGATTGAGGGAAAACAAATCCAGGCTTGACACTGAAACTGAGGGAAACACATCCAACTATAAGAGGAAAACGACAGTAGAGGTAGTAAATATAAATCTTACGTTGTTGAAGCATCTACGAGAACGATTTTCAAATTGTAGAAATAATTGCGGAAACTTTGCTACTACTGTAAAATGTATTAGCAGCACATTAATAGTTTATCTAGCCATTTTAAAACTTTATGTGAAAAGCAAAAATGCTTGATTTACTTTTTAGGTTCGACAATGATCCCTAAAATTCAAAAAGATTTTTTGCTGTTATTCCAATGTATAATTGACTTTGGAGCAGAAGTACTGAGAGATTTTACAGAAGAAAAGATAAAAATAAAATACAACACTGATGACTTTACAACATTTCTGGAAAACACTAAACACTATTTTTACCATCAGTGGGACAAGAAGAAAGTGGCATGTTGCGAATGTCCTGCACATGGATGTAGTATTCCAAAAACAGGGAAAATGGACAAAAAAATTTATGACAAATTATACCTGTATAATAGTTCAATGAAATGTCCAAGTGGTCACGAAAAGAAGAGTGGTTCTAGCGTTATTCAAACTTGTATATGTCGATATACTGCAAAACAGATATTGATAAATGCTTTGGATTTAAGCGACTTAAACGTGTTATTAATAGGGTTACGCTCAATAAACCCACCAATGATTTGCCATCCAGAGGCAGTATTAATCAATGAAATTATGAATGTACGGGGAACCGTATGCCATGCAGTAACTACAACGACGTTTTCAGAACCAGAACTGATTAGACTATGGGCAAAATTTACAAATGCATTGTACAACTTGTGCCCCGGAGGTCCAAAAAATGTCAAGTGGTTAAAAAAGACAATCGAAACAACAAAAAAGACAATTTTGAGCGACGAAGATGTCCAAGAACTAATGGGTAAAACTGACATGCAAGAAATGGTAAGATTGTTTTTCTTTGTATTTTTAAAATTAATTTAAAACTGAGTTATTCATGTTCACCCGGATTTGTTTTTTCTTAAACGATTTATGACTTTTGATCACCGGTATACTACTGTTGCCTTTATTCATGTGTATTGTAAACATATCTTAGAAAATAATTTGGAATCATTAGTTAGCAGGAATTATTTTGGACACCTGTAGCATGTGTAGAGACCGAAGGCGACAACTCGTAAATTAGCGCAAACTATCTTGTGTTAAATAAATTCATCATTTTTCAATGGTTTAAAAATTATAAGTCACAAATATGTTTTTTTATTTTAAATACCATCCTTAGTTTTATAGGATTCAAAACAAAACAGAGAGGATATTTTCACAACAAACAAACTTAATCTGAAAGTCCGTAATCAAATAACAAAATCAATAGCTCAAACACACCAAATGAATGGATTACAACCATCATATTCCTGACTTGGCACGTGCATTTTCTTATGTAAAAACTGGTGGATTAAACCTGGTTTAAAGCTTATTTAACGTCTCATTTGTATGTTAGTCGCATACAATTCCATGATTTGACAATGATGTGTGAACAAAACGTACACACATACATATAATAGGAAAACATGTCAAAAATAGGATACAGCAGTCAAAATTGTTTTAAAGTCTTAAAATCACTATAAACACAAACAGATATATGTAACAAAGAAACACAAAAGGAAATATAGACAAAGCACATATAAAAAATACTAATGGGAATAATCCTTACATATTAATTGAATCTCTCCC
Source organism: Mytilus edulis (assembly GCA_019925275.1). Lineage (NCBI taxonomy): Eukaryota > Metazoa > Mollusca > Bivalvia > Mytilida > Mytilidae > Mytilus > Mytilus edulis. The sequence goes on from CM034362.1 coordinate 90,806,150, forward strand.
ATAATTAAGATCTGAAAGGGTCGATAATTGGATTGATAAAGTATTTCTATTTTAATTTTTATAACATGTAGAGTACATAGCCACATTGAATAAACATCACCGGAAAACAGACAATAAAAGTAATATTCATATAGACAAATAAAAGAATACTATGACACGTTATTAAGATATTAAACAACGTCAGTATTCAGAATCTATACTGTAAGACCATCGTGTATTATTTGTGAAGTTGAAAAGATCATTAGACATTTCTGTTTTCATTATGTGGAAAAATGGTAACGACATAAATCAAAATGTCAGCCTCTGACTTTTAAATGTTTATTACCGTGAACTCGTGGGTAGCAAAAATGTCTTAAAAATTCACAACGAATATATATCCAGTTGAGAGGAATCAGGACTTTAGAAGCGCCACGACATTAGATCCGGTCAGAGCTGTATACAACTTATCGCTAATCCCGTCTGACCTGGCCGCTTGAACTTTTGACGCATACAACAATCACTTTTCCATTGTGGCGTCTGATATTTTGTTTTATGACGTAAAAATTTTACGGGAACCTGTGGGATATCCAGTAATTGCGGACAAATAGCGATAAGGTGTATTAGAAAATGACCAACGACCATTATTGTTACTTAAGGGGGCTGTCGGGTCTAAATCAAATTTTTGATTTAATATAGAATTTTGCTATATTTTTCTTTAAATGAACTTTATCTTATACTAAGTAGAAAAATGAAATAAAAAAATGATATCACCGTTTATTAACGCTCACAATCTGCCTTCGAAAGAAGCATACATTTTTGTTAATGTCCTTTTTTAGCTCACCTGGCTCGAAGGGCCAAGTGAGCTTTTCTCATCACTTGGCGTCCGTCGTCGTCCGTCGTCCGTCGTCGTCGTCGTTAACTTTTTACATGTTGAACTTTTTTTACAGAACCACTGAGGTTCTGACCAAGTGTGGTTACTTTGTAGTCGATCCATCATCCAAGATGGCCGCCAGCGGGGGACTCAGTTTAACATAGGACCCTATGGGAAATGCATACAAATGACTTCTTTTAGAGAACCACTGAATGGAATGAAACCAAACATAGCATGAAAGTTCCTAATGAGATGCTGACCCAGTGTTGTTACTTTGTTGTCATTGCAACATCCAAGATGTTCGCCAGTGGGGGGATTTAGTTTAACATAGGACCCTATGGGAAATGCATACAAAAGTCTTCTTCTAGAGAACCACTGAATTGAATGAAATCAAACATAGCATGAATGTTCCTTTCCTTATGAGGAGCTGGCCAAGTGTTGTTACTTTTAGCCAAATTTAATATTTTTTTAAATGATTTCAAAAACCCAAGTAGAATCAGGTGAGCGATATTGAGAGCCTCTAGTTTCTGTTGAACTAATAGGAGAAAAAGCGGTAATATCAAAATTAAAAAAGAACTAAATTACAGAAATCGCTTAAATTTACAATTATTTAGTTTATGTATAGCTTATTCGAAACAACAATAAAAAATATAGGTCACCGATGATTTAAAAAAGATATTTAAATTTTAATGCCAAAAAAATGGGATTTTTTTCACCAAAGGGAGATAATTTGGAGCTTTTTATAGTTTTTTTTTAGTTTTCGCACTCTAACTTTAGTAAAAGTGAATAGAAATCTATGAAATTTTAACACAAGGTTCATGACCACAAAAGAAAGGTTGGGATTGATTTTGGGAGTTTTGGTCCCAACATTTTAGGAATTAGGGACCAAAAAGGGCCCAAATAAGCATTTTCTTGGTTTTCGCACTATATCTTTAGTTTAGGTAAATAGAAATCTATGAAATTTTCACACAAGGTTATGACCACAAAAGAAAAGATTGAATTGATTTTGGGAGTTTTGGTTCCAACAGTTTAGGAATTATGGGCCAGAAAAGGGCCCAAATAAGCATTATTTTGGTTTTTGCACAATAACTTTAGTATAAGTAAATAGAAATCAATGAAATTTAAACACAAGGTTTATGACTACAAAAGGAAGGTTGGGATTGATTTTGGGAGTTGAGGTCCCAACAGTTTAGGAAGAAGGGGCCCAAAAGGGGCCCAAATAAGCATTATTCTTGGTTTTCGCACCATAACTTTAGTATAAGTAAATAGAAATCTATGAAATTTTAACACAAGGTGTATGACCACAAAAGGAAGGTTGGGTTTGATTTTGAAAGTTTTGGTCCCAACAGTTTAGGAATAAGGGGCCCAAAGGGTCCAAAATTGAACTTTGTTTGATTTCATCAAAAATTGAATAATTGGGGTTCTTTGATATGCAAAAGCTAACTGTGTATGTAGATTCTTAATTTTTGGACCCGTTTTCAAATTGGTCTGCATTAATGTCCAAAGGGTCCAAAATTAAACTTAGTTTGATTTTAACAAAAATTGAATCCTTGGGGTTCTTTGATATGCTGAATCTGGAAATGTACTTACATTTTTGATTATTGGCCCAGTTTTCAAGTTGGTTCAAATGGGGGTCCAAAATTAAACTTTGTTTGATTTCATCAAAAATTGAATAATTGGGGTTCTTTGATATGCCAAATCTAACTGTGTATGCAGATTCTTAATTTTTGGTCCCTTTTTCAAATTGGTCTACATTAAAGTTCAAAGGGTCCAAAATTAAACTAAGTTTGATTTTAACAAAAATTGAATTCTTGGGCTTTTTTTGATATGCTGAATCTAAACATGTACTTAGATTTTTGATTATGGGCCCAGTTTTCAAGTTGGTTCAAATCAGGATCCAAAATTATTATATTAAGTATTGTGCAATAGCAAGAAATTTTCAATTGCACAGTATTCAACAATAGCAAGAAATCTTCAATTGCACAGTATTGTGCAATAGCAAGAAATTTTTAATTGCACAGTATTGCGCAATAGCAAGAAATAGCAAATATTTTCAATTGCACAGTATTGCACAATAGCAAGAAATATATAATTGCACAATATTGTGCAATAGCAAGAAATTTTCAATTGGAGTTATCTTTCTTTGTCCAGATTAGTAGTTGAATCAACTTAAATCATTGTTTTATACAATATACAATGTATATTCACTTTTACTACCAACTGATAAATTAAAACATCTTTACCATTTTGTGATAACACGCACTTTATTTTACATTTTAATATTTTATGATGCATTTAAATGAGTAGTTATTGTTGCAAATTCCATTAGAAATTTGAATTGAGATCAGTTTTGGAAAAAGGGAAAGGGGAATGTCAAAAAAAAAAGTGGAAAGGGGGGGGGTTAAATTTTTCTCATTTCAAATTTCCTAAATAAAGAAAATTTCTTCAAATATTTTTTTGAGAGGATTAATATTCATCTGTGTCAGAAACCTATGCTGTGTCAACTATTTAATCACAATCCAAATTTAGAGCTGAATCCAGCTTGAATGTTGTGTCCATACTTGCCCCAACCGTTCAGGGTTCAACCTCTGCGGTCGTATAAAGCTGCGCCCTGCGGAGCATCTGGTTTAATGATATCTACATTTTAAAAGTCACCTGGGGCCAACACGAATTGATTTTTTGGAATGATTTTTGTATCATATGATGAAGTACCAACTACTAAAGGTAATTGATAAAATTTGTAATGAAAAATAAATGTTTAATTTTATTCTGAAAATCTTATCCCCGCGAGCGCTCCTTAACTATGCTCAAAGTAAAAACAGTAGTTTTATTAGGTCACAAGCTGGACCTTATTTCTATCTTGAATTTCAAATTAAAATTTATTAACCATTGCCACAAAATAATCATTTTTCAAACAATTACTAGGAATGATATGTTTTTAATTAACGTTTCAATATTCTTTTGCTAACGTCACAATTATTTTCGAGTCCATAGGCTGTTTCAGTATAGGAAATATATAGGTCATATGTCTAGTAACAGTATGTCATGTTATAAAAGAAATTACTGACTTACATGCATGGGGTCAATAACTTTAGAATGTAAATATTAAATAACGATTACTTTGCTCATTTGATGTGATCGACTTCAATTTAGTCCAGTCAAACTAAGTTGCAACGGAAAATGTTTAAGTTCTAATCTATAGCATTAAGCCCTAAATATACGTAGAAAAAAGTCTCCTAAAATTTAACTTGAGGAAAACTGAAAATCAGCAGTTTTAATTTCCTATGGAGATTAACATTGGAAGGGGAGATTAAAATTTATGTAAATTATGATACTTTGATGGGCTTTAAGTTCGTATTTGACTATATTATATAATCTTCTGCACCCGGAGTCGTCCTTCAGCTGGCCCCTAAACAAATATATACTAGTCCAGTGATAATGAACGCCATACTAATTTCCAAATTGTACACAAGAAACTAAAATTAAAATAATACAAGACTAACAAAGGCCAGAGGCTCCTGACTTGAGACAGGCGCAAAAATGCGGCGGGGTTAAACATGTTTGTGAGATCTCAACTCTCCCCCTATACCTCTAACAAATGTAGAAAAGTAAACGCATAACAATACGCAAATTAAAATTCAGTTCAAGAGAAGTCCGAGTCTGATGTCAGAAGATGTAACCGAAGAAAATAAACAAAATGACAATAATACATAAATAACAACAGACTACTAGCAGTTAACTGACATGCCAGCTCAAGACTTCAATTAAACTGACTGAAAGATTATGATTTCATCATATGAACATCAGGCACAATCCTTCCCGTTAGGGGTTTAGTATCATACCATCATAACATATACGAGAAGAACATAACCCGTGTCATGCCAACAACTGTTTTTAGAATAAATGTGCTTAGTTCCGATGCAAAGACCTTATCAGTGACTCAATATTAACGCCAAAATATGCAATCTTTAATGACTTGACAACAGTATCGTAATTATATCCCTTCTTAATAAGTCTATTCAAAGGTTTTGTAAGTTTCTGAGGTGAATACTGACACCTTTGTGCTTTATAAAGAATATTTCCATAAAAAATTTGATGTGAAATACCTGAACGTATTAGAAGTCTGCATGTTGAGCTATATTTACGAATGATGTCTTTATACCGATGATAAAATTTAGTAAATGTTTTGACTAGTTTGTGATATCGAAAACCCTGGTGTAATAATTGTTCAGTAATACATAAATTTCTCTCGTTAAAATCTAAAACATTGTTACATACACGAGCGAATCGTACAAGTTGAGATATATAAACACCGTAAGATGGTGACAAGGGAACGTCACCATCTAAAAACGGATAATTAACGATAGGAAATGAAAAATCATCCCTTTTATCATAAATTGTAGTATTCAGCTTTCCATTAGTGATATAGATATCAAGATCGAGAAAAGGGCAGTGGTCATTGTTAGTATTAGCTTTATTTAAAGTAGGTTCAACAGGATAAATTTCATTAATATACATACTGAAGTCATCATTATTGAGAGCCAAAATATCATCCAAATATCTAAAAGTATTATTAAATTTGTTTATCAGAATGATGTTGTTTCGATGGGTCTTTGCTTATTTTTGTCATAAATTGTAACTCATAACAATACAAAAACAGGTCCGCAATAAGTGGTGCACAGTTAGTCCCCTTTGGAATTCCGATATCTGACGATATACAGAATCCCCAAAGCGAACAAAAATGTTATCTAGTAAAAATTCAAGGGCATATATAGTATCAAAGCATGTCCAATTAACATAGTTTTTTTGTTTATTGCTACTAAAAAATGACCTAAAAGAGTTTGAACATATATATTCACATTCTGATTTTTTGAATGCCCATTTAATTAGGTGTGTGAATTTTTTCATAAAGAGAATGTGAGGCAATGTGGTATACAGGGTAGAAAAATCAAAACTTTGAACAGATTCCAAATCACCAATATAAGCTTGCAATTTATCAAGTACTTCCAACGAGTTCTTGACACTCCAAAAGTAATTTATTCCACTATATCCGAAGGCCTTATTTGAACAATTTATTATCAGGTTTTTAATTGTACCAAGTGTGCTGGTAAGAAGAATAGACAATTTAGTAGTTGAACAATGGCTTGAAGACGAAATAAATCTATATTTGTAAGGGGTTTTGTGTAGCTTCGGAAGCCAATACATAGTTGGGACTTTCATTGTATTTGGCTCTGCTTGTAAAGCGGTGGCTAAAAGTTTATGTTTGTTACAGATTTCGTTTTCTGAAAATGGAGTCAGTTGGAAAGTTGGTGAATTGGTGATTTCCTTTTTCAGAACCTCAATGTAAAATTTACGTCAAACAATAATAATATTATTAGCAGCTTTATCGGCCGGGACAAAAACAAATTCCTTGGCTAGTTCTTTTAGTTTATATTTGATACGAGAAATAGGTTTATTGTGGTTATTGTTTATAGTAAAATGTTCTTTAAAATGTTGAATACGTATATCAACTATCTTCATTACTGAATTAAAAAAAGAGTCCAAAGATTTTTTGTCAGCTTTTTCCCGTTTTATCCATTTCATACAGTAAGTATGGAGTGAGTCGTGGATGATATTACGACACTCATTCCAATTAATAATTGACGGGGGACGATATTTAGGTCCTTTACTGAGGAATGATTTTAACTCTCGGTCTTGAACGATGTTAAGATCTCCTGTTATAACATGGGAAATGGGTCCATAAATATATTCGGAATTACTGCAATTACATGAAGTAGGTGTATTTTCACTGATATTAACATCTTTACACAATTGACTATAATTAAACACATATTTCCGGGTAGATTTCTTGTAAATATAACAAATAAGAGGTAGCTCAGTGTTGTCAAAATATCCAGGAATTTGTTCTTTAACAGAATGGTCGTTAAATATACCGGCAATATTTACAAAATCAAAGCCTTTATTGACATACTTAATTTTAATAAAATGTTTTTTATGATCTTCAGGGCGATCAATTTTAGGAAATAATTTAGAATAACAATATGCCATAATAATTTGAACAATTTCATACTTAGGAACATGTTAGCGGAATCCCAAACCTCCCCCTAACCTGGGACAGTGGTATAACAGTACAACATAAGAACGAACTATAAAAATGTGTGCATTTTTCATTAAAGAAATTGCCAATTGCCAATTTGTGGCTTAGTGACCATTTTGAAAAAATAACGTGAAAATGTGATATTGTTTATATCTGTATATTATATTTGTTTGCTTCTTCATTGTTTAAAACAACTATAAACCACAAAAAGAAGAATAAAATGCTTTATAATTTTTATTAAATTGAGATTCTTTACCTTGACATGTTGAACAATTCAATAAATGGTCAAAGAAATCATGATTGCACCTCTTTTTTGAATTGGAATTGATTACTTTTTCTTCTTTTCTTCGTAAATTCCTCCGCAACGGAGCACCCGTGTCACACGGTAGTAAAATATAGTTCTTATATTTTTACATTAAGATTACTTGTAACCAGAAAATGCATATCATGTGATTACACTGCAAAATGTAACTGATTACAACTGGTTTCGATTAATGATTTCGATTTTCCAATGTATATTTATAGTATGTCTAATCCTGCGCCATATACTCGTCCATTAGGAACATATCCGATATCGTCTGTGAAACAAGTGTATTCTCCGATCTAGCGTCATTTGTTTGATATATTACTATTGTTTACTAGTTTTGTAATTATAACAATGTATTTAAAAAATTTAATCCGAAAGTTTAAAGGAAAAAAAACACAAATAGATGGACAGATAGAGCATTCTTATAAAATGAAGACACATTGGATCAATTTTTCACATAGGGTATGAAGAGCCTACAAGACAAACAATATTTGTGCTACTTTTACAATTGATACTTGATAGTCTTTTTCACATTTACATGTTACATGCAAAGGTTTCAAATGTCTGTTTGACATTAATTTTTCATTTTGCATATTTTATATTCTTATAGATGTCTCCAGGTGTTCAAATGATAGGCATTCAATCGTTTACCATTTTAAAAGAGTGAATGCTTATCATTCTGCTTAAAGATATAGGAAGATGTGGTATGACTGCCATGGATTCAACTCTCTATTCAAGTATCAATTTATAAAGTAAACCAATAAAGGTTAAGGAACGGCCTTCGACACGTAGCCTTGGCTCACACCGAAACAGCAAGCTATAAAGGACCCCAACAATTACTAGTGTAAAACCATTCAAACGGGAAAAACCAACGGTCAAATTTATATAAAAACGAGAAACGAGAAACATGTGTTTGTCTACATCTTCTGATATTCCGCAAAAATACACAGAAAATAGATAAGAAAAAGATGAAACCAGAATGACAGTAATGACAAAAGTATCATTGGTATTAATCGAAAGTTTGTATATTTCTTTGTTAAATTATAGATGGCAGCCACCAATAAGGAAGCAATAAAAATCCTGCAAGGTGAGACGATTGAAATAAAAGCTCATGTTGATGAAAAGCTTCAGAAAATGTCAGATCAACAAATGGTTAATTGTGAACTTTTAGAAAGTATGTCTCTTCATGCAAAATTATTGCAGCGTTGTATTCTTTGTTTATAAAGCATGCTATTGTTTGTCTAATCCTGTAAGGCAATAAGACATACTTAATGGACAATTTTACAAGATAAGACATAACATTTTATTAGAAATTTATTTCTTTTGATAAAAATATCTGGTTAAGCTTTTTAAGTTTAAAATGAGTAAAACTAAAAAAAAAGGTGAACAAATCAAAACTTTTATTTTCCTGTTGGCAGATAAGAAGAAGTAGGTTGATACGCTTATCTTAGCCATGACGTTTATTTTCGATTTATGAGTTCGACTGACCCTCTGGTATCTTTCACCTCTTTTATTCAAATCTATGTTAACGTAAACCAACTAGTATATGATAAATTGTGTCATTTTGATTTTCTCCACAAAAGTGATTTAGATGCCTCAGTAATTTTACGGTGATAATTTTTATGTAGATCAAGCTGTTATTCAAGTAAACATGGTAAAAGAAGATATTGCGAGAGAAGGATTGGCAACAAGAGAACATTTTGATAAACAATTGAAGTGGTTTGTGGAAGAAGGTAGTAAATGCACTCAATATATGAATGGTTTGCTTAGATATGGAGATTTGATCGTCTGTTTCAAAATAACAAGCTTTGAAAAAGAGTGTCATGCATATATTGAAAGTTTATTAATAACGGGAATTAAAAAGCATGAACAAAAATTAAAAGGTCGGTGTTTATGAAATATCACTAACTTAAAAAATTTAAGGGAAAGGTTTCTCTCTTGTTTTTTTCCAATACATTTTGTTTTTAACATTTGCAATTTTTTCTTTCAAACAATATGAAAACAAATATTTTATCAGATTTTCAAAATAGTAAATGAATCAACACGTTTGTAATCCGTTATACATATATTGCTCTTCAACCTCATATTTGATTTTGCCTTCCAAGTGTGTTCATACAAGAGTAACTAACGAGTAAATTGTAGACGAAACACGCCTCTAGGATTAAGTATTGTAATCCTTGCCTATGTAATGATTTTTATGCCCCACCTAAAATAGCATTATGTTTTCTGGTCTGTGGCTCCGTTCGTCCGCTCGTTCGTTCGTCCGTTCGTCTGTGCGTCCGTTCAGGTTAAATTTTTTGGTCGAGGTAGTTTTTGATGAAGCTGAAGTCCAATCAACTTTAATGCTACACCTAAAATAGTAAAGGGGCATTATGTTTTCTGGTCTGTGGCTCAGTTCGTCCGTTCGTTCGTTCATCCGTTCGTCTGTGCGTCCGTTCAGGTTATAGTTTTTGGTCAAGGTAGTTTTTGATAAAGCTGAAGTCCAATCAACTTGAAACTGAGTACACGTGTTGCTTATGACATGATCTTTCTAATTTTAAAGCCAAATTAGACTTTTGACCCCAATTTCACGGTCCACTGAAAATAGAAAATGAAAGTGGGAGTGTCAGGTTAAAGTTTTTGGTCAAGGTAGTTTTTGATGAAGCTGAAGTCCAATCAACTTGAAACTTAGTACATATGTTCCCTATGGTATAATCTTTCTAATTTAAATGCCAAATTAGATTATTACCCAATTTCACGGTCCATGGAACATGGAAAATGATAGTGCGAGTGGGGCATCCGTGTACTTTGGACACATTCTTGTTAAAAAATCTTTTTTTTCGATGGAGTGTTGCCGCATTTGCACTCATTCCACATCTTCTTATATCTATGGAAATAAAGTGACAATCAGTAAATTATTAACGTCTGTAATTTATTTAATAGATATTTGAAAGGCTGATTTTTTTCTGGGACAAAGAAACACCTTCGTATGAGACATGTTTGAGTACGGCATCATTCTATTAGTTTAGAGCAAATGCATATGTTTTGATACTCGTTTGTTTTTCTTTCACATAGTTTTGGAAGACGTAAAGAAGAATGTGGTAGGTAAGCTATCTATTTCATGAGTACAAGCTTAGTGTGAAAAAGCTAAAACAAATGAAAGATAAACTATACGGTTTTGTCAACGAGGATTTTACTGTTACTGTTACTACGGTGGCGACAGAAGGTTCTTTTGAAATATTTTCATTAAGGTTTCTAACAATGTTATCTTTTTTGCCGAGCATTCGACTTTTGTCGAAAAAAAACAAGACATAGCGATCCTTCATTCCGTCGTCGGCGTCCACAAATATTCACTCTATGGTTAAAGTTTTTGAAATTTTAATAACTTTCATAAATTATGTTTGATTTCTACCACATTTGGACAGAAAAATAAAGGCAACCGAAGGAAACCGCTGTTCGAAACTCATAAATCGATTGAGACAAAAACAAATTTGGGTTACAAAGTCAAATTGAGGGAAACGCATCAAATATAAGAGGAGAACAACGACACAACAGAAACACAACATTAAAATGTAACACAAACAGAAACGATCTTTAATATTAAAATGGCCTTTTTCCTGACTTGGTGCAGGACATTTTAAGAAAAATGGTGGGTTGAACCCGGTTTTGTGGCATGCCAAACCTTCCGCTTTTATGATAATGTTAATTATAACATTAAAATGGCAACATTACATGACAGGACTACAATACATATAAATGGTAGAACATATAAAACAGAGAAACACACATATAATAGCTTACAAAAAGGTACCAGGTTTCGAATTTATTACGCCAGACGTGCGCTTCGTCCACACAAGACTAACTAGTGACGCTCAGATGAAAAAAAGTTCGAAAGCCAAAACAAGTACAAAGTTGAAGAGCACTGAGGACCAAAAGTTCCAAAAAGTTGTGTCCAATACGGCTAGGGTTTTTCTTCCTGGGATAGGATCATCCTTATTATTTAGAAGCTTGTTGATGATCGTAAGATAGTATCCAAAAATAAATTTTGTAAAATATAAATCCTGTTTATCCATAGTATACTAATAAATAGACTTAGTTTTTCTGCCAGTTAACATTACATTCACTCTGTGGTTAAATATTTAGAAATTTTATCAAATTCTACCAAACGTAGACAGAAGTGTGTTGATGATCATAAGATAGTAATCAGAAATAAATTATGTCAACAAAAATTCGGTTTATCGTTTTTTTTCATTATAAATGGACTCTGTGGTTAATATTAAAACAAATCAATTACTTTCCTACATTTCTTCCAAACTTGGACAGAAGCTTGTCTATGATCAAAAGCTTTTATATAAAAGGAAATTTTGTAAACATATATTTCCTGTTGTATGTATTAATTGTGTAAGAAAATTTATTCCTTAACACAGAAACTTGCTCTACTAACGGGACTGGTCACGCATAACGATGTCTATAAAAATAATCAGACTGATCTTGACCGTAGCTGATGTCACGTGACTTTTTAGCAAATCATTTCACATTTACGAAGTGTTCTTCATAACTAAATGCTCAAGTTTAACAAAAAATCGTTTTTATCCTGGTACTTTTGATAACTATTTACACCACTGGGTCGATGCCACTGCCGTTGGACGTTTCGTCCCCGAGGGTATCACCAGCCCAGTAGTCAGCACTTCGGTGTTGACATGAATATCAATTATATGGTCATTTTATAAATTTTCTGTTTACAAATCTTTGAATTTTTCGAAAAACTAAGGATTTTCTTACCCCAGGAGTAGATTACCTTAGCCATATTTGGCACAACTTTTAGGAATTTTTGATCCTCAATGCTCTTCAACTTTGTATTTATTTGGCTTTTTAACTATTTTGATCTGAGCGTCACTGATGAGTCTTATGTAGACGAAACACTCGTCTGGCGTATAAAATTATAATCCTGGTACTTTTGATAACTATTATGAAATTTTATACATTTTGTCATTGCATAATGTGGTATATCAAAAGATTTCTCGGATCGTTTTTTTAATATTGATCTTTGAACTTTCAGGTATTTGTTCGTTGAATTTTCAGTAGCCGCCATCTTGTTTGATATGTAAACCATTTTACACAGCTGGGATGTTCTTTAAAACGTTTAATTCTAACCCTTACAAATGTTTGTATTCAAATGTGAATTTTGATAAAGGGACATATATTAAACGAAAGGAACAAAAATGACGTCCCGAACGTGTTGGAGCTTGAACATGTGGAAAAGAATTAAACAAGTATTCCTCCTCTGTTCACATTAATATTACTAAATATTACAATCCTTGTTAAATACTCATGTTCATAATTGGAGATTTAGAATTTAGATTGATTTTTTGTTTTGGGGGGGGGGGGGGGGGGGGGATTTATATTTGGATATGAGCGTTCCTGTTTAAAGGTAAATACTGATTAGCGCGATTTTTTTTTATGTTTTTATTGTTTTGTTGGTTTTTGGTGTTATCATGTAAATGTTTCTCCCAAGATATCGTAAAACTTGACATAGCGTATCACATTATACAAACAACTGTCTCAGTCATTCCCCTTTCTGGTTTATAAATTCAGATAAAAAACAAAGGAGTAAGGACAATACTTTACGGAGGACAAATTGATATGCATATATGCCAGATAAATTGTCATAAACCTATAGCTATGTCCCTTCATTTGCAAATGGTTTCTTTCGTCATCGTATGCTTGCATATGGACAATTGTTATCAGTACTAACACAAAGTGGTTAAAATAGGATAGAACATATTCATTTAACAGTGTGAATTTTGAACTATATTTGAGTGCACTTAAGTAATACAAGTTGTCATGCAATCAATCTGTTTACCTACAAGCCGTTAGTTTATATAAAAAAAACACCTAGGTACAGACTTTTTCGTCTTTTTAGTAAATGATAGGAAGGTGTGTACGAGTTATTATAACCGTAAACGATATTAAATGAATTGTCCTTCAATAAATGAACTGGCGTAAGCATGTACGGTGCAAATATTGACGGATAAACCATTTGTCAGACGATTTACTGGTCATTGCTACAAAATTAACTCAAACTGTTGTAACATGCATATGTGTGTAAAAACGCAAAAAATGAGACTACACTGGGCTACAATGGGCTGACAAAATTTCAATATAAGCAAAGATAGAACAAATTGATATATCGTTAAAAAACAATTTTTGAAATCTTTAAAAATCTCAAGTATCTCTTGTGATTTGTACAAACGTAAAGCTCTTCGGTGTTTGTATTATGTTTTTTATTTACTCAGTATAACTGAAAATCAGTTATTTATCTAGATGCACATCTATTGCAGTAACATTGATATATCTACTGTTTTCAAATAACGTCAGAAACCAGAAAATATATGATGAATATACATGTATGTATGTTTGCTACAACAGGGACATCAATTGGTAATGTTAAAGAAGGACAGAACGATTGTAGTAGTTGCAATCAGAAGGACATACAGATAAAAAAGTTAGAGGAGATTAATACCAAGTTTAAAGAGCGTAAATGGACAATAAAACGATTTCTGTCTCAACCAGATAGTATGTATATTTCATTAAAGAACTTGTAACTTTTGTTTTGTTTCTGACGTGAACGACGTTTTTAATTTAAAAGCAATAAATTTTGCATTTAAGACGATTGCATATTCATACAGATGGAACACATTAAAATGCATATCGGTTGATGTACCGCGATGTTTGGAGATCTTCAGTCTTTGATACACAAGGACTTATGCGATAACACTAGCGCTTCTCAATTCTATCAGCTGCATGCGAGTAAATCATATTTTTATTCCTTTGACACATATCAGTGAAGTATGAGAAGGTTAAAAAGTTCCAAAATTGCTTCTTATAGTGACAGATATAAAAAGACCTTTAATTTATAGATCTATCAAAGTAGTGTTATAGTCTAGAACTGGTTCATGTCGTAGCGACTTCATATTCTTAAAACAAAAACAAATTGCCAACGGGTGATCTTAATTGTTTTGCCAATCACCTCTGTAATTTTGTTATACTCTTGCTCGGCTCCTACATATATTCATATACACATATATATCTCCACAACAAGAAAGAAGCATATATACGTAAAAATAAAGACAGACAAACAAATAACTAAGTTTATCCTCCTACCTCCAACATTTTAAAATAGATAAAAGCAAATAAATTAACAAAACAATACGATTAACAGATTTAAGACATTTAAAATTTTAAATGAAACAAGAAAGAGTTTTCATACAAATATCATTATATTATTATTTAACAAGAACTATCTTTAAAAAAAGATATCCGACGTATTTAAATTTGAGTATATGTTTAAAACTATCATTTCGATAACCTTCAGAAGCACACTGACTTAATGATGCAGGACCTCTTTAATTAAATCGCCATCTGAATGTAACTACAAGAAGGCGATTGCAGTGCACTGAAAACCTGCATAGTTTGACACAATTTGTCCTTGGTGGCAACGCCCGTTCACTACCTTCATCTTGTGAACAATAATGCTCTAACTATATAAAAATCAATGAATTACCAACAAAAAACGTTACAAATTGATTTGTGAATATTCCGATTATATTTAAATAAGTGATTTACCATTTAAATAACGTTTTCTCTGTTTGTTTTCAGTATTCTCGGTCCTCGTATCTTTCTGTTTACATTCACCAAACCCCGCGGAAATCTCACATGCGTAGGTGCGTTCTAAAAGTCACGTACGTTCGTACAACAAAGTTTACATTAAGAATTATATAATTGTCCCGAATAAACAGCTGTCCTGGATTGGAGAAACAATTATTTTAATAAAAATATAAATCTTTGTAAGATCTAGTTCAAATATTTATAGTTTTTCACTTGCTTTCCATCACGATATAATTAACGAGATGTTTTTTCCAACACAACCAAATCACCCACCATGACAGCATTTTGTCCAATCACAGAGAGGATTTTCGAGCATGCGTATTTTGTTGCCATAGTTAAGCGTCCTTAAGTTCAAAGGGCACAAACCAAAACTATACCGACTACGTCGGAAAAAACAAGGTAAATATTGATAAAGTGTACGATAAAGTTCATATATATATATGAGCCTATTATATACACGATTAACTATTCATAAAAAGTGTCTGTATTACTTCTAACCCGAATAATTCAGTCGTTATATTCCGCTGATCTACGAAGGCTACATTAACGCCTGAACGCCTTCCTCGATCAAGACCGTCAACCGGAATTTTCACACCGCTTTGCAATATGGGAATTTTTATTTAAATTGGCAGCTAAAGAAGGAGGAGTTCCGGAGCTAATTGATGTTAAATGATGTAAACTGATGTTAATTGGTGTTAATTGATTATTATCGAATTTGTGTTAATTGAACACTAGTGTTTGGTAAGACAATTACAAGAGAGTTGCGGCGCAGACTCATTATCCTGATCGCCGCTGATTGGCTCTCTCTCACAGAGAGCAGGCGAAGCGGCCAATGATCATAGTGAGTTCAAGCCCTCTTGTGGGAGAAAATCGGACACGGAAAGGGCTTGAATTATTCGAGTTATATTACTTCATAAAAAGAGTTTAATACCCATTATTGTATCGTTTTTCTATGGCTGTGCTGTTAGCAAAGTCGTACAAAGCTTCTGATATGTTTTCTTTTAGTACGAGCTACCCTATTTATTTGGATGCAATAGAATGTTTAACTTTCTCTATCTCAAAAAGACAAGTTTTAAAACCATTTGTTTAAAGGATTCATTTGCATTTGAGAATAAAGGTAATATTAAGTATTATTCTTGGTTTTAGTGCATTTATGACATTTACGCAGAAGTAAAGCTGGGGTCACACATTAACGTTTGTTAAGGCCTTTTTCGACCGGACCATTCCCGATTGATATTTCACAATAATCTGATTGAGATCTGTTATTGTCGGTACACTGACGTGGGTATCATTGCCAAATTTCGTTTTTAATAACGGGGCTTTTACGGAACGGTTTCGGTAAAGACGGTTCGCATTCGACAAGATCTGGATGCAATCTTGACTCAATCGGCAAAAACACAGCAATGAAAATTTCTTAAGATAACGCAAGTTCCAGCGGACATCTTCTAGAGAGACAAAACATTGTTACGATTTTGGCCCGATACATCAGACTCTTTCACGACAAAGTTGCGATTTTAATCCGAATAGCATACATCGGCGAGGTAATTTTTTTTCATGCGAACTTGCTAATATGGTCTTTTTGTCGACTTCCTTTAGCTAGAAAGAAATTGTACTACTTTTTAAACAGAAATGAATATCAAAAGCAAAACAAAGTTGAACAAACTAAAGATTATATAAGTTGTAATATTTTATTTTTATTTATTTTTCATTATGAACAGTGGAAGACATATCTGACGATCACAGTGACTACTCGTCTGATTATTCATCAGGTATAGAAATAGGTAAATATTCAGATATAAAACAGAAATATTTATATCCATAGAATAATGCTGTGATAAAAAATGACTATTATCCACAGAGCCTACAATTTCGCAGAGTAAAAAACTGTTGTTTTCCATTTTATAAACTGCTGTCACAACCAGTATAAAAATCAATACAATATGTCCATCATCTACTATTGGTCATGAAACCAAAGATTTAACATTTGAAAATTCGTAACGTTTCATTTGACACTTTTACTCAAGGACGACGACAATACTAGAACTAACTCAAGATGAAATGGGGTTATTTATTTCATAAATATCAGTTGGTTTTAATGAAAATATAGTAAAGGTGTATCATAGTCGTATAGAACATGTGTAGAATAAAAAGTATGACCTTACAGCTATGTTCAAATTATAATAATTTTTGTCAAAGTTTAAAATGCTTGTATTTTGTTTTATTGCGAATTACAAAAAAATGACCTAAAATGTGTAAAGGTTTATCTAAGAAACATGACATTCACTTTGGAACTACAGAAAGTTCGAACTTCAACACGAAGTCTTGGATCATACCGAACGGCATGCTACAATAGGCCAAAAATGACTAGTGTAAAACAATCCAAACAGGAAAACCAACTACCTGATCTATACAAAAGACGACAAAAACTTATGAACCACATCACCAAACGACAACCACTGAAAAACAGGCTCCTGACTTAGGACAGGTATATAAAAATTCAGCGGGTTTAAATGTTTGACAGGCGCTAACTTTCATCTTATTCTGAGAAAGTAATGAAACCTTTGTACTTGTTTGGCTTTAAAACTATTTTGATCTGAGTGTCACTGATGAGTCTTATGTAAACGAAACGCGCGTCTGGCGTATTAAATTATAAGCCTGTTACCTTTGATAACTATTTAAAATAGTCATTTTTGGGCATGATATAGCTTGCTGTTCAGTGGGAGCCGATGATCTGTATTGAAAGCTGTACTTTGACCTATATTTGTTAACATTTTGTACATTGTAACTGATATGGAGAGTTGTCCCATTGGTACCCTGATGCTTTTATGTTATCTAATTTCAGAAGAATTAACAGATGAAGAATTTACTGACAATAGTGACTATATAACTTGCCCATCGTCAGGTATGCAACATGAGAATGATAAAAACTTCTTATATACTAGTAATTTAAATAAAATGAAAAATGGAAACGGGGAATGTGTCAGAGAGACAACTCGACTAAAGAGCAGAAAAACAGACCACAAACGGGTCTCCGAAAACAGTGAAAGACCCCTGCATCAGGAGGCGGGCTTCAGCTGGCACCTTAACAATTGGTGTACTTGTTAATTGATAATGGACGTCATATTTTACTCCAAAACATAAAAATTAACTAAATTTAAAAATCATACAAGACTACATCATCTTACTTTTTTTTTAATATAAACTTTTGATTGAAATAATAGCTTACAAACAGTAAAGTAACCTCAGTGGTAGAGTCATCTACGAGGATAACCCAGTTATCACTAGCCTTTCAACACTGAGGTTGTTGGTTCTAATGTCGATTAATGGAGGTTGCATTCGTCACCAAATTTTACTTAAAAGGTAACAAGTATCCGGACGAATATCGGTTACTACGGTTATGTCACACGAGCCTGTTTGTCTTCGTTTCGTAGCTTTTTCAATAATCAGTATATACACATATAGTTACGTAAGCATGGTTATTGTGGTATTTAGGTTGTTCTATACAGTACTAAGCAAATGCAGATAAAACTGCATCAAATAAGTTTATATGTTTTTGCAACGTTTCTAATAAGAAGCAACCATAATTCGTGCACAAATCACTTGTGTCAACAAAACATTCACATACATAAAACGAATATTTCGTATATTTAAAGGTGCAGCTTTTACTGCGAGGTCAAAGGATTCGAGACAAATGATGATTGTTTACTTCTATCATGATTCTTATTTTGCATGATGTTTATTTATTTTTTTTTAATTTGATTTTTCTGAATGCTTAAATACAAACTACATAGGTTTCATGGTTATATACATTAGTTATATAAGTATCTTTTAAAAATGTTAAATAAGATAACAACATCCAACATAATCACTCAAATTGTTTAACATTTTATTAGAAATATATATATATATATAAAATATACGAGTCTAAATTGAAAACTACGTTATATATATATATGATTAAAATTTGGGCTGTAATATATATTATATACATGATATATATAAAAAGTTATAAAAACACAAAAAAATAAGAATATCACACCTGATCAGAGCGTAAATTATAAATAACATTCATTAAAAATTGCAACATCCTGTTTAGCATAAAATTGAAAGCCTTCTGGATTCGTAGACAAGTAATACAGTAGATTAAGAAAAATAAGAGTTTCTTTTAACCTGAAAAACACATATGTACTGCGGTCAATCAACCGTATTTATTAAAGTGCTCCTTGAATGCCATGTCTTTAATTTTTACAAAAATTATTTAAATTTAATTGACAAATATTTACATTTAACATGTTTAACCATTGAACACTTTTTCTTTTTAGCTCACCTGGCCCGAAGGGCCAAGTGAGCTTTTCTCATCACTTGGCGTCTGGCGTCCGTCGTCGTCCGGCGTCGTCCGTCGTCCGTCGTCCGTCGTCGTTAACTTTTACAAAAATCTTCTCCTCTGAAACTACTGGGCCAAATTTAACCAAACTTGGCCACAATCATCATTGGGGTATCTAGTTTAAAAAATGTGTTCGGTTACCCGGCCAACCAACCAAGATGGCCGCCATGGCTAAAAATAGAACATAGGGGTCAAATGCAGTTTTTGGCTTATAACTCTGAAACCAAAGCATTTAGAGCAAATCTGACATGGGGTTAAATTGTTTATTAAGTCAAGATCTATCTGCCCTAAAATTTTCAGACGAATCGGACAACCGGTTGTTGGGTTGCTGCCCCTGAATTGGCAATTTTAAGAAAATTTTGCCGTTATATGGTTATTATCTTGAATATTATTATAGATAGAGATAAACTGTAAACAGCAATAATGTTCAGCAAAGTAAGATCTACAAATAAGTCAACATGACCGAAATGGTCAGTTGACCCATATAGGAGTTATTGCCCTTTATAGTCAATTTTTAACCATTTTTCGTAAATCTTAGTAATCTTTTACAAAAATTTTCTCCTCTGAAACCACTGGGCCAAACTTATCCAAACTTGGCCACAATTATCTTTGGGGTATCTAGTTTAAAAAATGTGTCCAGGGACCCGGCCAACCAACCAAGATGGCCGCCATGGCTAAAAATAGAACATAGGGGTAAAATGCAGTTTTTGGCTTATAACTTAAAAACCAAAGCATTAAGAGCAAATCTGACATTAGAAAATTGTTTATCAGGTCAAGATCTCTCTACCCTGAAATTTTCAGATGAATCTGACAACCTGTTGTTGGGTTGCTGCCCCTGAATTGGTAATTTTAAGGAAATTTTACTGTTTTTGGTTATTATCTTGAAAATTATTAAAGATAGAAATAAACTGTAAACAGCAATAATGTTCAGCAAAGTAAGATTTACAAATAAGTCAACATGACCGAAATGGTCAGTTGACCCATATAGGAGTTATTGCCCTTTATAGTCAATTTTTAACCATTTTTCGTAAATCTTAGTAATCTTTTACAAAAATCTTCTCCTCTGACACTACTGGGCCAAATTAATCCAAACTTATCCACAATCATCTTTTGGGTATCTAGTTTAAAAAATGTGTCCGATGACCCGGCCATCCAACCAAGATGGCCGCCATGGCTAAAAATAGAAGATAGGGGTAAAATGCAGTTTTTGGCTTATAACTCAAAAACCAAAGCCTTTAGAGCAAATCTGACAGGGGGATAAATAGTATATCAGGTCAAGATCTATCTGCCCTGAAATTTTCAGATAAATCGGACAACCCGTTCTTGGGTTCCTGCCCCTGAATTGGTAATTTTAAGGAAATTTTACTGTTTTTGGTTATTATCTTGAAAATTATTATAGATAGAAATAAACTGTAAACAGCAATAATGTTCAGCAAAGTAAGATTTATAAATAAGTCAACATGACCGAAATGGTCAATTGACCCCCTAAGGAGTTATTGTCCTTTATAGTCAATTTTCAACAATTTTTATAAAATTTGTAAATTTTTACTAACATTTTCCACTGAAACTACTGGGCCAACTTCATTATAGATAGAGATAATTGTAAGCTGCAAGGATGTTCAGTAAAGTAAGATGTACAAACACATCACCATCACCAAAATACAATTTTGTCATGAATCCATCTGCTTCCTTTGTTTAATAGTCACATAGACCAAGGTGAGCGACACAGGCTCTTTAGAGCCTCTAGTTTCTTTTGGTTATCAAGGATTGCTATAAAAGTTCTTTTATCATGGTTATGTCAAATTCATGTTTCAACAAAACAAAGGTGTCAGTTTGAAAATTTATCAAGTTGTTATATTATTTTTTATATTTTTTAATAAAAATGTTCACTGCATTATTAACTAAACACAACTGACACCATAAATCTATACTAGATTTAAGTAAATGGTGAAAACTGTCAAAGAACCATAAAATATATTTGAAACATTCACAAAATGTTGCATAACATTTAAAATATTAGACACAGATATATATAGGTCATTATAGACTGATACTTGTTTGTAGTGTATATATGCATTAAATATATGCGTTAATTCGTGAAATGATAATATTCATATAGCCTGTTATAAAACAACTAAACCTAATCATCATGGGTATTTATATTTAAAAAAAAAATAGTTTGTGTTTATAAGTTTCTGATAATTATTCAAATTTATTTGATTAATATTTATTTTTGTATTTCATACAGTATTTGTTGTCTTTGGATAGTGTAGAACAACATATTGATTGTACAACTTCAGGTTTGACTCAATCACGTCTTTTTCTGTTTCTAGTTAAATTGGAAAGCACACCAATACAGTGTTATGTGGAAAGCTCATTTGAATCAAGTCTAGAACAATTACGATTAATGATGAGGGAGCAGAGTTTGGACGGTGAGACATATTTTATTACTTATTTTTTATTGTATCTTTTTTTTTAACTTCATGGATTTCTTCGGTTTCTAAAGGGGATGAATATTGCATTTGTGTCGATTTTAGTTATACTCCATGATAATGATGGCATTGTTTCGTCTTAAACAAAACATTTTTAAGTATCTTTTAGTTTTGAGTTTTCATTGTAGTTTAGTATCTTTATAATTTTTATTTTTTATAAACAAAACAATTGATGAAAAAAGAAAAATAAGACAGATATGAACCTACCACGACATCTGAACTACAGGGTCATGACTTTGGACAGGTACATATGGAATATAGCGGGTCAATTGTTTTGAAGTTGACAACCCCTTAACCTAGGACAGTAGTTTTGCAACACAGCATAAGCACAAATTATAAAAATCAGTAAAAAAGGCTGAACACATTCGATCGATATAAAGCAGTTAAAAAATCTAACAATAACACAGACGTGACGTGGCATGATGTTTATTTATCAATAACAACAAATAGACAATAAGTTCATTATCACTGCACTAGTATATATTTGTTTAGGGGCCAGCTGAAGGACGCCTCCGGGTGCAGGAATGTCTCGCTACATTGAAGACCTGTTGGTGACCCTCTGCTGTTGTTTTTTATTTGGTCGGGTTGTTGTCTCTTTGACACATTCCCCATTTCCATTCTCAATTTTATTTTATAATAAGTACAGATCTGAGTCACTGACTGCTAATTATGATAGCCAATAACAACAAATAACAAAATAATGTATCAAAGAACTTGTCATACAATGGATTTGGTGAAGAAAAAAAATCATTTTCTGTCTGAGAAAAACATTGTACAATGCCTTAATATAGATACCAAACTTTATCAGATATATTTCAAGATGACGCAAATCCCTCTTTAATTAATATTTACAAATCGTTCCAATCGTGTGCTGTCAATTAATTGTCTATTAATTGGCTGTTGAATCTTGTCATTGGTGGTGGCATGCTCATAACCTTATATATGAATTTTAAATTCAACGGTCATGTTGATCATATTTTCATATGAAAAGCCTGCAAATTAAAACAAAAATTCATGGTAATTTTTATCAGTCGATTAGACTCATTCACTGCGACAATGAAGTTCTATTCAAGAACGTCGCTTTCAATCAACTACGTACTGTTTGATTGCTTATCAGACTATTTAGTATATTGTGAATTTGCGATGATAAAGTAAAACCTACTGAAAAGGTCGTAATTGACTGCAATTAAAATGTCTGGTTAGCAATGAATTTACCGTGGTGGATATGTCATAAAATTATAAAAAGTTATAAAGTTATAAGAATTAGTCAAATAAATCTAAAACAATTGAGAAATTATTCAGTTTTGCTTGAAAACAAAAACACGTTATGTTTATGGGGTAGAACAAATTCTGTAAACAATGAACCGCTGTTAACATCCCATAATATCGCTGTGAACATACAAATAAAACATTAACGATAAGATACGTAACTACAAGAATAATTACAATGGCGGGACCGGATACATAGACAGGGTCTCTTGCTTTTAACATATCACGCACCTTGCAAATTCACCAATCACAATCTAGAAAAGTGTACACCAACTAAAGGAACATTCAAATTCGTTATTCGAAAATAAACTGACAACTCCATGGCAAAACAATAGAAAGACAAAAACAATATACAAAACACAACATAGAAAACTAAAGACACAGATACACGAAACCCACCAAAACTTGTGAATAATCTCAAGTCCTCGAGAAGAAAAAACCGATTTTCCGCACGTGGCATGTGGCACACGTCGAGTTGCTAGATTAAGTTCAAAAACCGGCCTTTAAGGCCAGAAAAATGAACAGGCAAGTTCTGACAACGACATTGTAAAGGTCAACCAATTTTTATCATGTGTACTGTAACTTATTTTATTTCTTTATAAGGGAGAGAGAAACTCCGTATACAGATAATATTTAAGGAAGAGCGCGATATGAAGTGGACTAGTGATATTCTCTATTCGTTCAAGGAAGAAAATAACGAGCGCTTCAGTGGAATAGAATTTTTCCATGTATCGAGCATCAACAAAGGCTAACTTGAACTGCATTGTGTACAGAGAATAATATTTTGCCTTAGTTTCAATAAACAATATATAAATATATGTATTACCTTGCTTGGCCAAGTTTTATAAGTTATGTGAACTATATGTGTCTTAAGCATTGAATCAAATAGAACTTTCACTTATTTTCTGTTTCAATTGTTACATTTAAAAACAATATGATATTTGTTCAAAGATAGTTTAACATTATATAAATAGAGATCCACAATTTAATCATCTTTCAATTAAAATATTTTAATAAGAAGGAACATTCCAATAGCAATGCTGAAAATTGACAATTGCAACATAAGAAATTAAATTATTAAATATATGTTTTAAGTTTCTATTTAATTTTTTGATTGTTGTTTTTCAAAGTTGGTTACAATAGTATTGGTTTCTGATTATTGCTTTGGTCGCCACTATGGTAAAGAATTGTACGACAATTTGTAATTGTATATCATAATAATATTTTGCCCTTATGATATCACATATATTAGAAAGATGTAAGAACGAAATTGAAGGTTAGTACAGATAAACTTCTATAAATATGCCCCTGGGGATTAGATAAATATATATCCCGAATTTACTATTATATTTGAAGCATTATTTCTTCAATTCAAGTTCAATTATTTGTAGTATGCAAAACTAAAAATTTCATGTTGTTATTGAAAATCCAATATATTTGAATTTACATGGTGCACCATATATAATACATTTCCACATTTATTTTTTGTAAGTGTTGCTTGTCATGCAACACTGTTTAGTAAATGTATTTCCTTTTAGCTCAAAGCTCATGAACAAAGTACTTACGAAACAATCATGCACTTGAAAGATCAACATTCAAATTTAGCTGGCTTGTTGTTAACAATGAAAATCCCAAAGGATGCATAGCATAGAAATACAAATGTATAAATTCAAAAGTGGATTTTGCTAATAAGTAAAAACACCCACATAAGTCCTTATTACAAATAAAAAGCTTTCGAATAATCATACACAGATAGTTTCTTAATTTCAATGTATAAGATGTCAGCCACAGGCACTTGTCTCGGAAAAAAACAAATGTCAGCATAGTAAACCTCCAATCTTTTGAAAGATGCTGCAAACAGAAACACAATTATGTTGTATATTATGTACATATCTATGAATTAACTTCAACATTGAATAATTATTACCTATTAACCCATTTTAAATTATGTTTTTGCTTTGTGAATCATACATCTGTGTGTGGTATGTTATACTCTTTTCTAGCATGAATTAATGGTTGTTAGTTTATCATATTCAAGAGTAATTAGTTGAGCATTTTTAAACACTGATTGTGTAGAGTCAGCTAAACAACTACATCTTCATCATGAAAAAGAAATTTCGCTTAAACTTTGTATTCGCTTTATGTGTTTAATTTTGATTTGTGTATTTTGTTTTCCTTATAAAATGATTTATAAATTAAATAAAAAGGTTTAGCTTTGTATATTATTTAGTCACCTGTTTACTGTTGAGACCATATATCGATTTTATAAGAGTTTTTATCATAAATGTTTTGTTAAAAGGATGGAAGATATGTTGGTGTTTCATTCATATCTACCTACCTACGAAAGTAGAGGGGCATTCTTATTTCTGGTCTGTGTGTCTGTTCGTTCTTCCGTTCATTCGTTTTTTCGTGCGTTCGTTCGTCCGTCCGTCTGTCTTACTTCATGTTAAAGTTTTGATTAAAGTTTTTGGTCAAGGTAGTTTTTGATGAAGTGGAAGTCAAATCAACTTGAAACTTAGTAAACATGATATGATCTTTCTAACTTCAATGTCAACTTAGCAGCTGGGTGCTATACATGCACTAAAACAAGACAATAAACAAGTTACTGCCAGCTTATTCAAAGTCAATAACAATTAATACAAAATAACGTGTATTTAATACCCTGTTCACGCTGTGCTTATTTAAACAGAATGAGTTAACCCGATTTAATTTAGATAGTATGACCTGGGACGAACCAAGAAATTTAAAATTGTCCCTCATTTTGGGTCAAGTTAATATAGGTCGAACCCGGGTCAAATACTTCATCTTCTATATGTAAGTGTATATTGAAGTTTATGTGGGGTTGAAACTATCGTGACATATGAAAGGGGGCGGAAAATACCAGATGGACATTCAAACTGATAGATCGAAAATGAACCGACAATTGCATGGCTAAAAAAGGAAAACACAAACAGTCAAATAATAGTACACAAGACACAACATATAAAAGTAAAGACTAAGCAACACAAACCCCATCAAAATCACTCATAAACTGCGAAAGGAAAGCAGATCCCCTGATCCTCACTTGGCACCCATGGTATTGCTCACGTAAGTGCAAACCCGTTAATAAGTTTAATTCGGTAGGTCACACCCGTGAAATGGGAACGGACTTGTAAGTACGACATAAGGAACAGATCTGATGGCATCCGTAAAACGGATATTCCATTTATAATGGTCAACATACTTGTGATGGCGTCAGTAAAATTTACGAAGAGATGAGTTCATCTTCACCATTTGGAACTCTTGGTTTAAAAGCTTCCATGTGAATATCAAACCTCTATCAGGGAAATCATGAGAGGAAATAAAAGCCCAGGATATATTATCATTTTGGAAATATATATATACTCTGTATAAAGACGCTTCTGTAATGTTGCTACATAGAAATGGAAAGTTCACAATTGGGAAACCGAAATCAACTCTTTTGGCATTAAGTTTTGTTTCAACCAACCCTCATTGTCGATTTCTAGATGTAATTAAGTCGATTCACAATACACGAGGCCGGCTTTAAAAAAAATATTATCTGATGTATCCTATATCACCAGTTCGATGGGATGGAGTCGTTCAACATTGCACCAAATTATGAATTTGTTAGTGAGAGCATCATCTTTATAGCGGAAAGTAAAGTTCAAGGATATTGCTAACTTCTTTTCTTTCTTCCTAAGAAGTTCCTGTATGAAGTCAGCTTCATAAGAAATAAAGGAACTAAGTCGGTCCTAAATTTTTAAATTTTCCAATGGCCATTAATATCTCTCAGTGTAAAAGGTACAAGGTTCATTTTTAAATCTGTATAAGGATGACCATTTGATTTTCAGGGGAAAAGGGTAGAAAAGTAATATTCTAGTAGAGATAAAAAAAATTATGACCAAGTGGGATGGAAAGAATAATTTGAAAAAACAAAATGCAGAAAATATTTGTACAAAAGTGTATAAAACGTACGTTAATAATAGAAATAAAACGGTCTTACTGCATAGCAACAATTCACATGGCAAAGGTGTTAATGTCTTCTTTTGAAAATCTTATGACCTAACTAGTAATGTATATGATTGTGAACACCGCTTATGTTTTTTTAAATTATTCTTCCCGTTATGTGAACGACCTCAGTGTGAATTAGTGATAATTAAAGGTATACTTAAAGCAAGGCAGTATATCAAATCGTATCGGGTCGGTTGAAAACAAAACTTTACGACAAAAGAGATGATTTCAGCTTTCCAATTATTGACTCCCATTTCTAAGTAACAACATTCTGCATTCAGCACCTGCATAAGGGGTATATATCTTCCAATTGATACGATATTCCCGTGCTTACATTTCCTATCAAGATTTTCTTGATAAAGGGTTGCTGCTCACAAGGAAGCTATGAAACTAAGAGTTCCAAATGGTGAAGTTGAAATCATCCCTTCGTTAGTTTTACGAGTTGGTTGACCGGTATGGAATAACCGTTTCACAAATGATATCGGATATGTTCCTTACGTCGTAACTACAACCATCTTCCCTTAAATGAATGTGACCTCCCGAATTAGACTATTTACCTGATTTGTTATCACATAAGCAACACGAAGGGTGCCACATGTGGAGCAGAATCTACTTTCCCTTCCTGAGCACCTGGATCACCCCTAGTTTTTGGATGGGTTCGTGTTGCTTATTCTTTAGTTTTCTATGTTGTGTCATGTGTAATACTGTTTTCCTGTTTGTATTTTTCACTTTTAGCCAGGGCGTTGTCAATTTATTTTCGATATCTGTTTGACTGTCCCTTTCGTATCTTTCGTCCCTCTTTTACTGCAATTAACAACATTGTAGTGATCCGTTCTTAAATCTTTTTATGTCTCATTGTGAATAAAGTTGTCTCGTCAATGTAATTTTTAATATTTTGATTCAAACGATGCTCATATTTCTTGGACATGTAAACACACACACTAAATCAAATGATTGTTTTTCCAAGTCGACATGGTCATTGCTTATCAACCGTTTGCCCCCAGTTGATGAACACTCGGGAGTTATCTCATGATTTCATAGTTTGGCTAATTAGATTAGACATGCGCAGTTAAATGTAAAACTTTAAAACTTATGTATTACATACAAACAAACAAAACTGACTTCTGGTATCTCAGTTTGTTTGAGATGACTTTTCAATGTTTTTATCAACGTCGTTTGGTGGATATTTGTCACATTTAAAATCATACAATGTCTCTTTTGATTTATTGACAGTGTTTGTCTGCATATTGAATTAGTGAAAGAGGCACTCAGCAATACCGAAATATGTGCCAATTGAACGCTTTAATGTTAAAAACAAAACAAAAAAACAAAAAAAAATATTTTCAATGTTCATTGTGTTAACATTCTGTTATAGAAGTTTAATTTGTGTTAGGAGAAGCCTCTCAGATTTTTGAAAACAATCATCAGGAGTATGCAGTCAAATTAAATAGGACGATCCGTCATTAAGCATGAAACCAAACAACACATGAACATGCAACATTCAAAGAAATGAACTATTATATAACAACTGCCCTATTCCTGACTTGGAACAGGATATTTTACAAAAAAATGGTAGGTTGACCCTACCTGTTTTGTAGCTAACAAAATGTTAAATATAACTTTAAAACGACAACATTACATGGCAGGAATACAGTACACATACATGCCAAAACACCTAGGACAGGGAAAAACATAAATAAATAATATAATATATTATTTCACATGTTAACCACAGAATAACAACAACTACCTAACATTGATTTAGGACAGCACACAAAAATAGCATAAAAGAATTACGAACTGTCTGAATATATCAACACCATCAAACTATATTACTCGACGGCAACTTACGATGATAGTTAAACAGTTTACGATTACTTCACACATATAATCCTTATCTGTACGGTTAACATGATCGTGGCCTTGAGCTGTTTTCTGTTCTTTGGTCGGGTTCCTGTATCTTTGACACATTCCAAGTTTCTATTTCACATTATTGCTTGACATTTTTTTATTACAATAATACATATAAAAATGTTTTTTCTGTTACAAATCATGATGTATTGTTCTATGTGTACATGTTATGCTGCCCATCAAGGGCCCTTGATTGGAATGATAAAATATTCTTATTCTCTTATTCTTATACCTATTGTCTATACCAAAATACCATAAATGTTTTATGGACAATAAAGAATGCACAGTTATCAATATTAACAAGTAAAAAAGGGTGTACTCATCATATAGACCATCATCAAACTGTGACAAATACCATCGCACAACATCATAACCATCACACCTCAGGGACACCAGCGAACCACCCTGTCTTACGACTTTGCAAGAATAAAAAAAACAAAACTTCGAATATGTACTACAAACGGGATGTCAAACAAATTCTTTGAACCGTTGAACTATTTTTTACAAAAAACTGTTGATGACAATTAGGTTAGAAGGACACACATGTTGTATTTTTGTTGCACTTAAATCGTCAGTAGAAATCTACACGTCAATCATAATTAACAAAATAGTAATGAGTTGAATAAAAAAACTTAATAGCAAGAAAAACATTATTTGTTTTGATACTACCATTAAATTAGAGTAAAAGGATCAAAAATTAGTAACTAAGACATGTGTATGGTGTGATCATAACACATATAAATGTCGACCTCTTTTTTTCCTGCATTGTTTTTAATATTTTTGTTGGTTTCCCATACCAAATATGGACTTATTAACTTCATATAAAAAAGATTAATTCTTAATTTGCATGAACAATTACTCGACATTCTCCAAAAGTATGATTGTGTCTTATTTTTCTTGACAATTTCTGATTTATATCAAATTTTTTATAAGATTGACTCGACAAATTCTCGAGATTCTGAATATGGTCTTAAAATGTCTTGACAAAATCTCTATATTTGAATACTGTCTCGAAATTTTTCGACAAATTTTCGACATTCTTATTTTTTCCAGCATTTTCTGAACAATTTGAATTGAGCCTTAACTTTACTTGACAATTCTGAGAAAACAAATCATGACCAATATACATGATATAACTTTATCTTTATTTCTCATAAAATTAATATTTGTATATAATACAATAATTATCACTAATGTTAACCAATCACAAACCAAACAAATGTTCACTTCTTTCTTTCCTGTGTACAAGCTTAACTGATGTATATATAATATACTGATTGATAATTATGTCTTAGATTCACGACCTTTTTGTAATAGTTGTTAGTGGCTTTGCACTAGCTGCCGGTAACTTCGAGTACTCTCAAATCTGTGTCTTTTTGTTGTTTTGATATACAAGTACCCGGACACCTCAACATATTGTTTTTGTTAGATGTATTTCTATTTGTATCTGTCTGATGAGTTAAGCCTTTTACAACTGATTTTTTTAAAGTTGGTTCTTATGTTGTACTGTTACACCACGGTCCAAGTTTAGGGGAGGGTTGAGATCCCGCTAGCATGTTTAACTACACCACATTCTGTATATATGTGCCTGTTCCAAGTCAGGAGCCTGTAATTCAGTGGTTGTCGTTTGTTTATATGTTACATATTTGTTTTTCGTTATTTTTTGTATATAGGTTAGGCCGTTATATTTCTCGTTTGAATTGTTTAACATTTGTCATTTCGGGGTCTTTTAAAGCGGAATTTCCGGCATAGGCTTTCTTTATTGTTGACGGCCGTACGAAGACCTATAGTTGTTAATATCTGTGGCATGTGGTCTCTTGTGGAGAGTTGTCTTATTGACAATCACACAGCGTCTTCTTATTTATAATTAGTAACTATATAACCTCACATTTATAAATAAATATAGATATATAAATTGTGCACCGTTTTTATTGTCTTTTGATGTATATGATATTGAAGATGAGTTTCATTTTTTAATTAACTGTCCATTGTATAATCAATGTAGAGAATCACTGTTTGCACAAGCTCATGAACACTGTCAAAATTTCAATAACTTGGAATGCAAATCAAAATTTTTATGGTTAATGACCACTGAAGATCAACATATACTGAAAAAGTTATGCATTTTTCTTATCCAGAGTTTTCAATTGAGATCCACAAATTCTGTTAATGGCTAAATCTCTTTTAGTTTATCTATATATATATATTTTAAATTCAAAAATTTAATTTAAGTGTAAATGCTTATAAACAAACTGCAGTAAAACTCTAAGGTGCTTATCATATTCCTGCAATTGTCAAAAAATATAATTGTATACATAAATATCTAGTAATTGGTTGTTTGTGTGTACATGGGAGAAAAATACCCTTATATCTAATCAGTTGGGGCTGCATATCATTTGTATGCAACTCAAAACACCATATCTGTTTAAAGGGGAATAATCCTTACAGAAATTGATTGATTGTCTCCCATATTACTTTCTATTCCATGTGCATGCAATAACTGTTCAGAGTTCTATTGTCATGTATTTCATTTTATTATTTCATTGTTATAACAAATCATTGTAATCATTGTATGAAATTTAAAACCCGCAAGGGTCCATAATTGGATTAATAAAGTATTCTTATTCTTATTCTTATTCTTATATGTGTTTTTATTTGCATGTGGCAAATGTTTTTATCATAGATACAGTAACGTCTAAGATGCTACGAGTCTCCACCATTCCATAAGATGCACCAGGAAATGTTATAATTTTCTTATTGAAAAGCTCAGGAGCCATAATTGAGGAATGAAGGTTTATTGGCTACACATAACGTAATAGATGTTTACACATACAGTACCAGCAGATTCACATGACACCCTGCATTTTATCAGAGGGTATCACTTATTCGGCAAAACGCATTTCAGCTACACCATGATATATTATACTTTTGATTACAGAAGATACATATGTATAAACACAACATAAAGTCAATAGATTATGATATCATGAAGTTTTCATAGAACAACAATGTATCAAAACAAAAAAATTTGGAACATTTAACATAACAATCACATTACATGACTTACTTAAAGGAGAATAGACACAGCATAGAGGAAATGTGAAAGAGAGTAAATATGGTTGATCATAACGTTTAGAGGAATTCATTGAACGAACAGTAGATATGTTCCGGACCATATGAGTATTTGGACCATACGCGTATGGTCATGACCATATGCGTATACTCATATGGTCCGACCATACGCGTATGGTCCGACCGTACGCGTATGGTCGGACCATATGAGTATAATACTCGTTTGGTTATTAACGGGCCGGACCATATGAGTATTTGGACCATATAGGTATATTTATTTTTCCAAATTACATTATAAACGTTTCAATAATACAAGAACTTTATCTAAAAAAAACAGTGATGGTTTAAAACATAACAATTTTTTTATTTTACAATAAAAAAAACTACGTAAAAATTTAATATTGATGCCATAGTTAGTTTTCATCGCTAGTTACATTAGTGCATGTAGGCTTGGATGACATTCACTTCCACACGGTATCATAGCTTTTTTGCATTTGCAAGTTTTGTGCACGATCTTTTTCTTTTACACATTTTGTTTGCGAGTGAAAAACAAGCCTTTTTTGCAGCTGCGTACAGTGATACCGAGGTCTTTGGCATTTCTGATGTCTACAGTGTTTTTAAGAAGCTCTATATCTCAAATATCGTAAAATGGTTGACTGCAATACACCATCTTCACAACACAACTTAAATAAACTAATAGTATGCTACTTTCCAGTGACTTCTTATGTAACAGTTCATTAAGAAATTTTTGGAATTTAATTTTTTAGTCGACATATTGCCATTTACTCGTAATAACAAATCGGTTATGACCATCGGTAATGACCATCGGTATAAAATGTGTTTACTTTAAATTTGACAATTAAGTAAAATTAACAATGTGAAACTTCTTATTTTTATTTAGCTTATCTTTTTATTATAATATAACGATAAAATTACCTATATGATAGCGTCTTTTGAATGAACGGTCATACCATATGAAGAGTTTAGAAGTATTAAAAGTAAAATGTAACAGAGTGTTAATTACCCCGACCA
Organism: Mytilus edulis; assembly: GCA_019925275.1. Classification (NCBI taxonomy): domain Eukaryota; kingdom Metazoa; phylum Mollusca; class Bivalvia; order Mytilida; family Mytilidae; genus Mytilus; species Mytilus edulis. The sequence goes on from CM034362.1 coordinate 90,839,222, forward strand.
TACGCGTATGGTCCGACCATACGCGTATGGTCGGACCATATGAGTATATACCCATATGGTCATGACCATACGCGTATGGTCCAAATACTCATATGGTCCGGAACAGATACATCATAATGTAGTGCATATTGCACAAAACATACAATAGCAATGGCATATCATATAATTGTTTAACCAAACAAACAATTTATATTTTACATAACAGTGATGATGTTTCACTTTAAACCCGCCACATTCTGTATGTTTGCGCCTGTCCCAAGTCAAGAGCATGTAGTCAGGGGTTGTCGTTTGTATATCTTACATATTTTTTTTCGTTTATTTTGATCATAAGTAAGACCGTTAGTTTTCTAGTTTGGATTGTTTACATTGTTATTTCGGGGCCTTTTATAACTGACTATTTATTGTAGGCTTTGCTCATTGCTAAAGGCCGTACGGAAACCTATAGTTGTTAATTTCTGTGTCATCTGGGTCTATTGTGGAGAGTTGTCTCATTGACAATCATATACCACAGTCGTCTTCTTCTTTTTTTATAGTTAAACATAACATTAAGAAGAAAAACATGGACGTAAAGACAAAGCGACAGAACACATTGAATATTTACACTATAAGACAATTACGGCGTTTCATAGTAAACTATAAAAAAATAGAAGATCATATACATTGCACCTCACAAACTTGAGAAGTCAATGACTCATTGTTAAAACTCATCAATATAATAATATAATAATATAACTTTTATCATTTTGAGAAAACAGTAATATTATAAATAAAAAGTATTGTACTTGACCTATTTAATTCAGATTTTATCGACAAAATAGTTCATGCGGAACTAACAGTTATTATATACGTAGGATAAAAAAAGTCTACCAATTTATGATCATTTATAGAAAAATATGTGAAATAGGCGAGTGTAATATTTGAAAAAGACGTCTAGTTAAGGACTTTAATGCACCCACCTAACACACGGCTAATTTTTTTTTTAAATGAAAGAATAATGATTAAACTTTGATTTTTGCCCGGTCGTCACAAAATCGTACGGTGCAGTTTTTGTAAAATTGACGTTTATTTCAGAAATTAGTTGAAAATTATAAAATTACGACATGTTTTTCAAGCAAAGGAAATAAGTCGTATCTCTTCTTTTAGACAGAATAATTAAGTGAATTAGATTCTTAAAATTATGAAAAACAATATTTATAACTGTAACTCCGCATGCTTTTGCATTCCTTTTAAATATTTGACATTTTGTACCAAAATTTTCATAATCCCGACCTTTTCGGATCTACAATTAAATTTTTATTAAATGTTTTTGCTCTCTATCCGTTTTAGAACACACCAAATTACTCGTCAGTTATCGTTTTTTCATTCAAAATCAAGACTTTATCTCAACATTTCTTAAAATCACGAATTTCTGTAATTTTATGATGTTGGGTAAAATCACTATAATTTCCGGAAATCCTTATCTATTTCGTTATCGTTTTTTACTAAATATATTAGTCGATTTCCGTGTACTTAATAGTACCTTTAGAGTACGATAAATCGTATTTAAACGGCTCTATTTCTATCTTTAACTTCAGTGTAGCTTAAATAGATATAAAATCGTCCGAAATAAAGACCAAATCAAAGTAAAACATAGTTTTTGAGTTCTGTAGAATTCACCCCTTTCTAAAAAAGGAATCGTATCGGAAAATTATAGAAAATCTTCCGAGTCGTGTCAAATTTTCACAGTCCAGTTCACAATGAAACCCTTCCTTTGCTAAAAAGCAAAAAAAAAATATCCATTTATTGACACAGATGCATAGTCTGTCATGTATTTACTACATAGAAACTATGCAGTTAAACACTTAAAATGAAGATACAGTTATATTGCCGCAGTGGGAAAACGAAAAGATAAAGTTTACAGAAGACTGGTCGATGAATATGAAAAAAATGAAAACATCCCATTTGAAAATACAAAATATCATAAGAGTTGCTATAAATATTTCAAAAGTAAGCACAACCTATCATCTTCTGTTTTGTCTGTACAAAGACTTTGTACTACATGTTCCAATTCTACCGACCAGTCTCTTCTCATATATCAACGAGGGCAGTAGATCTACAACTCATTCTGATTTGTCTGTTTGTATATTTTGCAAATGTATAAAGCCTATAAGCAAGTTACACAACTTCATAAGGTATCCTCCGAGGAGCAAACTCAAGCTGTTTTGAGTGTTACTACATATATCTCCTACAATGATCTGATTTACAAAATAACTCATGATAGTTTCACTATTAAATCTTTATACCATCGAGCTTGCATCGCTAAATATTTGCTACAAAATTTGAAATCAGAAATTAAAGAGCTATTTTGTTCGGAACATAAAACAGCTTTTACTAACATTTCGACGATTAAAGAAGACGTGCCTGTACACAGGGAAGTATTCTGGTTAACAACTTTAATTACTTGATTAGTGAACCGGGCTTAATTTCTGCCCGAGGATCGCCGCCGAGAAAACTACACAACATATGATCAGCTTCAACAAAAACTGAAAAACCATGGTCAATTTATAGTTACATGTATACAGCTTCAACAAGACCAAGGTGCATCCAATATTGTATACAGTAGCTCTATAATTTTGTCTTATGCCGTAATGACGGAAAATTACCCGATTAAAATGACTGTGATATACGGTCTGTCAAAATTAAAGATCTGAGCAGTGACTGCGAAACTGGTTGCAAGCACTTTATGCAGCTACTAGTATTTTACGGAAGCAGATATAGGGTAGAGTTGTAATCCAATCACCTTATCCATTATCTAAAAACATTTCACTGGATTATTCAATTGAAATTATGCCATCTGCTTTAAAAACATTTCTGTATTGTCTTAAGCTTTTAGATGATGACACATCTGCGGCCGCAGTTAATAAAGCGTACGATATTCCTATTGACAAAGTTCTTAGATGTATGGCTTTAGTAGAATGTATATTATCTATAAACATCTTTTTTACTCTTTTTCATTTAGGTTTTTCACTACAAATGCACCGTATTTATGGACACACCTTTGATAACTATCAACAAGTTTGACTGATCAGGAGATTAGAAACAATAAAAATGGGGCATCCATTCTACATGGCATTATTTTTCTTCTGGGGGTTAAAATTTTATCAAAGACAATGTCGACCTAACTACAGAAACAATAATAGATCTCCGTATGACTTTGGTTGGATAAAAGGCAACATCGGTCCGGTATGATGTCATTCAACTTTCAACAAGATTTGATCTGTTCACGCATTGGTATAGGTATAGGGGGAGGGTTGAGATTTCCAAAAACATATTTAACCCCGCCGCAATTTTGCGCCTGTCCCAAGTCAGGAGCCTCTGGCCTTTCTTAGTTTTGTATAACTTTTATTTTAACTTCTTGAGTATATTTCGAAGCTTAGTATGACGTCCATTATCATTTCAAACTAGTACATTTTTGTGTAGGGGCCAACTGAAGAACGCCTCCAGATTTGGGAGTTTCTTGCTGCATTGACGACCCATTGGTGTTTTTTGGCCGTTGCCTGCTTTTTAGCGCGTTGGTGTCTCTTTGACAAATCCCTCATGTCCATTCCAAATTTTTAATTCAATCTAGATCTGTATATAGTAGATCTTGTGTCCGCTTTGAGCAAAACCTCTGCTGTACTGATATATGCCCATGCCAAGGAAGTTGTCTTTGTATGGATATGTTGACCGATAAGAATGATGAAATTACAAGTTTAAATGAAGCTATAATATTCCGATGTCGCAATATTCCGACACCTAAATGGTCCAACATCCCATTGATCCGACGTTTCGATCATTTAGGTTATACGCTAACGGGATTGTAACATCAGAAAGCCAAATAAAAGGTTCAATATTAGGATAGCCTTGTCCTCCGTTTGAAGCGGTGAAACAAGATAAAAAAAAAAAAGAGTAATACTTAATGCCAAAGTAGCCGAACGTCATCACTAGCTTAATTTAAAAAGAGTACAAACTACTTTGTCAAGTGTTGTTTGATTAATTATAAATCTCAAGATACACGGCGGCCGACTGAAGTAAAATCAAACACAGTTTGACGTACAATGAGTGATCATATTTTCCTTGTGATGTTTTATATTAAAACTATCAATTTGTTGATATAAATATACTAGTAGCACTTTACTCATTATAGTTATGTTTGTTAGTACTTTTATCATATCTGATTTAGTGATGTCTGAGTTGTTAATGTCTGTGTCATTTTGGTCTTGTGTGGATACTAGTAGTTGTCTCATTGGCAATCATACCACATCTTCCTTTTTATATATCAACATATTGCACTACAATAATAAAAGAAAATCTGCTCTATGGTTGTCTGATCTTGAAGCGGTTGGCAGGCTTTCAAACTAACAGGAGACCATACGCTTCCTCAATTTTAATGAACAGCTCATCATGGGACTTTTCTAAACAATTTAAAATACGTCATATGTTATATTTTCCTCTTGCTTCAAATATTTTGTTTCGGATTATTTATATCAAATTTGCAGATATATGTTTGTAAATACGTGCAATCAAATGATATGGAGGTACTATATGATTTAGCTAATGCAAGGGCGACTACAGATACATTTGTGTGACTTAAATGGTTGATTTTTAAAGACTCCGAGAGAAAACGTTATGTAACATGTGTTACCGTTAAAATCATCCAAAATTAATTAATATTATGATAGAAATATATGTTCCAAACATTAAAACAGCATTCCTATAAAATTGTTTCGTTTTTGCATTTGTTTTGACTCGATTTTACAACTGGAAGTATCCGTGAATTGAAATTGCACCCATGACCTTTGACCTCGATTTAAAAAAAAATGCACCATAATTTCTTTTGACGACCGGGATATTCAGAAAGTACACATTCTTAGCTTTCTAGTGATATATAATTTAGCCGTGTGTTAGGTAGGTGCATTAAAAATGTAAATTTGGCTCTCATATCACTCGCCTAAAATATCCGTGTAAAACAACTTATGATAAAGGAGTAGGGGCATTAAGGCCCGGTGTTGGCACAGTTTTGGTTTTAGTACAGAAATAGTACCTATGCCAAAGTAGCTGTGTATTTGGTAGGTCACATAAGTGAAAAAGGAAGGAGATTGTATATAGTTACGACAAAATGAACATATCCGATATCATCTGTATAACGGTTATCCCATACCGGTCACCCAACTCGTGATGGCGTCCTTGAAATTATGAAGGGATGATTGGAAACTGTTAATTAAGAAACTTATATTAGTAATAAGATCAACATGTATGCTCTATGATTTCCTAAGTATACGATTCAATCTCCATGGTGTCTTGGATATTAGATGAAAATGATATGACGTAGTATGACAAGGGCAAGTTTTGTTATTGTAACATTGTGTTAACTGCAAAAATAAATAAAACCTTCACACTTTGATTAACTTTTGGAGCTTTTTATTTATCATTGTATATCGAACAGTTGATGTTAAGAAATTATCAAAGTATTGACTATTTCCCCTGAATTTTTGATACAGATAATATTCTCAAGTGCACAATTGAGTTAAATGATCCCAATAGTACAAAAGCACATTCAAACTCATAAGTTGAAAATAAAGTCATAACGTTATGGCTACAAATGAGAAAGAAAAGCACTAACAGACAAATAATAGTTCACAAAATTCAACATAGAAAACTGAAAACTAAACAACACCATCAACACCCAAAACTTCAAAAGGTGAAATCATTTGCTTTTTGTGCGAGAGTTATAATTCAGTAATAAAGGTTACGAAGGTAATATAAATAGTAACGAATTTTGAGACATAATAATTCAAATATTCATGCAAATGTTATTTGAATTAGCATATGCTGTGAATAGACATAAACTTTTTACAGGTTTTACATTTTAACTGAACTGACGTAAATTAACATGATTACAAGTTATCAAAGACTGAAATGTTCTCTGAAAATAAAAGCTTTTTCATTGGATTGATTAGGATTTATGTATACCCAACATTGATTGTATCCGTACACACAAGTCACACATGAATATGAACATGTCAAATGTGATGGTGGAATGAATTTCTGATTGAGGAAAATATTAATTTTTAGTAGTCGGATTTATTTCCCTTTGTTCATGTATCTATATCTACTGTACAATCTTTGATTGCATATAAATGATATATGTAACAAGCACCGCTCTATCTCGAACAGTAGTAAGGTGAAGGCAATCTTCGCAGAGTGTGTGTGAAAATTGTCATCTAAAAATATATAAAATAATTAACATTGTCTCGATTTTCTCATTATTGACCTATATCTTTTTAAGCTGAATTGACAGAATTTATAATTCAATAGCGCACATAAAAATCATTGGCCATTTAAATAAAGAGCACGAAATGGAAATCGTAATATTATAAAACAAAATTTATATACAATGATATTTTCATTCATTCTATAATATTTCTCCAGATATGTTTATCGAGATGCAAAAAGATAAACAAATATTCTAGTGCGTAAAACTTAAATGGATGGGTTTTTTTTCGTAGAAAAACAATCTTATTTCCCTTTGTAGATTTCTACCTCTAGTAAAGACTTCAGCAACTTCATAAATCCATTCAACTTTATAAGACAGAGCATATATATTTATTTAAAATCAACAGTATATCAAACATATTGTAATTTGTTTTAATAATTTAGCAAACGTATAAAAAATGAAATAGTTTAATTGTGAACAAAAACTTACCACATGTGTTAATTTCAGTCTTTTTTTTTTACTTTATTCAAAGAGCAGTACAGTACATTACGATCGATTAATTGTTTGTGATTTGTAGTTATACAAAGTGGAGGAGATGATGATAACCTCCAATGGCATATCTTAAAGTGCCAGTCTTCCTAAGAATCAGGCAGTGGTGAAAACATGATAAAAAAACACACCCAATTTGACATTGTTTTCAATTCATGTCCTTAGGTATATCTAAGATAGGGAATATGTTTATTCAAAAAATAATATAAACACCAGTTTTCAGGCTTTGTGAAAATCATTTTGTTTTTCGTATTACAAGTCAAGACCTGTTCACACGATAGTAAAAACAAACCAGTCTACTAGGATGTCCCAATAAGATAAAACACCAGATTCAACTTTTGACAATTAATGTCTTTTCAGGGATGCCAAAATATATGCAAATTTTAAACCTATACAACTTTATCAGCTGATACAACCCAAGTGGACTATGGTCGGGATGTTGTCGCTTTGACACATTCCCCATTTCCTTTCTCAATTTTATTAAATTCAGAGATTCTGCATTTAACCTAAACTAATTCTACAAATAACAGCAAACTTCAATAAAAAATATATCTATATTCCCATGGTACAGAAGTACTGGTGACCCTTGGCAACTAAAAATTCAACAGCTGAATTAAAAAAAACTAACGGCAGTTAAAACAGTGTAAATACTGAAACACTGAAGTATAAAAAACAAAGGCTATCGTTTTTTTCAAATTGTCTACTCCAAATTATTTTAATTCTATTTGGAGGACATCCGCATTATTATTCTACTTAACTGAGGTAATGCATACGTCTATGTTGTGATGTTATACTGTTGTTTCAGGACTAAATTTTGTATATTCGCCAGGCGCGCGTTTCGTCTACAAAAGACTCATCAGTGACGCTCGAATCCAAAAAAGTTAAAAAGGCCAAATAAAGTACGAAGTTGGACAGCATTGAGGACCAAAATTCCTAAAAGTGTTGCCAAATACAGCTAAGGTAATCTATGTCGGACGTAGAAAATAAAGGCAACAGTAGTATACCGCTGTTCAAAACTCATAAATCCATGGACAAAAAACAAAATCGGGGTAACAAACTAAAACCGAGGGAAACACATTAAATATAAGAGGAGAACAACGACACAACACTAAAATATAACACACACAGAAGCGGACCAAGCATCAGACAAAATCCCACGAGAATAACAAATATAACAACAAAACCAAATACATGAATTTGGGATAGACAAGTACCGTGACACGTTTTATCGCAAAGTGAATTTACACTCAAAAATAAGAGAAAACAAACGACGCAACGTTAAAATGTAACACACACAGAAACGAACAATAATATAACAATGGCCATATTCCTGACTTGGTACAGGACATTTTTGAAGGATAAAATGGTGGGATGAACCTGGTTTTGAGGCATGCCAAACCTCCCTCTTTTATAGCCATGTGAAATATAACATCAAAATGACAACACAACACCACAGGAATACAATATAAATAGATTGGAAAACACAATTGACAAAAAACACACGAACAAGAGCCAACAAAAGGCAACACGTTCAAAATTTTAATAGCGATAGTATTTCAAAAAATTCAAAATTTTGTAAACAGTAAATTTATAAATATAACCATATCAATGACAATTCATGTCAGCACAAAATGTGCTGACTACTAGGCTTGTGATACCCTTGGGGAAAAGGGAGAAGGTTTGGTACCATTAAAACGTTTAATCCCGCTGCAATTGTTTGAACCTGTCCTGATTCCGGATTCTGATGTTTAGTGGTTGTCATCTGTTTATAAGGTTCATAAGTGTTTCGCGTTTCTAGTTTTTATATAGACAAGATCGTCGGTTTTCTCGTTTGAATGGTTTCACACTAGTAATTGTTGGGGCCCTTTATAGCTTGCTGTTCGGTGTGAGCCGAGGCTCCATTTTGAAAGCCGTACCTTGACCAATAACGGTTTACTTTTATAAATTGTTACTTGGATGGAGAGTATTCTCATTGGCACTCATACCACATCTTCTTATATCTATTATATGGTACTGTAATTACAAATTAAGAAATCAAACATCTTTTCACCATCTCAAATTCGGTGTGACGAAAATGTGTATGTCCTCATCTCAAGAACTTATCTCACAATCCCAATGCTCAATATTAATAATGTATTAACCTATTAAATGCAAATTCGTGCAGATTAATAGTGATCATGAAAGAGTGTACAAACAAAATGCAATATAGGTAGACTGGTTCATTTGACTAATTCTGCTTGCAAGATATCACAAAGACGTTTGCAAGTTGTGTATAAAACACAACAATTAAGTAAAGCAGCGTTATAAAAGACAAGTTTAAAGGTTATAATGAACTTAATTCAGTTCCGAAGTTACAAAACAAACCTATCTTCAAAATGTACGCAACAGGTTAATGGCTAACACGTGTTTAAAGTTATAATTTGTTGAAGGACACGACGACGTTAAATGAGTTTGTGATTTCATAGTAGAGGTCATAGTCATTATCTTAGCGATTTTGTACTTCACAACATAAGATAAATGTGGCAGAAAATTCACCTTTAACAAATATGGAAGGCCCGATACAAAATGAAAATGACAAGACAGAAGTCAACATGGAAATGACAGATTATTAATGTTTTTGTCATCGAACGAAGACAAATTACTAAGAAAAAATCCTCATTTTGAGTGTAACACGTAAGTTCGGGTGTATAAATTTGGCTCTTTACGTCCACCTTACTTGTACATTTATTTAATAATAATGGGAAACAAGATGATAAAAAACATTTTGGGTATTACTTTATAAGAACATCCACTTAACATAATGTTGAAGTCCTCACGTAGTTAAATATCGAGTACACAAATATACATGGTTGTATGACCAAATTATATCAGGTAGTGAAATTTAATAAACACTGAAGTTAATTTTGTCTGACAATTTCACAACAGAAACAGTTCAATTGTTTAGACCACAAAGAACACATCAAAATAGTTTATACATCTTGGCAGGAATTTGAAAAGACATCAAAACGATTGAATCAAGAAACTTTAAAGAGACTTTAAAAAATGAATACAATACATAATAAAATTAACGGTACCAATTTTCTTGCACCAGATGCGCATTTCGACAATACATGTCTCTTCAGTGATGATCGTGGCCAAAATATTTGAAATCCAAAGCTTATATAAAAGATGAAGAGCTATAATCCAAAAGGTCCAAAAAGTATAGCCAAATCCGTGAAAGGAATCAGAGCTCTGCATGAGGGAGATACATTCCTTATTTTTAATAATTTCTAATATTTGTAACAGCAAATTTTAATAACACAAAAAATCCGTATTTTCATGCCAGTACCGAAGTACTGGCTACTGGGCTGGTGATACACTCGGGGACTAATAGTCCATCAGCAGAGGCATCGACCCAGTGGTAGTAATAAAATTAACGGTACCAATTTTATTGCACCAGATGCGCAGATGCACATAAGAGTCGCTATCTTATAACACAATGCACGTATACTGTACATTTTATGAGTGTATAAATCCCAGGAATACGAGTTTTAAAATAACATTAACAGTTAAAACCACAGTTCATTTAGATAAAATAAATATGCAATGGATCCTAATTAAAAGTTGTCAATCGTAATGATTTTGGGTCCGACGTCCGTGAATTTTTCACTCTCTGAACTTCTATTTGAGAACTAGGTAAAAGGATCAATAAATCAATATTGTATCTTTTTCCATTGTTGAAGCATATGATAAACGGATCATAACATGTAAATTTTCATATCGCATGCATTATCATCCCTCGGTCAATATGATATTAAAACCAAGGGCTGATAATACATGCGATATGAAAAATGCCATGTAATAATCTGATAGTATGCATGAATTTATTCATACAGACACATATTTGATGGGGTTCGTGTTGCTTAGTCAGCACTTCCGCGTTTTCACATGCCTTTCTGTAACGTTGTCACATGGCATTCCAGTGATACTTGGCAAATTCCGGAAAATACACCTCAATTGTACGTTTTCAGTGAAAATAGTAATCAAAGGTAATCAAAAACAATACAAAGTAAGGGTAAGGTACCAAAGGATATCAAAAACATACAAAGTAAGGAACAAAACAATTATTTGGATACTGCATGGAAAGCGTATTGAGTAAAATTCGGCATTTTGTTTTATTTTAAATATTTTTATATGAGCGGCACTGATGAGTCTTATGTAGACGAAACGCACGTCCGGCGTATCTAATTATAATCCTGGTACATGATAACTATTGACATGAATATCAACTATATTGGCATTTCTATTTATTTCCTGTTACACAAACTTATAATTTTTCGAAAAACTTAGGATTTTCTTATCCCAGGAATAGATTACCTTAGACGTATTTGGCACAACTTTTTGGAATTATGGGTCGTCATTGCTCTTCCACTTTGTTCTTGTTTGGCTTTACTATTTTGATCTGAGCGTCAATGATGAGTCCTGTGTAGACGAAACGTGCGTCTGGAGTATTAAGTTATAATCCTGGTACTTTTGATAACTAATTAGTCTTCAGTTTTCTATGTTGTGTCTTCTGTACTATTATTTGTCTGTTTGTCTTTTTATTTTTAGACATGGAGTTGTCAGTATTTTTTTCAATCTGTGAGTTTGATTGTTCATCCTGTATTTTTTGTCCCTCTTTTGTGAATGTGTAAATGATTAAACTGATAAGTCATAGTAATCTACAGAAATCTTTTTTTTTTCCTTAAAGAAAAATATATATATGTTTACAAGGTTAACACATGATAATTCCGTTCAACATAAAATTATATAAATAGTATTTAAATTATTTCAGTTTCTTTGTATACGATTGCAATTTGTGGAAAACATTAAATAGTAGCTGAGAATAAAACTTTTTTTTTAAATCGTGTGGTTTGGGGTGGGTTTTTTAATCTTTTAAAGTAGTATTTCAAATATGGCGGTATCTTTAAAGAATAATTCTGACACGTATTTTTGAAATATCTTTGAAAAGAATAAATCATCTCATTTATTATTATATGATATAAAATCCGGTATCTCTTAAACTTTAATAAAGATTTTCCAAGTAAAGCCATGATCAAATCGAATCAAATGCGTAATGATGTGCAGCAACTATGAAAAGTGTATTTCCCGTTTCGTACATAACTTTTAAAATGTTTATGTATGTGAAGTTAGCAGCCGGTTCGTTATTCGTTATTCGATATTCAATATCCAACCGGCTGCTAGCAGCCGGTTTGATATTCAAAATCTGGTGAAAAATTATACGAAAATTAAATACTTGATAACATATAAAGCATGATTTTCATAGTTAAAAGGACTGATAAGATATGTAGAAAAATCGTTAAATGACTTATTTGAGCTGTCGTAATTTCTCGTTGTCCTCGCATGTAAACCCTTTTCCATGTTAAATATTTTGACTTTATGTGATATAGAGTTTTGTCAATAAAACGACTTCAAAGTTGTACTTTTGTGTATAATGTCTCTAAAGACAAAAAGAAAAACCCATAACTCTAGAAATATTGATAACTATAAATAGAAATATATATGGAAAGCCAAAAAAAAAAAAAATTCAGTCAAAAGCTGTCAAAATTTTAGGACAAAGGGCACAGGGTTATGGTGAGAGCCCCCTGATCTCTCAATCTTTCTAATATTTTACAGACATTTAGTCAATAGGTAGATACAAACGTGACTAAAAGGAATTTGTGTACACTTCATGTCTTCTATGTTTACGGTATGCCCAAAGTGCCAGTTGGATATTCAAATTTTATATCAAAAATCGACCCGAGACCGTTTAAATGAGGTTTAGACCCCCTGGTCTTTCAATGTCCATAAAATTCAACCAAATCATTGACTCTGTATATATAAAGGTTGTATTAGATGGATTTTTGCGAATAACGTCATCTTCAATATCTACGGAGTGCTTAGATTGTCACTTTTCAGTCAAAAAATCTCAAAACTTTAGGACAAAGGGCACAAGGTAATAGTGAGAGCCTCCCTGATCTCTCAATCTGTCTAATATTTTACAGACATTTAGTCAATAGGTAGATACAAACGTGACTAAAAGGAATTTGGGTACACTTTATGTCTTCTATGTTTACGGTACGCCCAAAGTGCCAGTTGGATATTCAAATTTTATATCAAAAATCGACCCGAGACCGCTTTAATGAGGTTGAGACCCCCCTGGTCTTTCAATGTCCATAAAATTCAACCAAATCATTAAATATGTATATAAATAGGTTGTATTAGATGGATTTTTGAGAATATCGTCATCTTCAATATATACGTAGTGCTTAGATTGTCACTTTTCAGTCAAAAAATGTCAAAACTTTAGGACAAAGGGCACAAGGTAATGGTGAGAGCCCCCCTGATCTCTCAATCTTTCTAATATTTTACAGACATTTAGTCAATAGGTAGATACAAACGTGACTAAAAGGAATTTGGGTACACTTTATGTCTTCTATGTTTACGGTACGCCCAAAGTGCCAGATGGATATTCAAATTTTATATCAAAAATCGAGCCGAGACCGCTTAAATGAGGTTGAGACCCCCTGGTCATTCAATATCCCTAAAATTCAACCAAATCATTGAATCTGTATATATAAAGGTTGTATTAAATGGATTTTTGAGAATAACGTCATCTTAAGTATCTACGGAGTGCTTAGTTGTCACTTTTCAGTCAAAAAATGTCAAAACTTTAGGACAAAGGGCACAAGGTAATGGTGAGAGCCCCCTGATCTCTCAATCTTTCTAATATTTTACAGACATTTAGTCAATAGGTAGATACAAACGTGACTAAAAGGAATTTGGGTAAACTTCATGTCTTCTATGTTTACGGTACGCCCAAAGTGCCAGTTGGATATTCAAATTTTATACCAAAAATCGACCCGAGACCGCTTAAATGAGGTTGAGACCCCCATGGTCTTTCAATGTCCATAAAATTCAACCAAATCATTGACTCTGTATATATAAAGGTTGTATTAGATGAATTTTTGAGAATAACGTCTTCTTCAATATCTACGGAGTGCTTAGATTGTCACTTTTCAGTCAAAAAATGTCAAAACTTAAGGACAAAGGGCACAAGGTAATGACGAGAGCCCCCTGATCTCTTAATCTTTCTAATATTTTACAGACATTTAGTCAATAGGTAGATACAAATGTTACTTAAAGCAATTTTGGTACACTTTCTTTCTTTTATGTTTACGGTGCGCCCAAAGTGCCTGTTGGAAATTCAAATTATTTAGCGAAAGCCTACCCGAATCCGCTTAAATCAGGTTGAGACCCACCTAGTTTTTCAATGTCCATTAAATTCAACCAAATCATAGATTCTATATATATAAATATTGTATGAAAAGGGGAATGCTGTTGAACGGACTGTTCGCTTCTAGGACCAAACCAGAACCCTAGAAGAACCGAGGACCTTGTTTCAAGTACAAACGGGGATGATTTACAGACCTTTACAACGCACCTTCGCACAGCTCACACAAGCACCCCTTTTGATGTAAATTCCAGGTCCAAATGCATTGCTGACGGCTATTTCAACCAGGCAACTTAGGGCTCCAACACCTCATGCTGGCAGAATTGTGTTCGCCAACATAGACTTGCATTGCCCTTCCCGCTTAAATGGGTAGGAATCCACTTTCTTTTTGAATGTTTTTCTTCAATTGTGTAGTGCTTATTTCCATAGTCGTACCACTAGAAACGTTTCTTAGGAGCTTGGTGATATTTTTTAATCTGTTGCTGGGTAAGCACATCTTGTATTTACCTTGCAGGTTTGTGTGGGATAAACGAATGGTGAACAGGCAACCTTTTTTTGCTGCTCCGTGTAATTTGTTAGCTTGACCTTTTATCAAATTCAACCCGTATTTTGATAGACTATTTTCTCATACCTCTCGAAGATGAAAACGGATGGTGATATATTTACTGCGGAGATTGATAGGATCACCGTCTTGGTCGGTTAAGTATGTCTGCATGCGATTGAAAAGCTGTAGATATTGGACTGTTGGGTGGAGTTTACGTAGCTTACATTGATGATGCCACTGTTCACCAAGATGCTGTTGATACTGCTGATGCTAACAATGTAATCAATCTCTTCGTAACCGTTTGTTGCCTGATCAAATGTGTAGAGCTGTCGCTAAAATCCCAATACGGTGTTCGATTCCTTAAATTGTAGGGGTGAACCGGGTAAAATGCGGCTATCGTTTCCAGGGACAAGGATGGAAAACCCTTGCTTTTAGTCTGTGTGGTCGACGATTTGCTGCAACAGTGTGGTGTCCATTTACTAGTACATGTATTCATTAAATAACGACGTTCATCTTCTGACCATCCGATTCGAACTGGAGGACTCCTTCGGAGATTGCAAGTACAAATGCTTCGGTGTTGGCGGGAACATTACGCTCGAATTCCGCTCGAATCTGGAAGTCCACTCGGGCGAATGACTTACTTCGATCACAAACAGCGGCTATAGGTAAATAAAATCAGAGGGGTTGACACCACCGTTACTGAGAAGGTTTTCAATGTCGTAGAATTTCTTTCTGAAGTTTACAGCCTCCTTGAACACTCTGGCAACCTTGTTTTGTAAAAACCAGGCATTAAAGTCGACGGCTGAGTCGCGTTCAGCTTTGAGGGTGACATAGACACTTTGCGAAAGAGGATCCAAGAGATCTTATACAGGATTATTTTTGCCACGTTATTGACGGCGGCAGCCCTCGTAATGGCATTGGCATCTGAATAGCGAACGAGTGGAAGTTCGTGCCTGAACCCGTACACTATTTTATAGTAATAATCCCATAATATATTTCAGGGGAATGGCAAACGAGTACGATCCTTTGTTGGTGGGCTTAGTGATAATGTATTCATGCCACGCTGTAAATCCAGTATTCTCAGTCTCGGCATCGGTAGAAGAATCCTTATACCACAGTCGGTTGAGACCCTACGTTTTGAAGAAGTCGCCGAGGAAGGTTTACATTCCAAGCATAGTGGTGGCGATGCCGGGGTCGTTAATGTGTTCAATCTGCTGATCGGAGAGTCGATATCATATACTAGTAGTTTTGAAGAGATACATGATACCATTGTGAATGAGATCAACGTCTGCATATGCAGTGCCGTCGTAATTTTGAAGTCTTCCTTCTACTAAGAAATAACTCTCGATTGTTGAAGGAACAGGTCTTGTGTTTCGATGTTGATTCGGATCTCCGCTTCAGAGTTGGTAAGTAGGGCGCCGGCTTAAGGTACGAATTCGTGAACCTGGTATTAATATTTTTTAAGATTTCCATCGTAGGTTAATCCTACTATGATTGTAAGGATGTCGGCATTATGGATTTAGTGAAAGCTTTGGACAAAATCATGGACGGTAGCGATGCCACGGGAGATGGGATTGTTTAACTGTGTTTGGTTTTGGGGCTTACTGCGTTTAATACTGAGCTGTTAATTGGGCTTGCTGCGCTGGACACTGGGTTTTCGAAGGCGGGTCACTTTTTCAACGACATGGTCGACGACTTTGGCTACCCCCTTTCAACTCCTATCATGGTTGCATTGGTGTAAGCGCTCATAGTCTTACTTTCCAATGCCTTGGCAGCAGAGGAGGTGAACATGCGACCAGCGATACCGGCGATAGTGTCAAACAAACTACCGCCGTATGCATACTTTCGAACAAAACCTTAAACATTTAGTTAGAGGATACTACGATGGAATTGCTTATTTTCCTTGGTGCTGATGTGTTCACCTTTCTTCATGGCATCAAGGATCGCCACAAGCTCGTTGCGCACACCATTATTTCAAGCACGGTAGGCAGTGTTACACAGATCCAGGCGATATATGGAGGAGCTAGTTAAAGTCAGAGTGTCGAAATACGGTTTGCAGTCCGCTACAATGCTTATCTTGCTTTAGATGTGCGACACAATATTCGTCCACTTGTAACTTTTTCATCGCCTTCGAGTTCTAGAGAGGGTCAATTGCCTTGTCGATTTATGGCACCGAAACTGTTCAGGATCTCTGCATAGTCGACAAGGTTTTAAAGCTTCGGGCTCAAACGATTCTGGTTTCTTTTTCACCATGAGTTCCAAGAGGTCAAGGGTTCCTTTGTACCTCAGAGCATTCCCGAAATATCATCACTGTCAGAAGTAACTGGTTAGCTTCCGATGAAGATACCATCGTTTTCAGATCGCGATCTAAAGGTGTGGTCGGCGGAAGGATTGTTACTGAGCTGCAAATACTGCTGTGCTCGAGGTCCGAGGACGGTGTCTGAAGGTGGTGCAATTGGTAGTGGGAAGGCAAACTTTGGTGGTGGAGGAGGGAGGACTGTCACTGCTGCAGGAAGGTATACAATCGTTTTGGTATTGCTGAAGCTGCCTCTCGCTGAGCCTCAACCACAGGCTTAACACCTTTGAAAGGGCCCGGTTGAGTACAATCTTCTCGAGCGGATGCTGCATGTTACTGGCTTGAATCCTCCGCTTGATCTCTTGCAACTCCCTGGCGAGCGCCTCACACTGTTTAGTGTCTGTAATTTTTATAACGTCATTTATTTATAGCGTTGTCATGACCCCCCTGAGCGATGGTTCGAACACATCTAAGCGTTTGTTTGAACGCTTCTAAGCGTTGGTTTTCTGAAACCATAGGCATACATCTATCAAAAGGTAAAAAAAAATCACATGCATTTCTGCTTGTTTTTTAATCAAATTGAATTGAAAAGATCGATCTTTTTTTAGCTATTGGATCAATGTCTTTATCCTAACAATCCAAGATAAAATCAATTTAGGTCACCCAAAACCACTATCCCCAATTCAATGTTTTTAGACCCTGTTTTTGATCTTACGGTCCTATCGTCAAAAAATATACAATTCATGGTAATCATACCCGGTACGCCTGTTTTTTTTTTCATTCAATAGCTCACAATTTGAAGATCTCAATCGTTCCCTCTCTTTTCCAAATTGGTGGTCAGCTGCTTGTTTAATCTCTCAAAACCCCAAGTGGTGATAGTTGCCCCCTTCCATAATAAGGTTTTAATTTTTGTCTTCCTATTAACTAAATGTCTGCATAATAAAAGAAAGATTGAGAGCTTGGGGATTCTTACCATTGCCAAGTGTCCTTTGTCCTACATGTAAAAGTTTGACAATATGTAGCTGAAAAGTGACAATAAAAGTCCTCCATAAATATCGAATATGAATTCTTTCTAGTACAACCTTTATATACACAGCGTCTATAATTTAATTAAATTTTATGGACATTGAACGACCAGGGGGTCTCACACTCATTTGAGCGGTCTCAGGTACGTTTTCACTGTATATTTTGAATATCCAACTGGCACTTTGGGCGTACCGTAAACATAGAAGACAGGAAGTGTACCCAATTCCTTTTAGCCACGTTTGTATCTACCTATTGACTAAATGTCTGTAAAATATTAGAAAGATTGAGAGATCAGGGGGCTCTCACCATTACATTGTGCCCTTTGTCCTAAAAATTTGACATTTTTTTACTAAAAAGTGACAATCTTAGCCCTCCGTAGATATTGAAGATGACGTTATTCTCAAAAATCCATCTAATGCAACCTTCATATATACAGAGTCAATGATTTGGTTGACTTTTATAGTCATTGAAAGACCAGGGGGGTCTCAACCTCATTTAAGCGGTCTCGGATCGATTTTTGATATAAAATTTGAATATCCAACTGGCACTTTGGGCGTACCATAAACATATAAGACAGGAAGTGTACCCAAATTCCTTTTAGCCACGTTTGTATCTACCTATTGACTAAATGTCTGTAAAATATTAGAAAGATTGAGGGATCAGGGGGCTCTCACCATTACATTGTGCCCTTTGTCCTAAAAATTTGACATTTTTTTACTAAAAAGTGACAATCTTAGCCTCCGTAGATATTGAAGATGACGTTATTCTCAAAAATCCATCTAATACAACCTTCATATATACAGAGTCAATGATTTGGTTGACTTTTATAGTCATTGAAAGACCAGGGGGGTCTCAACCTCATTTAAGCGGTCTCGGGTCGATTTTTGATATAAAATTTGAATATCCAACTGGCACTTTGGGCGTACCGTAAACATAGAAGACAGGAAGTGTACCCAAATTCCTTTTAGCCACGTTTGTATCTACCTATTGACTAAATGTCTGTAAAATATTAGAAAGATTGAGAGATCAGGGGGCTCTCACCATTACATTGTGCCCTTTGTCCTAAAAATTTGACATTTTTTTACTAAAAAGTGACAATCTTAGCCCTCCGTAGATATTGAAGATGACGTTATTCTCAAAAATCCATCTAATACAACCTTCATATATACAGAGTCAATGATTTGGTTGACTTTTATAGTCATTGAAAGACCAGGGGGGTCTCAACCTCATTTAAGCGGTCTCGGGTCGATTTTTGATATAAAATTTGAATATCCAACTGGCACTTTGGGCGTACCGTAAACATAGAAGACAGGAAGTGTACCCAAATTCCTTTTAGCCACGTTTGTATCTACCTATTGACTAAATGTCTGTAAAATATTAGAAAGATTGAGAGATCAGGGGGCTCTCACCATTACATTGTGCCCTTTGTCCTAAAAATTTGACATTTTTTTACTAAAAAGTGACAATCTTAGCCCTCCGTAGATATTGAAGATGACGTTATTCTCAAAAATCCATCTAATACAACCTTCATATATACAGAGTCAATGATTTGGTTGACTTTTATAGTCATTGAAAGACCAGGGGGTCTCAACCTCATTTAAGCGGTCTCGGGTCGATTTTTGATATAAAATTTGAATATCCAACTGGCACTTTGGGCGTACCGTAAACATAGAAGACAGGAAGTGTACCCAAATTCCTTTTAGCACACGTTTGTATCTACCTATTGACTAAATGTCTGTAAAATATTAGAAAATTTGAGAGATCAGGGGGCTCTCACCATTACATTGTGCCCTTTGTCCTAAAAATTTGACATTTTTTTACTAAAAAGTGACAATCTTAGCCCTCCGTAGATATTGAAGATGACGTTATTCTCAAAAATCCATCTAATACAACCTTCATATATACAGAGTCAATGATTTGGTTGACTTTTATAGTCATTGAAAGACCAGGGGGTCTCAACCTCATTTAAGCGGTCTCGGGTCGATTTTTGATATAAAATTTGAATATCCAACTGGCACTTTGGGCGTACCGTAAACATAGAAGACAGGAAGTGTACCCAAATTCCTTTTAGCCACGTTTGTATCTACCTATTGACTAAATGTCTGTAAAATATTAGAAAGATTGAGAGATCAGGGGCTCTCACCATTACATTGTGCCCTTTGTCCTAAAAATTTGACATTTTTTTACTAAAAAGTGGACAATCTTAGCCCTCCGTAGATATTGAAGATGACGTTATTCTCAAAAATCCATCTAATACAACCTTCATATATACAGAGTCAATGATTTGGTTGACTTTTATAGTCATTGAAAGACCAGGGGGGTCTCAACCTCATTTAAGCGGTCTCGGGTCGATTTTTGATATAAAATTTGAATATCCAACTGGCACTTTGGGCGTACCGTAAACATAGAAGACAGGAAGTGTACCCAAATTCCTTTTAGCACGTTTGTATCTACCTATTGACTAAATGTCTGTAAAATATTAGAAAGATTGAGAGATCAGGGGGCTCTCACCATTACATTGTGCCCTTTGTCCTAAAAATTTGACATTTTTTTACTAAAAAGTGACAATCTTAGCCCTCCGTAGATATCGAAGATGACGTTATTCTCAAAAATCCATCTAATACAACCTTCATATATACAGAGTCAATGATTTGGTTGACTTTTATAGTCATTGAAAGACCAGGGGGTCTCAACCTCATTTAAGCGGTCTCGGGTCGATTTTTGATATAAAATTTGAATATCCAACTGGCACTTTGGGCGTACCGTAAACATAGAAGACAGGAAGTGTACCCAAATTCCTTTTAGCCACGTTTGTATCTACCTATTGACTAAATGTCTGTAAAATATTAGAAAGATTGAGAGATCAGGGGCTTTCACCATTACATTGTGCCCTTTGTCCTAAAAATTTGACATTTTTTTACTAAAAAGTGACAATCTTAGCCCTCCGTAGATATTGAAGATGACGTTATTCTCAAAAATCCATCTAATACAACCTTCATATATACAGAGTCAATGATTTGGCTGACTTTTATAGTCATTGAAAGACCAGGGGGTCTCAACCTCATTTAAGCGGTCTCGGTCGATTTTTGATATAAAATTTGAATATCCAACTGGCACTTTGGGCGTACCGTAAACATAGAAGACAGGAAGTGTACCCAAATTCCTTTTAGCCACGTTTGTATCTACCTATTGACTAAATGTCTGTAAAATATTAGAAAGATTGAGAGATCAGGAGGCTCTCACCATTACATTGTGCCCTTTGTCCTAAAAATTTGACATTTTTTTACTAAAAAGTGACAATCTCAGCCCTCCGTAGATATCGAAGATGACGTTATTCTCAAAAATCCATCTAATACAACCTTCATATATACAGAGTCAATGATTTGGTTGACTTTTATAGCCATTGAAAGACAGGGGGTTCTCAACCTCATTTAAGCGGTCTCGGGTCGGTTTTCACTATATATTTCTTTTTTGGCGTTCCATAAATATTTCTATTCATATTTCTTAATGTTTTCTAGAGTAAGCGGGTTTTCTTATTGTTTTAAGAATTATCATGTAGAAAATAAATCTTTGCAGTTTTTTTATTGACACCAATTAATATTATATAAAGACAAATTTGCAACTTAGAAAAGGGTTTATATTCGAGGACAACGGGAACTTACAACAGCTTGAAGAGGTCATTTTAATAAGTTCCTACGTATCTTATCAGTCATCTTAACTATGAAAATCATGTTTTTAATGTTATCAAGTATTTTTTTTTTATGATTTTCAACAAAATTTTAATATCCAACCGACTGCTAGCAGCCGGTTGGATATTGAATATCGAATAACGAATAACGAACCGGCTGCTAACTTCACATACATAAAATGTTTCACAATTTTTTTTATTCCAGATTAGGTTGACTAAATTTTAAACTGTAAAGATTGTTTATACGATACGTTAATTTTGTCTAAAGTTGGACAATATTTATGATTTACAAACACATCAAACACAACTCTGTCCTTTCAATAACTTCTCATTTGCGAAGAAAATCAGATAGCCTCAATGTTCGGGAAAAAGATAATAATCATTTATTTAATCTTTAAGAATTAATGGGAATGGAATGAATATTTGTGCAGTCTAATATGTTTTTAATTGTTACTAATATTACATGTACCCATTTGTTACATTATGCGTTACGAATTATCGAGCTACATACAATAGAAAATGTTTGTCACTTAATATACAATTTAAATAGACATCCTTGACATTCATGCTGCAGTTTTCGTGTATGAAATAAGTATTATTTTCTTTGATTTTCTTTGGTATCGTTTTTATATAAAGTAAGTTTTTATAAAATCCTAAAAATACTGAACTCCGAAGACAATTTAAAACGGAAAGTTCATTATCAAATGGCAAATTCAAAGGTTGAAGACATCCAACTAATGGTTGCCAACTATCATATTCCTGACTTGGTACAGTCATCTTAAAGTTTATATCAAGGGCAGATCCATGAGTACTAGCAGTTACTGACAGCAAGTTAGAACCAATAACATTTAATAAAAAAAAAAACACCGTGCAATTAAGAGTAGATTTTCATTCAGTAGACATCCAACATCCAATAAAATTCTTAAAACGACGTCATCAAAAGTCTCAGCAAAATGACATTGTACCTCTGGAATGCCTGATATAGATTGAAAAGCCATGAATGTGAATATGTATATATAACAATAATAATTAGTTTGCATTTAGTTTACTTATAGTAAAATCACTATAGTACCAACTAAAACAATATTCAAAGATCTAATTACAGTGTTGAATTTGAACATTTTAGAATAAGTTAATGTAAATGATCGATAAGTATACCCAGATCGTTTCGAAATTTCCGGATCGGTAAACAAAATCTCGGTAAATAAGAGGATGTGCTATCCATCCGTTTTTTTTAATCACTTCAAAATACTACAAATTTCAAATCCATGTATCCGTCTGCAAATGTTTGCACATGTCCTAAGTCAGGAATCTGATGTACAATAGTTGATAGATGAGTGGGCACAGTCACATGTCGGAGGATTTTTTAGGTCTTGTTCTAAATCAAGGTCATGCAATGCTTACGTAAAGTTAGATAATTATGTGCAATGGTTTTGAATAACTGTAGGATACAATAGAAAAAGACACATTTGAAAATAAAGTGGAATTTTGACGTTACCTTCTTGTGATTTAGAACGTTGCTGATGTTGATTGCGCCAATTTTTTTTTTTTATAAACTGAACAGAAAGGGATGTCCTCTTTGATTTTTGTCTTCCTATTGTTTTGTATTGAGTGCCACTTGTGATTCTCTTTTCTAAACGAAACGTTTGTCTGGCTTATCAAGGGTTTCGTTTAGCTACGCAAGAGTTTATAAATATTTTAACTGCTTCACACACTCAAACTTTTAAATAATTACCTTCATTATTTATTCTTTTTGTTGGTGTCTTTTTACAAGCAATACATTTGCAATATTTATATGTGAAATTTAAACACAGATTTTTTGATTTGTTAAATACAGAAAATTTGCCTGACAAAGTATTTAATCAATATTTCTGTCTTCACCTTTTATAACTTCATTCTTTTATGTATGTTCTCTATTTATTTACATCTTTTCTAATTTGAGTAAACCTATCCTTTATACTGAATGTATATAATATCATGTTGAATTATTTTAATGCAGCTTGAGAAACAGGATTATGATCTTATTTGCTTGTGTGAATGTTTGTTGTATAATATTTATAATACATGAATATGATTTGTATTAAAACATTAACATAGTTGTTTGCTATGCAATTACTTCTATACACAAAGAAAAAAGTTAAGCACCCCCACGTTTTTTCGAATTGACAAATATTACGATAAGGGACATGGGGTCCTTGGACAATTGGTGCCACAATTAGTAATGCAGACTGTAAGGACATAACATAAGCTTTAAGAAATACACAACAAATTGCATCAAAAATGATAATTAAATGAATAGATTGTCATAAAAGCACAAGTCCAGTTTAAAAACTAAAACGTGTCCATTTTAGGAATGGACCTTCTGAGTTCGTTATGCATGATACTAATGTCATTTCACTTAGAAAACTTCCGTTACAAATCTGTTAACGTTATCCATAGTTCAGTATTCAATATCGGGTGCAACCACCACGTGATTGGATGCAGGCCTCAACCTTGCGTCTCATCCCTCCAGTTAGTCGTCGGATTTCCTGCTGTGGTATTTGCCGCCATTCCCGGTGCAACGCTGCTTCCAACTGACGTAAATTTTGTACAGGTAATTCAGTTGCCTGTACCCGACGGCCTAACGTGTCCCAAATATGCTCTATCGGATTTAAATCCGGACTCATGGCAGGCCTTGCAGAAATGCGGTAATCGCCCTTGAACGATGCGGCCTATTGTTGTCATCCATAAACACTGGTCTTGCAGCTAATGGGTGGTTATCAAAATGAGCCGAAGAACGTCTCTAATGTATTGATCACCATTAAGGTTTCCTCGTATAGTGACCAAGTCCAATTTGCAGTCATGGGAGATGCTTCCCCATACCATCAGAGAGCCTCCACCGTAAGTAACAGTTGATTTGATGTTCCTTGGGGTATATGCTGTATTTTTATGTTTCCAAACTCTCAATCTCCCATCTGTTACATGCAGAAGAAACCGGCTCTCGTCTGACCAATGGATCTTGCGCCAGTTCCTCAAGTTCCAACCGCGACGAGCTAAGCACCATGCCAAACGCAGTTGTTGATGTCGGTCAGTTAACATGGGACGTCTTATTACCCTCCTTGACTTCAGTCCTGCTGATTTTAACCGGTTCCCCAAGGTTCTGGTTGATAGCTGTCTATGGGGTAACCATTCTCTTTTAAGAACAGGACTTGTTGCGAATGGCATTCGTCTAACCAGGCGTTGCAGTGCCCTGTCTTCACGCTGCGATGTTACCAATGGTCTACCGGATCTTGGCAAGTCTTTAACGTGATTGGTTTGGATGTGTTTTGGCACAAGCCTGCTGACTACAGTATAATGGTAGCCCAACTGGCGTCCAATAGCTTTATAAGATAACCCTGATGACAACATGCCGATAATCTGCCATCTTTGAGCCTCCGATATTCGACTTCGTACCATGTTCACAGAGTGTGAATAAATTTTTCAAATCGCCAGACTTAAATACTCAAATTTGAAGCGCGGGGAAACTGCATTTTGTAATTTGTATGTGAGGCATGGTTCATGTGCATGATACGTCGATATCTTAATAACCGGTCAAACCTGTATGGTCACATCTTTTTAAAAGAGGGACGAAAGATACCAAAGGGACAGTCAAACTCATAAATCTAAAGCAAACTGACAACGCCATGGCTAAAAATGAAAAAGACAAACAAACAAACAATAGTACAGATGACACAACATTTTATTAAATGTATAAAAAGGTAATAAGGGGAATTGTACAAGTACTTTAGCGATACCGGATTTACTTTCATTTATTTATAAATCAGAATACATTGACAAGTATTTATAAAGTACATTTTGAAAAATGATTAATTAAAAGTTCACGCTATATTAGGAATTTTTAAAGGAACATTGATCTTGTTAAAATCTATATTTATATTCAAATTAACATGTTGGTAAAAAAATATATTGCAATATATCAGGGGGGCTTAACTTATTTTTGTGTGTATAGTTTACCTAATCTTTTATCTTGAAATAAAGAATTCTTTGTTTACTTCTTGCAAACAGACATTTCGTTTCCCAAAACCACCCACAAATGAATCAAGATAGTGTTGTTGCTAAATTCCTTATATAGCGTGAACTTTTAATAAATAATTTTTCAAAATGTACTTTATAAATAGTTGTCAATGTATTCTGATTTATAAATAAATGAAAGTAAATCCGGTATCGCTAAAGTACTTGTGCAATTCCCCTTATTACCTTAGATAGAGTTATTTAAATTTACTATTTTAATTTGAGATTTCCTTATGATTAGTCAACGTGGTTTAAATGCAGTTTAAATGTGAACCATTTGTCGTTATACTAACATAACATAATTAGTATAATCATCATAATACCGATATTTTGATTAAAACAAAGCTCACATATATTAAAAACATTTAAAAGTCCAAAATTTCATTAAAAAAATCAAAGTACTCCAAACTGAACGAAACTTGACAGAAATGGTAACTGGCATGTGGTCATTTGCAATTTGACTTTGGAATGTTCAAAATGGCCGCATTTACCATGGGAACAGCAAAATTGTCAAAATTTTCAAAATGCTCCAAACTTAATATTACTTTACAAAAATAATTATAATGCGCTCTTTGGCTTTGGAAATTTAATATCTTGCAGTACAACTCCTACATTTCGAACCTATATAATTTAGTTAGCATATAGCGCCTGAGGAAACTTCTGGTGTCATGACAAGAACAAATCATATTTAAACACAATAAATGAACGTAAAAGTATAACATCAAACTATATATAAATGAGCGAGTTGATGTTTACCTAAAAAAATTTAGGAGACTGTCAATTCCATGCATATGAAAATGAGTAGTAAGCATTGTACAATAGGAATGGTTCAAGACATTCCTGCTATATATTTCTGTCATTCCTATCATTATATTTTATATGTCTATCATGATGTTTGATTTAAGATTATTTAGATCTACTATAGAGGAAAATGATTTAAACTGCTGATTATTAAAACACCATCCAAATCTGCTTCCAGTTTACATACTTATATGAATAAAAAATGTCTTGTTTTTTATGTTTAGGTATTGAATGTCTACATATTTGCCTATTGTTACTAAAGCTTTTATAACTACTTTCATTAGATATTACCATTATCATGATACATAAGGGTTATCATGTGACGTATTTCTATATCTAGCCTTTTAGTTATTACCTTACGGCATATTTCAATTTATTTGAAAGGTTAAATTTGAGAGAAGATACGTATGAAACATCAAACATATAACAACTTTATATTGAGTCAAAGCGCTTTTTATTTACATAAATATTTTCGACATATCTCAATAAATTTCATGAAGATAATCATAACAATTTAAATTTATTGAAAAATTGATTGATAAAGTTCTTGGAAAAGTACGCCTACGAATTCTTTGAAAAGCCCTAGTTTGAAATCTGAAAATAGTCCTACTTGTGGTTATTGAGATCTATATCTGGTTTTACGTCAATTTTGGATGAGTGAAAGCGTTAGATTCGAAATGAAATTCATATTTTATTTTGTATTACTTCAGTACTGCAATTCGACTTGTCTAACAAGAAAAAAAAATTCACTGAAGAGAGGCCACAAATACCAAAGGTGATAATTCGATTACAAACTGACTTTGTGTCTCTGTAAAAAACAGAATGCTTACGATTAAGTTTGGTCGGAAGTCATGAACAATTAAGCATACTCGCGATCATTCTTAGTCGTAAGTTGTTTTGCAACACCGATTAAAGATTCCTCACAATTATGCACACAATTGCAGCGGGTTAAAGAGTTTTGATAGGTACTAATTAGTTATGAAGGTACCTTCACCTTTATCTGAAACAATAGAGTAGAGTGGCTATGGAAACAGTAGCTTCATTTATTATGACTTCAATATAAAATTCTCAATTTTGATATTTTAGACTTTGATTTTAGGTGTTTTTAATTCATTTAATTTTATATTTCGTTTCTATTTACCTTTCATATCCCGGAATTAAAATCAACATGTTTTGATATGCAATTTAATTATTCTCAGTTTGGACATTTAGTGATATGTTGTACTTTGTTAGCTAGTTAGTGACATTTTACCTTATTCATAATGTCTGTTCTTAATTGTCATAATCAGATTAATATTTTTTCTTCAAGTTCTAAAAATGTTTTAATCTTTGTAATTGAACAATATTACTTAAATCAATTGTTATTTGTTATGTTGATTCTTGTCATTTCAATTGTGTATAAATACTTGCGTATAATTTTGATAAGAAGATTCGGACTCAGGACATTCCGCTGAACACAGTCCGTCTGTAATAAAAGTACTTGTATTCCATGCTGAATTATTGATTTATTTATCGCTAGTTCCCGAGTCTTGGTAGTTAGTTTTCACCAGAGTTTCAATCCAGAGTTCTCATTGCTATTCACAGCAATCGTTCGTTGTGTGATCAGGTGCATAACACAGTTTCAGTAACAAGAGGCCATTCAGTTAGACTCTTGTTACACACCTCACAAGTCTGGCATGTGGTCATTTGCAATTTGACTTCGGAATGTTCAAAATGGCCGCAGTTACCATGGAAACAGCAAAAATGTCAAATATTTCAAAATGCTCCAAACTTAATATTACTTTACAAAAAAAAATTATAATGCGCTCTTTGACTTTGGAAATTAAAAAATGGCTGCGGTTATCCTGGCAATGGGGATGGGTGCCATCCGTTATTGCTAGCAATTACAAACATGACAAATGTAGTTATTTTTATTTTGTGAATATGAATTTTTTTTTATATAAAGATATGTCACAATAAGATGACCACGTCCTGATAATATGTAATTTTTGCCACTGTATCACATACTAGTAGTCTTTACCCAATCTATTTATACATTTTTGCATACAAGAATGTGTTTTTCTCTTATGACGTCGTTCACTCTAGTGTTTAATTTTTACTTTAATTTTAATATTATTGGTTTAATACTTTTGGTAATTACAGAATAAAGGCAACAGTATCATTCTGCTGTTCGAAATTCATAAATCGAATTTGACAAAAACAAATTGGTAATTGCAGTATAACAAACATTAAATATAAAAAAGAAGATGTGGTATGACTGCCAATGAGACAACTCTCTACATTAGACCAAAATGACACAGAAATTAACAACTATAGGTCACCGTACGGCCTTTAACAATGAGCAAAGCCCATACCGCATAGTCAGCTTATATATTATATCATAAGCGCTTTCGCTGGCGCTTTCCCCTATAAGTTCCAATTTTTTTTCATACCTTTTCCGGATCTATATTTTACATTTAATTTTAAAATTGAGAATGGAACGGGAAATGCGTCTAGAAGACAAAAACCGGACTAAAGAGCAGAACACAGCCAAATGCCACCAATGTGTCTTAAAAACATAGCGGGAAATATTTGATACGGAGGCGTGCTTCAGCTGGCTTCGTAACAATAATGAATACTATAGAGAAGAAAAAAGATATAGGGTATCCAACCATGACACAAAATCAGTACATACACAACAAAAACAACACAAAAAATGCAAAAGAACAGCTCTTTTATTACTGTTCTTCATCCCAAAAACTTTTCATTCCGATCATACAATGTTAACGGTGATTCCTGATCTCCCGTTTGAAAACTTATCGGAAGAGGGTATCACTAGCCCATTATTCAGCACTTCGGTGGTGATATTAATATCAATTATGTGGTCATTTGTATAATTTACCGTCTGACAAAGTATCAATTATTCGAAATACTAAGGATTTTCTTATCCTAGGCATAGATTACTTTAGCCGTATTTGGTACAACTTTTTGAAATTTTGGTCCTCAATGCTCTCCAACTTTATACTTGTTTGGTTTTCTTACTATTTTGGTCTGAGCGTCACTGACGAGTCTAATGTAGACGAAACGCACGACTGGTGTGTCAAATTATAAGCCTGGTACTTTTGATAAATTTTGTCATAACTTTGAAGATTGAAAGAGGAGCAAACTTCTTGAATGAGGTGAATTATATCACATTTCCACATGGTACTATCAGATTTACAACATTTCTACATATTACCATCACCATGGACCAGAGCTGAATGTATGGTTCCAATATGATATGCCAATATCCTGACTACAGTCGCATTATCACGAACATTAGCAAAAAATAAAGCACGACGAACTAATTTTACTTGATTTATATGTCACCTGCTTTACACTTGAGTTTTGAGGTTTTTGTCGTATCATCACAAGTATTGAGTGGAGACCTCGAAATAGAACTGTAGAATAAATAAAGGCAACAGTAGTATACCGCTGTTCGAAATTCATATATCGATTGAGAAAAAAACAAATCCGGGTTACAAACTAAAACTGAGGGAAACACATCAAATATAAAAGGAGAACTACGGCACAACCGAAACAAAACACTGAAATGTAACACACACAGAAACGAACTATGATATAACAATAGCCATTTTCCAGACGTGGAACAGAACATTTAAGAAAAAATGATGGATTGAACCTGGTTTTGTGGCTAGCCAAACCTCCCCTCTTTCATGGCAATGTTAAATATAACATTAAAATGACAACGTTCCATGACAGGACTATAATACAAATAAATGGGAGAACATATAGGACAGAGAAGCACACTAATAATACCTATCAGAAAGTAATAAGCCTTCCACAAAATATTTAACCATCTGGTTGTCACGTGCAAGAGATTCATGAAGATAATTCTGAACATTTATTGAGGCTTGCATTTCTGTAGAAATATTAATCAATGAATAAGGATGATCGGCAACGTTAAATGGATCTAACATATTTGAAAGCCTTTACCTTATCAAATCAGAGTCATTTTTCTTGTCTCGTGTCATTGTCGTTGGCTTGTTTTCCTCGTGTTCAATTTCTGCATCTGTGGCTGATCCTGATCTTGATATCATTTCAGAACTAAAATGCGTAGGAATGTATCTTGTAATCATCCATCGAAGTAAGGCGGTTTATTTCCTTGTCAGTCCTATGATGCCTTTAGACCCTTTGGAATCTTTAATAATAGTTTTCTTTGTAGCCATTTCATTCCAGATACTATTTAAGGCACCATGTTTATGTCTGATTGAAAACACACCTGACATAAAAACAGTTTTTACCGTTTCAGACAGATTCAACATATCACATATGTAGGCCGGTGTCCACCTAGCATAGTTTGTCCGATTTGTAACTAAAAAGCATCGAAACATTGCAGTTATCATTTGCAGATGTAAAAGCCACAACCAATTCAATTCAGCTCTAACGTTCTGTAACAATCTCTCAACTGCACGAAGAAACATACCCTAAAATGCAAAAGTTGGTGATAGTTTACAAGAGTGTATTCTGAATTTTTGAAACAATGGCAACATATGTTCTTTAAAATTAGGGAAAAAACTGTTCGATATGTTCAGTGCTTTTGGGTGTTTCAGCAAATGAACTGTGACAATCAAATTACGCCTTCCATACATTTGGTTCAATATTAATTAAACGATATTCTTAATTTTTTTAACCAATTGAAGAATGCTTTCAAATTAAACAAAAGCGCCATGAGAGCCTCATATACCAAAGTTAATCCTCGAAAACATCTGGCATAGACCATTTTACATTTGGGCAACAGCATACAATTAATTGTCAAATGTTTGCACAGCATATTGTTGATCAACACGTTTTGATATATCTAAACATTTTGTCATAGTTGTAAATACTATTGCCATGTTGCTATGTTTGGCATCTATAACCGGAGCATATGCTACAGACGAAGTGTCAGATTTAGCCTTTTTAAAGAATCGGTTAAAAATGGAACAATTTGGTCAGTACTTTCTGCAGAAAATGGAATCGAATGTAAGTTTTGGCTCGAAAGAAGTCGCAGAAATACCAAATACAGTACAGAGATCCATCGGTTTTCCATGAAACAAGACACAATCTTCCCAAAAACATCAGAATAAGGAGGAGGTCCATACCGTTCTGTTGTCTTGTCGAAAGGTAACCATGCCATAAGATTTGTATTCGAATCATTCAACGTCAAAGATCTTTCTAGTCCCCGTTTAACCTTTATCGAACTCATGTGGGCGTTTGATGATTTGTTTTGATACTGAAATACAACTCTAGCCATTGAGTCAAATGCATTTTTCCCATCGGTTGTCTAAGTTTTTAGGTTAATATTTCTGCTCCCTTCTTTATAATACGGCCTCCTTTTCTAAATAGATCAATTATTATACCATAAGGTACATATGTCTTGGATTCTGTCTATTTCCAAAGGAGTAGGTTCAGTAAGACCTCTTTTTGGCCCCAAAATATAGCAGTTTTAGAAAATTGTGAAAATGTAATCTTTAAGCTTTATTTTGTAAAGTAAGATGCTTCTGCTTCATAAATATGAGCTGTTTTTGACAATACAATGCACAAATATCGCGTTCTAGCATCATTAAGTCATGCTAAATTACTGAAATCTTCAAAATTTTAGCATTTTGGTGAAATTTTGGACGGTTTCCGTCTAAAATGAAAGTGCCCGCATTCGTGTTCATTCATAATATTGAAAGGTAAGTTGTATTTGCTGATAATACAAAACATATATATATATATATATAAAGGTTGAGGATGAACACGGATGCGGCTTCTTTCATTTTTGACAAAAACCATCTGAAAAGTGACGTTTTTTTGGCATATTTGATAGATTTTTCATATGTAAG
The DNA here is from genome assembly GCA_019925275.1 of Mytilus edulis. Classification (NCBI taxonomy): domain Eukaryota; kingdom Metazoa; phylum Mollusca; class Bivalvia; order Mytilida; family Mytilidae; genus Mytilus; species Mytilus edulis. Next base: position 90,871,512 of record CM034362.1, read on the forward strand.
CTTGAATCAGAGCGTTTTTAATGACTAAATCAGTTAAAATCTTTCAAATAAACTAATCGAATCAATTGAAATACACACTTAAGTGTTTAAAAAGTGTCAAAAAAAACTTACGTTAGATGAACCTGAAATTTGAGGCCAAAATCGGCCCTTACAGGACCTACTCCAAATTTGCTAAACTAGTCCGATATCTTTGTACTTCAGAATAAGATGAACAAAACCATGATTTTTCAATAACAATGTTAGAGCCAAACTTATAGTGTAATTGTAATGCCAAAGCAAGATGAAATATGGTTAACATGTTTATTCCTAAAGCAACTATGCATTCTGTTATTGTCAGGCCATTTTGCAGTTTGTCGACAGAAAGTTTAGAAACATTACTGCAATCTGTCAATGAGCATCAGAATAACGAGAAGGTCCATATCATATTCATTGAAAATTCTTATTAAATTTAATTTATAAGAAATACTGACTTAGAATGGCTTCGAAATTTTACAATAGGAAGTTTAAAACATTTTAACACATGGCAAGAGTAAAATCCCTTTGTTTTTACTGTGCTATAATCTGGATAATGCACAGCAAAGGTGTGCATTAACTACCCCAGATATACTGCACAGTTCAAATCTATTTTTACCTTTAGGGGCGGTTCCTGGATTTTGAAAGGGGCGTTATTCTATCAATTTAAAAAAAATATCATAGAGTGTATCGAGACTAAAGACAATATTAACGATTTTAAGCTAAAACACGATATTTTGTCCAATCCAAGGGTTAACGACCTGCTCCCACCCCTGAATCCGCCATTTGCCTTGAAAGTACGACAAAGTTGAACTTCGTACAAACATCGTAGTTTCAAAATAGGAAAAAGAAAGGTTTCTCATTCCTTTATTTTTTTTTTATCTTAGCTGGTACATAAACTATTTTATTATATTTTGTGTACAACGTAAATCTAAATCAGTGTTTTAAAGTTAGAAAGATAGTTAATTTTCTGCCAAAAAAGAAATGTATCTAAGAATATCCGAATAAAAGAAATCTGATTTGGATTAGGTTCAGACTCGATGGAATTTATAACGACTTTTTGAATATCTATTCCTATAAAGGGACTATTTTTGGATCGAATTTAATGAGACCATATTTAAGTTTGTTTTAAAACAGGGTGATTAGCTGGAGCTCAATCAGACTTAATTAAGATGGTTGTGTTTTAAAAAGTTATACAGTAAATAAAAAGAAATAAAGAGGGGGAGGGGGGTTGCGGGGAGTAAAAGGTTTTGAAAGAGAAACGTATTTTCTGTTTATTCAACATTTTACATTTAGGTAATATAACATCTTCCTCGGTTCTTTTTCTCCCTAACCATATCATTGAGGGAAAGAAATTCAAAAGCAAGTAATCTAATTTAAACTCAATAACCCTTCAATGCAGTTATGGTTTTTTTTTCATACACCAGGGTTGGATCCAGCCATTTTAAAAAGGGGGTTCCAAACCCAGGACAAAGGAGGGTCCAACTATATGTCCCCCATCAAATGCATTTATCGTCCAAAAAAAGGGGGTTCCACCCCCCCCCCCCCCCCGGAACCCTCCCCCTGGATATGCCACTGTACACCGTTTTGAAAGTACAAAATTTGCCAAAGTCGTAATCATCACCAATTAAATAAAAAATGGAAACGGAAACGATAAAAAATAAAATATACCATTAAATCGTAATTTTAGAATGAGTCTAAATATAAAAAAAATATTAATTTAAAACTTACCAAAGTCGTATTTTCCCCCTTTTTTTTTTACCCTACAAGAAACTTTCCTAGGATCCGTGGATTGCGGAATAACGTCCACATTTCTAAAACGTTCACGTAAATTGATTGCGTCATGTGTTAAAACAGTTATTGGCCAATCAAATCGGTATATGCCATTTAATCTGCACAGCACGAGATGACCCAATAACCCGAACTCCTACGTCGTTCGGGTTATTGGGTCATCTCGTGCTGTGCAGATTAAATGGCATATACCGACTTGCTTGGTCAATAACTATAACTTAATAATCCGACCATACGCGTACGGTCGGACCATATGAGTATATGAACATATACAAAAGGCTTTCAACAAGATTTAGTTATTTTCTACAACTACATGGAAGATTCACTTAGTTTAACATGAAATAGTAAAATTTCTTTCTTTAAATATTTGATCTCAATTTACCTTCATTATATATAGTCAGTAGCATTTGGTCTTTGTTAGTATTGTGTGTCTTTTTAAAATCATATTTTATTTATATGTTTTGGAGTTTAGTTTAGTTTAATTTCACTGAACTAGTACGTATAACTTGTGTTTAGGTGCCAGCTGAAGCCCGGCTCCGGGTGCGGGATTTTCTCGCTGTTTGATAGACCTATTGGTGCCCTTAGGCTGTTTACTGATCTTTGATCGGGCTGTTGTCCCTTTGATGCATTCTCAATTTCAATTTTGAATCTTATTCACATGATGTAAATAAAAGCAATATTTCCATCGGCAACTAACGAAAATATTATTTCCTTCTCTTTATTGTATGCTTCATTATATACAGAGATTAAACGTGGTAATCGCAAAGCTGTTATATTTTTATTTCAGATACAAGATGTCACATTATATCAACACCGAAAACAATGGTTTTCATTTGGTTGTAAATGGTGGTGCGATAGCAGTAGATACAGGCAGGGCACCGGTTGGTAATAAACAAGCCTTATGGCAATTGGTGCCAAAGGGCGATAACATATTTACAATAACTAATGAAGAAGATGGCAGATTCGTCGAAATTCGGGAAAATGCGATTCTTCTTACCGTGAAAGCTGGCGACAACTCTCAGCTCAATCTATCTGATGGGATCTCAAATAGCACAATAATATCGAATTTAAACGTAGCCCCACCTGTAACGATGATTATTGTGGAAGATCAAATGAAGGTTGGTACCCAATTTGGAATCAATGGCCAAAAGTGGAACATTACTCCGCAATGATTAACAGAACTTACGCTAATTTTTGTCTGCAAACGTTTGCAAAACTACAGTTTATATATCATTTTCTAAAATTTAAGCCTACCTTGCTTATAAGTATATAATAATTGTATATTTAATCCTCATCAACTGGGGGATCAGAAAATTAGTTTTTATCTGTTTTGTGAATTTATCTTTTAATTCTTAGTTTCCTGTCTTTGAATATATAACAACCCATGTAAAATAAAAGTTTCCTAGTATTTTGATATGTGTCTGTTTCCTTCATTTTTTCGTTTGATTATTATGTTTTCAATTTGTCCTAAGTTTATATGAAATTGGCCTTCTTGTATGACAAACGAAATGTAAGTCAATATATTGCACGCGTTTGTTCATTATTTTAATACTGGACAGAGGAATAAGTCTTATTTGGGTGGTTATATTTGGAATATAGCAGTTACTTGACAGGCTGTGAGATACTTAATATCAGATCAGTTCGAATCTGTCTTTCAGTCTCCCTTTTTATCCTCTTTAAAAACGGATCAAATAAAGCATGTAATTTAACATTAAACAATATTATAGGGTTATTGCATGAATATTGGGGAATATTGTCCCGAGTAGAATTTTATATTGCACGAGCGTGCGAGTGCAATATATGTTCTACGAGGGACAATATTCCTCAATATTCATGCAATAACCCTTTTATTGTATAGCAATATAATATTTGAAAGTAAAAATTGATTTAAACTAAGATTTAAACGTTGATGACGTCATTAATTTTGAAGATTTATTGCACTAGTGCAATATTAGAATTTATTGCACACTAACTTTTGGTTACGTTCTGTGGGAAATATTATATTGCTATTGCATGTATTTCCCAAAGTGTCCTTTGCCAAGTTAACCGAAGTCCCCCTCTGTGGCCATCTCGAATGGTGAATCGGTTTCAAAGTAACAACGTGATTTGATCAAAACATCAAAAGGAACATTCAATCCATGTTTTATTTCATTCCATTCAGTGGTTCTCTAATAGAAGACATTTGCATAAATTGTCCATATGGTCCAACGTTAAACTAAAGGAGGGACGAAAGATACCAAAGGGACAGTTTCCCGTTAGTAACAGTCATCTTATCAACACTTGGTCAGCATCGCATATTGAATATTCATGCCATGTTTGTTTTCTTTACATCAGTGGTTTTCTAGAAGAAGTTCAAAATGTATAAATTTAACGAGCTCAATTCAAGGTTTTTATATCTTAAATAAATCAGCTACATGTAGAAAATTGAGAATGGAAATGGGGAATGTGCCAAAGAGACAACAACCCAACAATAGAAAAAAACAACAGCAGAAGGTCATGCACCAACAGGTCTTCAATGTAGCGAGAAATTCCCGCACCCGGAGGCGTCCTTCAGCTGGCCCCTAAACAAATATATACTAGTTCAGTGATAATGAACGCCATACAAATTTCCAAATAGTACACAAGAAACTAAAATTAAAATAATACAAGACTAAGAAAGGCCAGAGGTTCCTGACTTGGGACAGGCTCAAAAATGCGGCGGGGTTAAACATGTTTCTGAGATCTCAACCCTCCCCCTATACCTCTAGACAATGTAGAAAAGTAAACGCATAACAATACGCACATTAAAATTCAGTTCAAGAGAAGTCTGAGTCTGATGTCAGAAGATGTAACCAAAGAAAATAAACAAAATAACAATAATACATAAATAACAACAGACTACTAGCAGTTAACTGACATGCCAGCTCCAGACTTCAATTAAACTGACTGAAAGATTATGATTTCATCATATGAACATCAGACACAATCCTTCCCGTTAGGGGTTTAGTATCATACCATCATAACATATATGAAAAGAACATAACCCGTGTCATGCCAACAACTGGTTTTTGAATAAATGTGTTTAGTTCCGATGCAAAGACCCTATAAGTGAATCAATATTAACGCCAACATATGCAATCTTAATGACCTGACAACAGTATCGTAACTATATCCCTTCTTAATAAGTCTATTCAAAGATTTTGTTAGTTTTTGAGGTGAATACTGACACCTTTGTGCTTTATAAAGAATATTTCCATAAAAAATTGGATGTGAAATACCTGAACGTATAAGAAGTCTGCATGTTGAGCTATATTTAAGAATGATGTCCTTATACCGATGATAAAATTACGTAAATGTTTTGACTAGTTTGTGATATCGAAAACCCTGGTGTAACAATTTTTTCAGTAATACATAAATTTCTCTCGTTAAAATCTAAAACATTGTTACATACACGAGCGAATCGTACAAGTTGAGATATATAAACACCGTAAGATGGTGACAAGGGAACGTCACCATTTAAAAATGGATATTTAACGATAGGAAATGAAAAATCATCTCTTTTATCACAAATTTTAGTATTCAGCTTTCCGTTAGTGATATAGATATCAAGATCGAGGAAAGGGCAGTGGTCATTGTTAGTATTAGCTTTATTTAAAGTAAGTTCAACAGGATAAATTTCTTTAATATACATACTGAAGTCGTCATTATTGAGAGCCAAATTATCATCCAAATATCTAAAAGTATTATTAAATCTGTTTATCAGATGTTGTTTCGATGGGTCTTTGCTTATTTTTGTCATAAATTGTAACTCATAGCAATACAAAAACAGGTCCGCAATAAGTGGTGCACAGTTAGTCCCCATTGGAATTCCGATGATCTGACGATATACGGGATCCCCAAATCGAACAAAAATGTTATCTAGTAAAAATTCAAGGGCATATATAGTATCAAAGCATGTCCAATTGACATAGTTTTTTTTGTTTATTGCTACTAAAAAATGACCTAAAAGAGTTTGAACATATATAATCACATTCTGATTTTTTAAATGCCCATTTTTTTAGGTGTGTGATTTTTTTCTTAATGAGAATGTGAGGCAATGTGGTATACAGGGTAGAAAAATCAAAACTTTGAACAGATTCAAAATCACCAATATAAGAAAGCAATTTATCAAGTACTTCCAACGAGTTCTTGACACTCCAAAAGTAATAAATTCCACTATTTTCGAAGGCCTTATTTGAACAATATATTATCAGGTTTTTAATTGTACCAAGTGTGCTGGTAAGAAGAATAGACAATTTAGTAGTGGAACAATGGCTTGAAGACGAAATAAATCTATATTTGTTTTGTGTAGCCTCGGAAAGCCAATACATAGTTGGGACTTTCATTGTATTTGGCTCTGCTTGTAAAGCGGTAGCTAAAAGTTTATGTTTGTTACAGATGTCGTTTTCTGAAAATGGAGTCAGTTGGAATGTTGGTGAATTGGTGATTTCTTTGTTCAGAACCTCAATGTAAAATTTACGTCAAACAATAATAATATTATTAGCAGTTTTATCGGCCGGGACAAAAACAAATTTCTTGGCTAGTTCTTTTAGTTTATGTTTGATACGAGAAATAGGTTTATTGTGGTTATTGTTAATAGCAAAATGTTCTTTAAAATGTTGAATACGTATTTCAACTATCTTCATTACTGAATTAAAAAAAAGAGTCCAAAGATGTTTTGTCAGCTTTTTCCCGTTTTATCCATTTCATACAGTAAGTATGGAATGAGTCGTGGATGATATTACGACACTCATTCCAATTAATAATTGACGGGGGACGATATTTAGGTCCTTTACTGAGGAATGATTTTAACTCTCGGTCTTGAACGATGTTAAGATCTCCTGTTATAACATGGGAAATGGGTCCATAAATATATTCAGAGGTACTACAATTACAGGAAGTAGGTGTATTTTCACTGATATTAACATCTTTACACAGTTGACTATAATTAAACACAAATTTCCGTGTAGATGTCTTGTAAATATAACAAATAAGAGGTAGCTCAGTATCTTCAAAATATCCAGGAATTTGTTCTTTAACAGAATGGTCGTTAAATCGAATTTACGACAAATACTTTTGTAATTCATGCGTGAAATTATGCGCAGTCGAATAGTCCCGAGCCACCTTAAAAGCAAATATACTATGAATAATAAAAGAGAAGCGAATCATACCAACATGACCAAAGAGATAAATACTCATAAGTTGATATCGAACTGACAGTGAAATGACAGCAAGCAAAACAAATCCTAACAAAATAAAACAAAACACTATACAAAACACTATACAAAACACTATACAGAACACAACAAAGAAATCTACAGACTGAGCAGCACAAACTCACAAAAACGGGAATGATCTGAGGTGTTCCTTTAGAAAATAATAATTTAAATTCAAATATGCTCAGCAACTGAAATCATTAGCTGTAGAATTGATAATGCATCATGAATAAATCAATTTTGAATGTGATGTCTGGTTTCTACTAAACATGATGTGGCAAAATGAAAAAAAAATCCACTATTGAAAATGCGTTCCACAGACCTTTACATTCTTTTAGGAATTTTATATCAGCTGATCTTTTGTGAATTTTATCATAGAGAGCTTTGCAAATATCATCTCTTTTGTGATCGATATGAAGAGCATCCTTTTCAAGTTTTTTTTCAGGGATATAAGAACCGATAGTCATAAATATAGTACTAAACTAAATAATGATAATAACAACAAAAGGCTTAACCCGGACCATGCAAAAAGTAACCTACAAAAGTGCTTTACATTTCGTTACCCCACTGTCTCAGGCTATGGGAAGGTTTGGATCTCGCTAACATGTTTAACCCCGCCACATTCTGTATGTCTCAAGTCAAGAGCCTGTAATTATGTGGTTGTCGTTTGTTGATGTGTTACATATTTGTTTTCGTTCATTTATTTATGTCCCACCTACGATAGTAGAGGGGCATTATGTTTTCTGGTCTGTGCCTCTGTTCGTTCGTCTTTCCGTCCGTCCGTCCGTTCGTTCGTTCGTTCGTTCGTTTGTCTGTCCCGCTTCAGGTTAAAGTTTTTGGTCGTGGTAGTTTTTGATGAAGTTGAAGTCCAATCAACTTGAAACTCAGTACACACGTTCCCTATATATATGACAGGATCTTTCTAATTTTAATGCCAAGTTAGAGTTTTTACCCCAAATTCACGGTCCACTGAACTAAGAAAACATAGAAAATGTTAGAAGGGGTTTGGTATCCGTGTACTGGGGACATATTCTTGTTGCACATAAAATAAGGCCGTCAGTTTTCTCGTTTGAATATTGTTTTACATTTGTCATTTCGAGACCTTTTCTAGCTGACTATGCGGTATGGGCTTTGCTTATTGTTGCAGGCCGCACGGTGATCTAGATTTTTTAATTTCTGTCATTTGGTCTCTTGTGGAGAGTTGTCTCATTGGCAATCATACCATATCTTCTTTTCTATAGGCATGTTTGTTTAGGATTAAAAATGTCCCCCATGAAAAAATGTCAACGGGACAATATTTACTTATTCAAATGTGTCCTTGCCACAATTTCCAATAAAGCTATGTCCTCAGGTATGAACAAGTGTCTATGAACATGGACATTGTTTAATACTACAATTCTGTACGTCCAGGTGGACATTTTTTTACAGGACACTATATATAGTCACCAGAACATTTTATTATATAATTAGTATTAAATTATTCCCATTGTCTTGTTATTTCTGGACGTATTAAGTTAACGATCTTTAACCTATAATTGCGAAATTTAATACATTGTTACTCATACCATCCTTATCTTCCGTTATTAATATTTTTTAGTATATATACATGTATAATGATTTGAATTCAAATACGTAACAGATTCTGTTCAGTATTAATTTCCCTGGAGGACACAATTCATAAACTATTACAACGAAAAATTGCCCTGTGTAGATATGGACCATATTTCATAACTTGCTGTAAAATTCTGTCCTCCTAGAGGACAATATTTCATAGCAATGAACATTATTTAATACCAAAATTCTATATTTTTCATTCTTCTAAAAATAATTTAGTAAAGTTCTTCACATTTGATTTTATACTTTACACACTTCTTTCATTTCATTGCCATTAACATTGCCTAGTCAAATGCCTCTATATTCACTTCCAACCATTATTACATTTGTATGACTTGTATATTAATCAATTTCTAATCAATCGTTCAGATTTGATTAAAATTCATGTATAATAAACTTTTTAATGACCTTTGTATTAACGGTATACTTCAATTGGACAGGGGCGGATGCAGAACCTTGATGTGGGGGGGGGGGGGGGGGGGGGGGGGGCACCATGAAACCGAAAGATCATTGTTTCTATATCTCTATATTTCTAGATCTTTTATTGTTTTTACTATATCACTTTATACTTTCTTTTCCTGCCAATTGATCTTTATTACATTTGTCCTCAACATGTATCAAGTATTTGCCACTGGACGTTAACAACATACAATCAATCAATATTTTCTTCATCACCTCAATATTTTGTTGGCCTTGCTTCCAAACTCACTTTTTTGTACATTATTCTAATATCTGTAAAACACCTTCATGTCCTTACAAATGGTGACAGGCTTTTTTAGCCTCATACATGTACATGGCAATTAAAACAAGAAAAAAAAACAAATGTAACTGTATGCGCGGGCATTTAAAGAAATGATTAAGTCCCAAATTCAGTTACAAAATAGATCTTAGGAAAATATTTTAGCATTTTTATTAATGATTTTTTTTTATAAGAAAATGTCAATTCATCATGTTTTTCCCAGACCGGTGGAAAAAGGAGGGGAGGAGGGACAAATTGTCGATTTCCCTTGAAAATAAAAGGGAAGGAAATTGGACATTCCATTTAAAAAACAAACGTGTATGGTATTAAAAAGAAATGTTTAGATTTGTTGCTGAATAAATTCACAAAAAGACAGTTTTGAAGAGAGAAAAAACATAAATTCTAAATAAAATGGTATTGTGAGTACTGTATTTTGGAAAGGAGAGAAACTAAGTACCTAAATATAGATGTATACCAACATTATCGGCATTAGGCAGCAACCATTTGATTTTCGGGGGGGGGGGGCTATGGAATTTTTTTGGAAAAAAAGTTTGTTTCCAGTTTTTGGAGAAAAAAATATTTTTTTGGGATCCTGAGAAAAAAAATTGTTTGTTTCACCCTAAGCTGCCACTATATGTTATGCTAAAATTAAAAGAAAAAAAATGTTTTCAACAAAGTTTGTCCAGAAATTTAATTTCCATAATTTAAGCGTGCAAAGAGACATTAAAAACTCACAAAGGTGTCAATATTTATACACACCCATCGATAAGTTGTCATAAATCACGCATGAGGACGCTGGCATTAACATGCAAAGAAATTATCTCCGTTGAAATTCTGCAAACACCTTCTTGTCTCCGTATGAGCCTCCTTTAAATAGGAGCACCACCATAGTTATGGCGTATAAAGGAGGACATTTGGAGCCTGTATCGGTACAGATTAATGTGAGCATTTGCCTACCCAATTCCCCAGCCAGGCCGTGACGGGTCTTATTACCAGAAAGTTAACCTTCCCAGAACATAAATACAATGCAATCAAATAAAACATACGAACTCACACACTCACCTGATTCGCTCAGTCCTCAAAGTATAAAAAGTGTATTTTTTTCTATGTATCAAATATCCTTTTTTAATATCTGTGTGTTAATAGAGCAAATTACATGGATGATCAATATTGACCATTTGGTATGATGCCATGGCTGTGTTCTAAGCGACATGTACATGAAGGTCATAAATTAATTTGTTGATATGAAATCAAATCTTTAAATACGCCACTGCAATTTGGATGACACTATTTAGTAACCGAACTACTATGAAAACTTGTCATGTGCAAATTTCTATGAAAAACTGTCCAGGTGGACATTATTTAATACCAAAATTCTATGATAAACTGTCCAGGTGGACACTTTTTTGCAAGACACTATTATGTCTTACACATGGATGTACGTGGAATCTCTCTTATCCAAGGATTTGTATATTTAAATATACAATATTCCTTGTCTTAATATCTGACTGCCCTTTAATATTTACTGAATCCATTGTAATAAGCTCTTGAAAATTTGTTGATATAATACGCGAACCGGCTTCCATACTTTTGTTCACGTGTTTTTCAACAGTACTTTTTTTCCCGCCTCAAAAACAACGTGTTTGCTTATTATCTCCCCTTTCCGGAAGTTTCTATGATTTTGTGAAACGAAAGGGAAACTAAAAGTACAATTTCTAAAACTTCCTTGATTGATAGCTGATTGAATGTTGAATGAGGTACAATTTTTAAAACTTGTTTGCTTTGTTTTCTTTCTTTGACATTTGAAAAGCTAGACATGCCATGCATGCAGTGAGTTTGTAAACTGCAAATGGAAATGTCTTACAGCGTGGACAGTGCCAGTGGAGTTTTGTTGGGTAACTTGAGAGCATGATAAATGTTTGCTTTTAACTACATCTGAACTATTCGGTTTCCATGCCAGGATGCCTAGTACAGTAAACCAACTGAACTGAACATTAACTTTTAGAAGAAGAAGCTAAACAAGTTACCTATTACCAATACTAAGTACTGTACTAGCATACTAAAGTTATAGAAGGAATCCCAACACTGGCAAATTGCCTCAATTATTTACCAACTTGGCCCACTCTAGCTGCGGAACCGTAGCTCTTAGGTCCTTATGTTATTTTTTTACTCTTTGCGGACCATAGATCTATGGTCCGCAAATAGTCAAAAAAAATAACATAAGGACCTAAGAGCTACGGTTCCGCAGCTAGGCCCACTCTAGTTTACCAACTCATCCCACGTATAAAAACGGATAGTTCCATTGAATAATTAAGTCAGAAAAAATGAAACTACCCTCACTTATGAAGGGTTAAAATCCTGCTGAATCTGTATCTGTATGTATACAGGTCTGCCCACCTAAGAAAAATAGAAAAATCCTGATTACATATGTCATGCCAACTTGTGCTGAAATATGATGCAAGTTTCATTCCCGATCCGATGGCATTTTAATAGAAAACCGGATGTGGGTACGCGCAGCCTAGAACGGCAATTTTACTATTCGTACCCGCATGCGGGTACGCGCAGACACTGCCATGATGCAAACCCATTGAAAATTATGTTCTTTTTTATAATTTTGAAACCAAACCATGCAAGCTATTCAATTTCTTGTTAGTGTTTTAGAATTACTTTTGGCTTCATAAACATGATAAAAGACGTAATAATGATATGAATTTATTTGGCTGTAAACATAAATCTTTACATACCAATACATATCATACAAATACTATTCCTTATTAAGTTATCTGGTTACAGCTTTGATAATCATGATAATACATTTAATGACCAACCACAAAATTAAATACACGTCGCATAATTCACTGCATGATGCAAAATATGCATAAATTAAATAAAATGAATAAAAATTTAAACTTTTTTTTTTCAAACAATAAAAAGAAAGGGAGGATAGGAAATGTTTTCGTACTACTCTAATGAATTCTAATGTAATCATGGTAATGACTAGGAAAATGAATTCACTTTAACATGTTAAAAACTAAAAGTTGGAGTGAACACAAATCAAAATCAGTTAAGGGAGAATATCAAATGTTCAGTCAAAGGTGAATAACTATATGAACTAAAACATATTTCACATCGTAATAACTATTTTTTTTGGAAAAACAAACCAATTTTATTAAATTTCAAAGACAGAAGTAACAAATCTTGTAATTGCTATTTAAACAAAGTGCTGTTAAATTGGAATCCTTAAATTGTTGTGGGCCCTTTTTTTTTTTTTTTTTTTAACTATACAGACATTTTTTGGGGGGTGCATAACATGTTTAAGAAATTATCAATTATCAAAAAAAAAATAATTGGGGTCACAATTAATTTTGGGGAGTCTTTTTATATCAAGTTTATGGTCTGATTTAATTTACTATTAAAGCAATGGGCAACAGACAGCACTTCAACAAATAGCAAAACCCATACCACATAGTTATCTATAAAACATTTTAAAGGCCCTTAAATCACAAATGTAAAACAGAAGAACTTATTTTCACTTCTGCACTTTCAATGTATTCTCCCCTTGATAAAATGCCATCATTTATATCTATTTGAGCATTTAACATTTGTCACATTCGGCCCCAGATTATGTGAAACCAATAGTGGTGTCTGGATATGCATTTCTGGAATGATGTCTTTACACCGGAAAAGATCATTAATTTTGCTTGCCTTCATGACCTCATTAAAGACATTTACCAGAAAGAAAGCACCTGTATCCCTGCTCCTCTATCATGTCTATTAAATGTTTCCAGTACTTTCAATCATAATGTACATTTTGTAGGGTAGTTTATAAATAATTGAGGTTCCATTAGTATGTAATCTTGATTCCCATACGACTTAGGGAGGGTGTCCATCTTATTAGATTTTAATTTCTCAAATATTTTGTGCAAAAACTTAAAAAAACAAACAATTTCAAATTTGCTCAACATGTGTTGGAAATGACGACCCATACATTTTGTCATGTGGTGATGGTAGTCACATGACAGATTCATCAGAATAAGCCTATTGCTAACTATACAGAGCCTTGAGTTTGTATTAGAATATTATAGAGCTCTATTTCTTTCATGCTGTCACACCATTAATATAACAATATATTTATTGCAGTTTATTTCATAATTGTTAAAAAGAGATAGCAGACCAGTTTACACAGCAGAATTAATCATGGAGGGCAATGAGAAGGAGCTAAATAATGTCAAGGTCATGTTGAGGTCAGTTCTAACCTCATCAAAGGGAGGTGTGCCAGCTCATGTTCTCCAAAGTAAGTCATTTACATACATGATATAGGCATTAGGTCATAAGTCAACCCTGGCCTTAACAAAGTAACAGCTGAATCAATCAAAACAATGATTAAACCAGGTACAGATCCAGTCATTTTAAAAAGGGGGAGTTACCAACCTCCAAACACCATGAAGCGTTCTGTTCACATAATTTATAGAAATACTAAGCTTGACAAAATTACTTCCATGATAGTACATGTCTGTAGCCAACTACGGCTATTTTTAAAATTTGATTATATATATGACGTCTAATTTTCTTGCTTTCCTCTGAAATGCTGAAATTCTTATTGTGACGTCATGAAAAAAGATGACCATGCCTGATGATGTTAAACAGAAAGAACAAATCTTTTTGCGGGTAGTTCGAAAAGAAGATTTAAGATTGGCTGCATATTGCTAAAAAAGCATGAAAAAAACGGATTTCAACACCTAATCTCATGCAATTATCCATTTTAAAAAACTCTTCATTTTAAATATTTAAAATGTCGGCAAGCACTGGTTTTTAAATTAAAAAATTTAACAGTCTTGAGTGGACACATATCTTATCACACTCAATGCAGTGGAATTAACTATAAATATATATTTATGTCTGTGACTACTAGTCACTAGTTACGGCTAATTCTATTATAGCGTTAATAACTATGACAAAACATTTGTATTACTTAATATATTAAACAGGAGACTACAGAGAAGCCACATTTGAATCCTTGCCGTACCAGAAGTTTGGTTACCGTAATCTAGATGCCTTTATTGAGAGCATGCCAGATGTTGTTAAAATAAGCAGGTAAGTAAAAACATGTCTAGACATAGTTAATTAGTTGTAGCTCTTAGATCTATTTTCCTAATGGATATATATTAAAGGTTTGGTAGGCTTGCTTGCTTTGTTTGTAAAAATGTTTTTTTGAAGCATCCAATATCACTATACAGGGTGAATCCCCATTTTTTTTATATTTTGCAGCTCCTAGGTCAATCTTAATTACAATGCTTGAGCAAACATTTATTCAAACAAATCAATCAAGCCAACCAAACCTTCAAACTAAATGCATTAGCGTAATATAAGCTTTAAGTGTTCATGAGTTTTCTGTTATTAATTAATTTATGCCATGCAAAGGTTAAAGTTTTCTTAATAAGCAATGCATATGTTGTTTGGGGCTGTTGATATTCTGAAACATTTACACAAAAAATCTGATAATCTGTTTATGCTTGAAAATTTTCCTCGCACAATGTCAATGCATTTTACAGGATTTCATATACATGATATATTGTAAAATATCAGCATGATCAGCAGCCATAATAAAGTAATGAAGCTGAAGAACCAACTGTTTTTTGCTCTTATGTCAGGTTGTTGTCTCTTTGAAACCTTCCCCATTACCATTCCCAGTTTTATTATTAAAAACATATTTCCTGCTCAGCCAGTTTGTGGTTTAACATGTTTAACCCTCTTATTAACCAATAAAAATTAAAACAATTAGGCCAAACAAAAATATGTCTGTTTACGGTTACCGTAAAAAATTAAAAAAAATGGAAATACCTACCTACCTACCTTTTTTTTTGAAGGATGTAACCTTAAACAGACATATATTTTTGTTTGGCCTTAAGTGAATCATCTGTTACATGTTTACAATACTTATATAAATTTTATTTTATTTTTAGAACTCCAACTGGTGAAATCTATCATGCTGTGGCAGATGAGAGTACAGCTCATATTGCTAAAATGGTGTCTAAACAACGTACTACAAAGAAGAGGAAAAGTTTAAAGGTAAGGCAAATGTAGTGGTATAAATTATATATATTTAATGATCAAAACAAACTTTCTGCTGAGATTCTTTTTTCTTCTGTTTTAGTTCACAAATACTAGATAAAATTAAAGATTCAGTAGCATGCCTTCAATAATGGACTCAGATGCTTCTGAAGGGTACTACGTTGTCCTGCTCTAACAATGGCATCTATCATGTTACATTGCAAGTTGGTTGGTGTTTTAAAGCCACTTTCAGCATTATTAGGTTAGTTAATATTTGAGCAGGAAGCCAATGAGAACCTTCAATCATGTCAATCTGGGTATGAAAACTGACAATCCTTGTCAGTTAAGATTTGAGCAAAATTCCACTAGTTAGACTATTAAGACCATTGGGCCACATAGGTGAGGCCCTTTTGCAAATATAAAAAAAGTACAAAAAATGAATTGAAATGGCAAAAGTCAATAATTATTTTTTAAAACTTCTTTATATCTATTTTTACATTTTATTCTTACAGCCAGCAAGACGGAGACCAGGGCCAAGGTCAGCACCATTCTCTTCACCATGGCGATCACAGCAACACATAGTGCTGCAGCCCCTGAGACCATGGCCTGGTAAGAGACCACCACCAAAGAGAACAACAAGGTCCCACGGGATGGACTATAATACACAACAGTCTCAACCACGACCTTATGGCAGGAACCTGACTGGACAACAGCACCATCACCTGACAGTACATACCGATGGAGGACGGAGAAAAGTTGACTTCCAGGGTCCAGCTAGATTGTTACTGGAAACTCCTAATCAAAAACAGGTGTGACAAAAACAAAATAAGATGTCATAAGCATGATAAGGCAAATAGTATAACATTTAGTTAAAACTTATTGAGGAATGATGCATGTTTAATATTTCACATCTAATTTTGTATTTTCTTGTCCAACTCCTATTATAAGCTGACTTTCAGCATTGGTTTCCAGGGTCCAGCTAAATTATTACTTAAAACACCTCATCAAAAAACAGGTGTGACAAAAACAAAATAAAATTTTATAAGGCAAACAGTATATATTATTATTGTAAGTTAAAATTTATTGAGGAATGAGGCATCTTGTTTGAAAATTTGCACATCTAGTGTTCCTATTTATATAAGCTGACTTCTAGGGCCCAGCTAGATTCTTACTGGAAACTCCTAATCAAAAACAGGTGTGAAAAAACCTAATTTATGTAATATCCATCTGTTTGTTAACAGGCAGTGAATTTTCTCCCAAGCTATTTAAACAATGAGGAAATACTTCTCTCCACTATTGCAATCATACATGTGTTACAGATGATAAAACAGCTACATTCGAAGCAAATCAACATTTTGCTACACATTTTCCTGCACCTCAACAAAGGAGTAGGTCGGTCCGGTAAGGGCCGGTTTTGGCCTCAAATTTCAAGTTCATCTGACGAAAGATTTTGGACACTTTTTAAACACTTAAATGTCTATTTCAAATAATTCAATTATTTTTTGTGAAAGATTTTAACTGATTCACTCATTAAAACGCTCCGATTCTAGCTTAAATATGAAAAATCTATCAAATATGCCAAAAACTGTCACTTTTTATATAGTTTTTGTCAAAAATGAAAGTGGCCGCATCCGTGTTCATCCTCGACCTTTATATATGTTATGTATTATCATTAAACACAACTTACATTTCGATATCAAGAATGAACATGAATGCGGCCACTTTCATTTAAGACGGAAACCGTCTAAAATTTAACTAAAATGCTGAAATTGTGAAGATTTCAGTAATTTAGCATGACTTAATGATGCAAGTACCCGATATGTGTGCATTGTAATGCCAAAAACAGCCAATATTTATTTAGCACAAGCATTATACCTTCCAAAAAATAACTAAAAGTTTACATTTAAACAATTTTATAAAACTGCTATATTTTGGGGCCAAAAAGAGGTCTTACTGAACCTACTCCTTTCATTATTTGATGAATTTTAGGTCTAAAACATTTTTTCCTTTAATTAAAGATAATGATATTATCCAAAGATTTATTCATTTATGATTGGACAAAGTATTAAGTACTATAATTGTAACAATCCTGTACTCTTTCAACAATGAGCAAAGCCCATACCTCATAGACAGCTGTAAAAGACGCTGAAATGACAAAGGTAAAAAATTCAAATGAGAAAACTAGTGGCTTAATTTCTTGCACTTTGAAATTGTTATCAAACATTTATTTTACTTCACTTTACATCACTACATTTTGTATGTTACCAAATTGACTATCAGGTATCCCATGTAGCATTAAAAAAATATGATGAAACTTTTCATTTCAGGCACAAAGCTACTCAGTTAACAGATTTGAGCAGCCACCAAGATTTAGAAAATTACAAGAACAACAAACTCCTACTTCAGATCATCCAGTTAAAAAAGGTAATCTTATATTAGATAAAAAAAAATTACTTGCTTATTATACAGTAGTGATTTAATCAACATGAAATGTCGATGGAAAAAACAAGACTCTCTATTCAGAAAATTATATTTACAGTCATTCCTTTAAGAAAAAATCTTTGTATATCAAAACTGCATGCGCCCTCATTTGATGTTTTGCCAAAAACTAAAATAAAAGGAAACGTTTTTCCTGTGTGACGACCTTTTCTTATTTACTTAAGGGGAAAACCAACATTAAATTTTCAATGGCCCTATGTAGTAATATCAGGATATTGGTACTTACTCTAATCTTAACAGGAAAATGTGATCATATTAAAAGAATAAACAAAGTCAAAATGTTCAGGCTTTAATTTTATGTTTATTTTGATGCATGTTTAGGATCTGCTTTTTTTTTAAAAACTTCTTTATAAAGGCTATTCCATTAAAATGTCAGACCTGCCAATAATCCCGATTTCTGGATCGTAAAACTAATAAAAATCCAGATTTTCACCAAATATACCTGAAAAAATTATTGTTTACCGATTTTGAAGTCTTTCTGGTCAATTTTTAAAAATCTATAATTTTACCTGGGGACATATTATGACAAGTTAACGACCCTACGCTAATCAACAGTCACAACAGGTGTCATAATTAGTGGTTTTATGTAATCAGATTACCTAATGAGTCGTAACAGTTCTCAAAATTAATTTGTATACACAAATTTGGTCAAACAGCCTTTAATTTTAATCAACTTATCATACAAGCACAATTTGCAACATTTGCCGTAGTTTTACATTGTTTATCTTGAAATTTTTGAAACCAGACGTCGTGTGTGTGTTGATTTAAAATGCACGCCATTTTGTATTCACTTCTACTGTGTTACTGTATAAGCCTCCTCGGGTAGGAGCACCTCTGATAACTCAAATTTTTATCCATTTTCTCATTGATACTGATGACCATAAGTAAGACTAAATCAAAATCTGTCTTCATCCTTCTAACTTAAGAACATGTAGTTTTAGGTCTTTTGAGTCAAGGTTCATAGATAAGAAGGTCTTTGGAGGGGGAAAAGGGGGTCTCTACTTTGAATCCTTTATTTTTAATGCCATTTTTCTCTATTTTTCAGTTATTTTGTCAAGTTTTATAATTTAATAGAACAAGATTCATGCAAAAAAAAGAAATCAAGACCTACAAGCTCATCATTAGTATACCAAAAGAAAAAAGAAAAGAACTTAGACTATTTTAGGAGTAAAAAACAATGCACACAGAAAACTTGCTAAAATTGTAACCCTTTAAAATCTGGTCGCACTCTAAATCCCCCGTGGAGATTTTCAAAAGTTGGCAGGTCTGAAATGTATGTGGGAGGGTAGGGAGGGAAGTTTATTATTGAATGTGGATAATGGGTCTTTTTTCAGTATGTATCTATTAATATTAATTAAGATTATCTTAAAAATAGCTCTTGGTTGTAGGGATATTTTGAAAGTCCCTTTCTACCCTCTAACATACATTTTAATGGAATAGCCCTAATGAGTATACAGGTTATGTATAAGTCTGGAACATCAAGTTGTATGTGTATTTTTCTAAGGAGGTTTTTTTTTAAATATTTCTAACAAATATAATTTATTGTTGGTTATCATTCCTTAGTAGTAACCATCCTATAGATAAATGACAGTTGGTTGTATTGATAATTTAGAATCTTAGAATCTGGAACATGGATTCAGTGTTGATTTACTGTTTTAATGTCATTTGTATGCAAGAGTGATCTCCCTTTGTACTATGTTCTAATTCCACAAGTGATGTGAATCAATGAGGTTATTGTTTCCCTTGCTTGAACAAGATTTATCATTTCACTTGTGTATATAGTTATTTGATTTCATCACACTTTTAATTTGGAAATTGGAGCATATTACCCTTTGGAGACAATAATTATCCAATCAAAATTAATATTACCTGTGATCACTTTTAATCTCCAGATTAATGGGAACGAGTCAACAAGCACATTTTTTTTTGGGGGGGGGGGGGGGGGGGGGGTGTCTCATTTTGGAATAAATCTTTGGTCCAGATGTCTAAGCTGTGGTTAAGAACCACCCTTCACAAATTCTATCTGTTTTAAGAAAATAAATATCCTTTATATATTATTTTATTTAAGCTTCACCACCAAGAAGTGCATCTTCACCATCAAGACCTCCCAAAAAGACCTCACCTAAAACACTTGTACAACCAGTGGATATGGCAAAAAGTAAGTAATGATGATAATTCTTTTGACCTAAATAATAACAAAAGTAGTATACAACAATAGCAACACCAGTCGATTTAAAGAAAACCATATATCATTGATGGAATTAATGCATAACATGCATAGATAAGTTTGTTGTTAAGAGAGCTCTAGAAATTGATATTTTATACGGCATTTCAATTTCATTGTATGTTTTTCAGTCATAGATTTGTTTTACTACCACTTTGTCTTTACCTTGATTGATTTTTGTTATTTTTTCTTTCTTTTAAAGATTGTTAGAAAATTGTTTGATACCTTGATTACTCAATTAAGAAATAATTCATGTAAACCATTGCTCTGTTGAAATTTACACATTGCCTGGGCCGTTATAATCAAATTTTTATCCTGAGTGATAGCTCCATGAATGATTTTGATTCTAATAGGATAAATATGATAATTAAAAAACTGAAGCGAGATCTGGTTATGCTGTGTAAGTGGCTGTTCTATTGACCAGCTGTTGGACAAATAAAAATGAATAAATAAATGAATAAATCTAAATCTTACATAAATTATTTCTTAAATAACCCCTAAAAAATAAATGTGTTTATTCTCAACCCCAACATTTGCCATTTTTAATTTACATTGTTTTCTGGTAAGCTAGTAAAATCCACTGTTGCCATTGCCTAACGAACTGCCATGTTAAAACTTGCTGAAATCAGTAAATAAAAACATCACCTACCTCTAAACTCCATTTCAATGCAATATCAGAATTTGTAGGATTAACAGAAACCTTCAGCTTTAGTGTTTTCATTCATATGATGTCATGTTTTGAAATGACTGTAATGCGCCAAAAACATGAATAGAGTATTGTGAAATTATTATTTTTTTAATTTTGTCTATTTTTTAGAGTGTAATGCCTCGAAAGAAGAATGAAGTTTCTCTGTTGTTTAATCAGTCAGGGGACTTACTTAAATAATTGATTTTTAAATCACTTATTTAAGTAGCAAATTCGAAGTTTGTCACAAATTGTGATTTTGTAGTTTTACCAAAATTTTAAACACATAGGTTTAAATAATATCTTTTCATTAGTAAAATTGAAAAAAAAATGACCTTTTTGCTTTTTTTAAGTAGCAAGGTTTGTGCCTTTAATGCTATCTTTTAGCTGCAAATTCTATTTTAGTTGAAAAAATACTATAATGATGGCTTTAAATAATGAACTGATACTTTCTTAAAAGATTTTTCCCAGCAGTGGGAGTATTTTTCCGGTGAAGTTCAATGTTTCATCTTTCCGATTATGTAATAAAATTCTACTGTTCGCGATAAAAAATTCACTGTTCGGGGGTGTTGAAATTAGTGGGGTTATTAAGATAATGATACTTCATGTACTTAATGAAGTGATTTTTTCGAAGGAAATTGAGGTATGATACATAAACAAGTGATTTTTATGTCATTATCCTAGATTCGGTACAAGGTCATCACCTGAAATGACCTGGTCATCCTATCAACACAGATGTTGGTTCTGATAATTTTAGAAACATAATTAGTCCCTGGATCATTAGTATTCTATATTTAAAGTTACAATAAAATTAAATTACTTCTTCTAGTGATTAATTTGTACTACTTAGATAGGTGATCATTAAAGAAAGACAACTCTTACTCCCCACCTTTGTGGAAATGATGTTACTTAAATCAGTGATTTAGAAAATCACTCATTTAAGTAAGTCCCCTGGCTGTTAATTCAAATTGTAATTTTAAACACAGCAGAATTGGCATAGTGTTTGCACATAGGTTACTTTACATGTAAAATTTACGTTCATAGTACCTTGTAACAGCCATTATTATGTAAACACCTGAGTCTGGGCTAAGTATAGAAATATCAAAAATTTTATCACAGTGTTTTTTACAAAATGAAAGAAGCACTTCATATTAGAATGAACCTTGTATAACATCAATATCATGTTTTTATTGGTTACCACACAGCCAATCATATTTTGCTTTTGTCTTTTCAGTTAAAGATGGGAAGAAATATTATGATACACTTATTGAATACTGCAAGTCAAACCACATTAGTGATCTGAAGTTTGAGACAATGCCTAGTCGTTTAGGACAAGTTTATTGTTATGCAAGCTCAACCAACATAAATAAAAGAGTTTATGGAAGTGGAGGTGAGTAGTGTCAAACCATTATATAAAAAATGATGGTTCTGACTGAAGATTCTTCTACCAATGTAAGACAAGATTATTAAAAAAGAAGATGTGGTATGATTGCCAATGAGATAACTCTCCACAAGATACCAAAATGACACAGAAATTAACAATTATAGGTCACTGTACAGCCTTCAATAATGAGCAAAGCCCATACTCAGTGATCTGGAAGGTTTTTTCCACTATGGGCCCAGGGCCCCTCAAAAATAAATTCAATGGGCCATTTAAAAAAATATGGGGCCATGTTGTCAAATGAGTGGGCCATTTGAATTGACTTCTGTAAAAAAATAAAAAGTATCATTATTTTCTCATGTTTTGGAAAAGAGGTGTTGGTACAAATTTACCTTTATGATTTTAAATAATATTGTTCCTGTGATTCTGTAATTTCAATGAATATATACAATAACTTCTTCCAAAACGGATAATATTAAAGATAAACCTTTATTTACAATGTATAAACTGTTACTGTTGCCTTGGCTTGTTCATGTTCATGTTTTTTTTAACATTAAATTTGGGTCTTCGTCGATACCATACTCATTCCAGATGTTCCGTATTAGAGGACATTTCAGGAACGTCCTCTGCACTTCTTGTATTATTATTATTACTTCATCAAGATGACAAGAATAACAGTAGAGAGTACCATTAATTGATAGAACAAATCAATAATTCGCTGAAGTCATGTTTACAAAATGTCAAAACGAGCCAAAGACCAAAAAATGACAAGGACAGTTAAGCGCCTTTTATGGAGACAAAAACTATATTCATAAAAAGGCTTCAGGGGTTTTCAATCGAAATAATAGCAAGCTAAACTAAATTAAAAGATTATTATTAGGGTTAAATCTCGTCTGTAATAGCCAAATTTCACAAATGTTAAGTTGTTTATAAAAAAATATATCATGAATGATGGTTTATTGCGTTTTTTAGGTTATCAGTTAAACCGCATGGTTCTATTATTACCATAGGAAAACACCCGAGACGTTAAACCGCATGGTTCTATTACCATAGGAAAACACCCGAGACGTCCTAAAAATATTGGGTGCTCCTATGATTGGAGGAACATTATACAGTTGTGTACACACACATGGCTGCACGGAACACGATCGGAAAACTATTTGACGATATCTAAACGTTTCGAAACGATGTGAAAAATATCGTGCGCCACGTGGGCGCTTACATTTGTCACTCTATGCGCCATTTTTGGTGAATATGCGCTATAGGCGCAAGGCGCACGTCCTTCCCGATCACTGCATACTGCATAGTAAGCTTTAAAAGGTCCTGAAATGTAAAACAATTCAAATGAGAATCAGTTTAAGGAGAACCACAAGTTGTAGGTCTGTGATATTTGGCAAATGAGAGGCGAAATAATACCACCGGGACATTCAAACCAATAAGTTCAAAATTAAACTGACAAAGTCAAAGTCATGGTGAGCAGTTATAAACATTGACACACCCCTCATTTAATTTGCATGGAGATTATTTGCTGCCATACCTATTTGATCCATTGACTTTGAAACTTTTGTTGTATTACCATTAATAAAATTTGTGATAAGGTCACAATTTGTTTTAAATTACAGACTTATTTGGATCTAGTGTAGAAGCAGAATTTGCAGCCTGTCGGACAGCTTGTGTAGAGTTAGGACTCCTTAATGGTAAATATTTTCATTCAATCATATATATTTTTGTGATGGTATAACAGGCCATAGGATGTCCAAATACTTGAAAAACATACTTTGGAAAAGAGATATTTGCATAGAAATAAAGGGTGTACAAATTACAAAACTATTTTTAGAGACCATCTTTATGTTTACACTGATACAGATTTGATTTTGCAGACATACACATGTTATGTTCTTATCATATATATTTATGATGGTATGATTCTAAACCCCCAACCAGATGTATTAATATTAAAAAAAATGGGGTAAACTTTCTTGTGTATTTGTACATATTTAATGACACCAAAGGTATAGAGGAAAACTTTCTTATTTGATTATCAGCAAGTGTGGGCTGTTATCTATTTTGTTGATACATACACATGGGTTGCTATTTATTTAAAAAATTACCAGTGCACCACTTCCTTCTTCATACTAAAAACACCACCTTGTGTGTCATGTGATAGATTAATCTATTTATTTAGTTTATCTAAAGGTAAAATCAATTTATATATGTAATGCAAAATACAATTGGGACGTTTATGTAGACATTCCTTCTTAGCCAATAAGATAACAGTACTTAACGGTATTGTGTTAAAATAAAACATTGAATTTACTTTATGCCCGGTTGTTAGTAATGACAATGGCTTCTCCATCAAATCAGAATGTACAAATTCCGCTGTGTACATTTTGTAAAGAAGAAAAAATAACTGATTGGAAATGCTCTGACTGTGACAAACCGTTATGCTATGAATGTAAAAGATGCCATTTATGGGATTTTGAAAAGAAAGATCATAAAATTGTGCATGTTGTAAGGGCTATTTCATTGGAAGGGAGTGATGAGGAAAAACCAGTTCTTAAAAGAATCTTTTGTGAGGATCATGAGAAACGCTACTGTACTAACTATTGTATAGAATGCTGTAGATATGTATGTCCTGAATGTGTGTCTATAAATTCATTTCATAGAGGACATTCGTTTAAAACTATCAATAAAATGCATGAAGAAAAACTTGAAGAGTTAGTGTCAGCAGAGGACCACATAAAACAAAACCTGCTTCCATCTGTTGCTCAAAAACTGAAGTCATTGAATGATTGGTATACCTTTCATGAGTCAAAGTTTGAAGAAGAAAAGGAGAAAATTCTAAAACATGCTTATGATTTAAGGAAATGGATCACGGAATATTCTGAAAAACTGGTGGATGAGCTGAAACAAACTTTAATAAAGAATGTCGATGTTATCTCTCAGGAAAAAAATAAACTAGAACAACTTCAGAAGGAATTGAAAGAAAAAATTAAACTCATTAACAAGTTCAAAGTTAAAGATGATATTGAACAGATCCGAGAGGATATTAGTAATATGTCTGCCAATATTAAGCACTTTGACACACAATTATTTATACCAATAGAATCTAAAGATTTTTCTGTAGCAAAAGTAACAGAAGAAACTATAATAAGTATTTTTGGAGATTTACAAACATATGACAGAACAGCAGATGTTGAATATAAGATAATAAACTCATATAATTTATCACTAAAGTGTTTAATGGATCAACAAAAGTATGGATATTTCAACCCATCAGTAGCCATATCAAGTGACGGAACAATATTGTTTACTAATAAAGAGCAACTTTTTGAACTGAAACCTGACAAAAGCCTTCTGGTATCAGACTATAAATTTAGAATTACTGACATTATATTTCTAAGGACAAATGAGCTCATCTATGCAGTTGGTAATGCCATTCTAGTAAGAAAAGGAAATGAACTCCAAGTAATTTATGAATTAGAAAAGAGCTACTTTATTCTATCTCTCTGTAGGAGTAGAGATGGAAATATGATGATCCTTTATAGAATTAGTGAAAATACCCTATTTCAATCTGTTCTCGGTAGACGAAAGGCATTTTGCGTAGAAGTCATAACTCCAGATGGAATTAAAATGAAAACAATAACTTTTAGACCTGAAATTTCATTTTTTCATGATTACCTTTTGCTTGGTCTGGACAACCATGTTAAAATGACAGAGGCTGCAAACAAAACCATTTGTATACTACATCAAGATAAGGTTATAGCTTTCAGCCAAGAAGGGAAGATGATGTGGCAGCAAGAAATATTTTTCCCTATTGATATATTGTCCACACCTTTAGGCAGAACGTTAATATTCACTGGAACTGCCAAGCTTTACATTCTTAATTCTGATGGGAAATATGTGAAAAAGATTCATCTGGATCATAATTTTGAATACTCACTGTTGCACAGCTACAGGCTTTGCTTCAAAAATGAAAGAGAACTTGCAATTTTAAGTGATGAGAAACTATATATTATACAGTTTTCTTTTGCTTTATAATTAACATTAATTCTTACTAGAAAATTATTGAAGTCCATCATTGTAAATTAAATATTATTATATGCAATTTTGTCTTACCAGTGAAGAAAGTCACAATGCAAGACTTCTAGATGTTAAGCAAAGACTACATTAGGTCTTGGCATAAACCTTTTGTATTTCAGAAGTTAGAACACCTAAATATCTTGTATACTGGTACCTTACCAGTATGTAACAAAGCTCAGTGTGTCATATGTCTATTGCCCTTGACCATATTTTAATGGTTCAGCTTTTGATTTTGAGTCATACCATATTTGATGTATGAGATCCTTAGTGGAAACTCAACATGTCTGCTAGGCAGGGTTCACCTAACCTGACCTTATTTCATAGATCAGTCAGTGAACAAAGATAAGTTTTTGTGGTCAGGTCTGCATCTGAGGTATATACTAAAAGCAATAAGTCAATTATATTTGGTACACGTATGGATTGATTGTTATGTGTACATGTCCATCTGGCAGTTTTCGACTTACCTTAACCTCATTTCATATATCATTGATCTATGTTACATTTTCATAATTGATGCAAAGATAAGAAGATGTGGTATGATTGCCAATGAGACAACTCTCCACAAGAGACCAAATGTAGTTGGACCTAGAAACATAAAAAAAAAGATGTAATATGATTGCTAATGAGACAACTCTCCACAAGAGACCAAATGACACAGAAATTAACAAATAAAGATTAAAATCACAAAAATACTGAACTCAGAGGAGAATCCAATCAGAAAGTCCATAATCACCATGATCACATGGCAAAAACAAATGACAAAACACATCAAAAACGAATGGACAAGAACTGTCATATTCCTGACTTGGTACAGGCATTTTCAAATGCAGAAAATGGTGGATTGAACCTGGTTTTATAGCGCTTCAACAATGAGCAAAGCCAGAACCGCATAGTCAGCTATAATAGGCCCTGAAATGACAAATGTAAAACAATTCAAACGAGAAAACTAACAGCCTAATTTATGTACAAAAAAAAACAAAAATGGAACACATCAACAAACAACAAACACTGAATTACAGGCTCCTGACTTGGGACAGGCACATACATACAGAATGTGGATGGGTTAAATATGTTAGCAGGATCCCAACCCTCCCCTAACCTGGGACAGTGGTGTAACACAGTACATCATAAGAACAAACTATAACAGTTGAAAATGGCTTAACTCATCAGATGGGTGCAAATAGAAATACACCTAATGAAAGAGTGGACATGGCCGGGTTCTTTATTATCCCAACAACAAAGCCTATATATGTAACAATTAAAAAAGTCACTTATTCAAGATTTAAAAATCAATCACAGTACACATCCAATCACGGAATAGAAAACATGTGATAATCAGTTGGAGAAAAACACGATCTTGCCATTTCAAAATATAAGAATCAACAGAATGCAGGACCTTAAATTAAATGTTTGTAGCTGTATAGTATTAACACTCTTCTAGATTTATTGATAATATAATCTATGTTTGTATAATAATAATAACAACATTCAAACAGCTTAGGCCACGGTTTTTTAATTTGCTGGTTTACGGATTTTCTCCATGAAAAAGTCGGGTCGGGCGGTCGGGAAAAAATAAAAAAAATATCTTTCAAGACAGAAAACTGATATGCAAAATAAATATATATTTCACCTTTCTATAATAATATGTTTGTTATCCTATTTTGTCATCATTTCTTAAATTTTAGTTTAATGAAATATTATTGCTCAGTTGTAATAAAAATTGCATGACATTGCCTAATAATTTCCCGTAAAAAAGGGGGTGCACGGACAAAGACGTAATTAAATTTCATAAAGGAAGACAAATTCACATAGCTCTTAATCAATTCCAGAAAACTTGGTGAATAATGATCTTCAAGAATGAAAACTGATAAAGAAATAAATGTAAAAGCGTGGTAAGAAAATAATTTTCAACACACGCGTCAAAAACATAATAGACTTGTCCACTGGAAAAAATGAGAATATCGGGTTAATCTGTTGTCACGCATTCCCGTTTTTATCCAAATGGACGAAATTTTTTATTATCTATGAAACAAGAAAATTTTAAATGATCTGTTAATATTCAGTACTTTAACTTGATGTCCTGAACTTCCACCTGTCCACATTTGGACAAGTCTATTTCTATGAGAAGATGCATCTTACGGACTGTTGACAAATAAGAGAAACGAACTTATTGTGTAATTGGTTTTAAACACGGGTTTCGTTCCACAAAAATATTTGTCCAAACGACATGTCAAGGCCATTAATAATTGATTTATCTATTTTTAGAAACGTAAACTGGAAGTTTCATTTTTTCACAACAGAAAGTGTTATCAATTCTGTTAGTGATTAATGCATTTCATTTTATAAAAAAAGGATAATTTATTTATTTTTCAGGGATAATGAATTTGTTAGGGTCGGCGGGAATGAAAAAGCATGAAAAGTCAATTTTATTTTTATTCTGGAAATCGGCAAAATCAGGTCGGCGGATCCGTAAACCAACAAATTAAAAAATCCTGGCCTTATCATAGTGTTGAAAACAAACTCACTTTGAAAAATAGAATGTGATATCATGTTTCTGCAGATACAGCCAAACTTCCAAATCAAGCATGTTTCTCATACATGTCATAGTACCCCATATATTTAAGCAATAGGTCAACTTTATTTGGTGTATGGAACGAGTGCATTTTTGTACATGTCTAGAAAAACTATCAGTGATCTGAAAAGTGAGCTTGAAATATTAGTGAAATTACAAAACTTTCAGTTTGCACTTTGAAAATACCTTTTTTGGGGAGAAATACAATATTGATAGATATTTTGTTTCGCTTATGAACTGGTTCCCAGATATTTTCTCTATGTTTCATCTCATAGAGATGTAACTTTATAATGTTGCCAGTCTACAAACTGATGGTAACAGTATAATCCTTTGAATTTTACTTGTTCACACTTTGCCTATCTACATTAACAATACAAATGCAATTTGAAAAAGTAATTATAATGCAAGAAAAAACTTACATTGTCCATCTACCAACTAGACAAAAAAATGGTAAGGAAAACTAAAGACATATGTTGCTAAAGTGGTCTTGATTATTACATCCTGGTGTTGTCAGTGACCACATGATCAACTACTGTAAATTCAGAAATTGTTGCATGCATTTATTATTGTGATTTCGTCATATTTATGCCCCACCTATGATAATAGAGGGGCATTATGTTTTCTGGTCTGTCTGTTGGTCTGTTTGTTCGTTCGTCTGTCCAGATTCAGGTTAAAGTTTTTGGTCGAGGTAGTGTTTGATGAAGTTGAAGTCCAGTCAACCTGAAACTTAGTACACATGTTCCTTATGATATGATCTTTCTAATTTTAATGTCAAATTAGAGTTTTGACCTCAATTTCACGGTCCACTGAACATAGAAAATGAAAGTGGGAGTTTCAGGTTAAAGTTTTTGGTCAAGGTAGTTTTTGATGAAGTTGAAGTCCAATATCAACTTGAAACTTAGAACACATGTTCCCTTTGATATGATCTTTCTAATTTTAATGCCAAATTAGATTTTTTACCCAATTTCATGGTCCATTGAACATGGAAAATGATAGTGCGAGTGGGGCATCCGTGTACTTTGGACACATTCTTGTATATACTAAAATGCGATTTTCATCTTTGTGATATTCAGAAAATTCCTTATTGATTCATATAACATGCCCAAGAGAAAATAAATCTGGAATTCCACTGGAATCCCGGCTGGAAATTTGATGGGATTCAAGGTGGGATCCCACCTAATTCCACCGGGATAAAATTTCGGGAATCCCGCCCAAAATGCGGGAATTCCGATGTAAATCCCGGTTGAAATATACTGGGATATTGTTGGATTCCAATTGGGATCCCACTGGGATAAAATTTCGGGATTCCCACAAAAGAAGCAGGATCCCGATGTAAATGTACTGGGATAAAATTTCGGGATTCCTGTGAAAGAAGCGGGATCCCGATGTAAATCCCAGTGGAAATATACTGGGATTCCCGGAAAAAAAAAGCGGGATCCCAAAAATAAATCCCAGCAGGATATACATGCACCAATTCAAATTGCACTACCACTGGGATTCCTGGGTTATTTATGCAAAAGGATACATGTCATGTTCTCCTTTCTGTTAATTAATTTGCTGTCTCTACTTCCAAATAGTATTGCTGAGTAAATTATGGTAACTGGAATATCTGCATGCAATCTGTTCTGTTGGCTGATCCATTTAAAAATATCATTAAATCCCCTAAAAGTATCAAAACAATCCACAAAGAATCATTTGTTCAATACGTTTTGAAGCAACAAATTCAATAGAAATATTATTGCATGTTTATACAGTAGATTGATTGGAAGCTAGTCCAAATAATTATGACGTCTTGGAAGGCTATTTTAATTTTTTTTGCAAATTAATTACCCTCCCTTTTTATCCCCTGAAGATAAATAACTAGCGACTTATTATTATCACCAAATAAACATACACACAACTGAATTAAATTTTTACATACCAACCAGTTATGCCTGTTATGTGACAACAAGTTCATTCATTGTATATATGTAAAAATAAATATATTTTCAATTTATGCTTTCAGACTTTCTGATGTCCACTCTGATGTTGATTTGCTCAAATAAAACCATAATAATCATAGTTCCTCAATAAATTATTTTTATAATCATATTATATGCACATATACACATGTTAAATTAAATTATTAATGCACTTAGGCCGTAGTTTTTTTATTTTTAGTTTTACGAACCTTCCTACCCTAATTTTTGCCAAATAGGAAAAAAAATAAAATTAAAAATGTTGATTTTTATTTTTTTTTCTCCTCCGACCCAGTGTTTTTCATGCAAAAAAAATAAATTTTAGTTCATAACTGCATGAAAGAATCTAAATTTATGCTCTTGGTGATTTAGTAAGTTGTTGCACATTGATTTTCAATTCAAACCTTGTTAAGAAAAAAAAATAGTTGTTACACTAGTAGAAAATCTCCTGGTGAAATAAAAAATTTTTTTTTTGATATTGACGGTTGGTATTAAAAAAAAAAATCAGCAGCAGCAGTTTTTTTTTTTTTTTTTTTTTCGTCCTCCTACCCATTGGTTTTGTCAAAAAATTTCGTAAAACTAAAAATATAATAACTATGGCCTTATCTGAAAACATCTGCATCGGCTCCATAAATCAGCGTAATCAGATTTTGATGACGTTTTTACCAGTACACTAACGTAGAAGTGGACAACCTAGCCCCATATTAAATCGGCCAGAAGTTGATCTGTTTCCGTAACGGTATTATAAATAAATTAAGGGTATCGCATAAAAATATTAATTACTGGCCAGTTTTAACTAAATATAAGAAACTAATACTTTATTAATCGGCACAGGGTGCATGCTGATAAGTTAGTGGCCGCATTATTTAGGACAGTATTTTTTAGGGTCAAACTGTTCAGTACAATTGAAAAAAAAGCATGCGGTCAGGATTTTTTTTAACATTTTACATAAGTTGAGAAACCAACATTTTACGATGTCGATCATTATCTTATCATTGATGCCGGACGACAACTAATAGAAACGCACTTATGTGAACTTGGGAAACATCAGAAACGCCCAAGCTTGTCTGGCAAAACAACCGTTGACATTTCTCGGATGCCCTGCCATTTTTATCGCGAAAATCTTGGCATTTTTCTGACTTATAAATATCTGTCAAACTAAAAATTAAGTGACCCATTAAGTGATTGGTTTCACCTGACAGCTTTGGTGTCATACACATTGTTAATTAACACCAATAACCTGTACTTGATGTTATCAGAGACATATATGTACACAAACCAAACACATATTTTCAACAACATGAATTATGGTTCATACGTTTTCCCGTTTCAACTAGACTGGGATCCCAGCTTCAGACAGTTATCCTGATTGGGATCCCAGCTTTAGACGGTTCCGATTGGGATCCCAGCTTCAGACAGTTACCCTGATTGGGATCCCAGTGTCCGATATTTATCCCGTTTCATCTAGACTGGAATCCTGGCTTCATACAGTTATCCCGAATGGGATCCCAGTTTCAGATATTTATCCCGAATGGGATCCCGACTCCAGATGCTTATCCGAGCTTATCCCGACAATTTCACCGGGATTTAATTGGGATCCCAATGGATCCCGTTTTTGTTTTCTCTTGGGTGTATAAAAAATTTCAAAATGCGAGGTTTTTTTATTTCAATGAGAACCCGGTCTTGTTTTTCGCAATAATTTCTGAATTTACAGTATTCAGTTATATATATAAATAATATTCTAAATAGCAGTACATGTAAAGTATAACTGTTAATTTTACCTATTATTTTTCAGAATCACCTATACCAATCTCAGGACAAAATATAATCTCACCAGACAATCACTCAGATTCTAACCAGGTTGTAAAGTCAAGGGTCAAACAGGTATGTATTATTATACCCTTAAAAAAGAAAGTATACTACTTTACATATTTCCATCTTTCCGTCCCTGTGTCCTACAAATTTAGTATTCCATTAATTTGGCATCGGGCTTCATGTTAGAAGAATGAAAATGATTTTTCATAGATCATCAACTCTTTGTTTTCCTGTCTTTAAAAGAAGAGGGGTATATATATCAGTTTGTTTTCAGTCCTTTCTATATCAAGTATAAGTGTTTGGTCAAGCTAGTTTACAATGAAGTTGTGGTCAGATCAACTTCAAACCTCTTAAATTCCATATGTGCCTGTCAAGTCAGGAGCCCCTAATTCAGTAGTGGTGGTTGGTTGCTGCCTTTCATATTTGTTTTTATTTATTGGTGTGCCATTCATTAAGCCTTGACAGTTTTATAATTCCAATTGCACAGCTAGCTCAATGGTATGTTCCATATGATATATTTTGAAGAAAAGTAAATGTGTGACTCATAAAAGCTACAATATACAGGTCAGTTAAATTATGAAGTACTTATTTGTCATATTTAATCAATATGTATTCATATTTAATCAATATGAAATGATATTACAAGTCAGATTTGATAACTTAGTTCAATGTTTACCTGTGGTGTATTTAAACAAAGTTATCTGCATCAGTGTTATATTTTTATCAAGTATTGTTTATTATTCATCTGTACAAATCATTTCATTTATTAGGTCATTTTGTGACAGCTTTAAAAAAAACTTCTTAGTGCAGTCACTATTCAAGTTTTAATAGATCCAAAACACTATTGACTAATTGTTAGGGTATTGATTGTCTCTAATTTAGCTATAGGCTAGAATGACCATTTTATGACTGTTGTTTGTCTTTTATTTACCTACTTGAACATAATCTGTAGGAGATAAGATAATGGGTGCATTTCTTTCTTACACAAACGATGAAAACGGCTAAGCGCGCACATGTTTTGATCATTTCTTTAAAACATACATTTGCAAAGGTTACATAAACTTTGACAAACTATGCAAACGCTTAAAATGCATCTGCAGTTTGTCGTTTGATAGTACAATTGCTGGATTTGTTTCTAACTTCCACCTGATTAAACGAAGTATTTGTTTCTACGTTTGTAAAAAAGTCTGTTTACCAAGAACATGTGCACGATTTATTATAAGTTCAAACAGGGTCGTTAAAGACTTATGAACAGATGTTTTTGTTTCTACTTGAGTAGCGTTTAGAAAACAGCAACAAATGTGACACAACGTTTACAAAAATTTGGTTAGAAAGAAATGCGGCCAATATACCATGCAGTTAAGTTACATGTCACTGAATTGCCAAAAAAAATATCAGCACTTTTATTTGGATGTGCCTGAGATGGAGGTATTACATTTTGTGCATTATAAGTTCAAGTAGGATAAGGTATTGACATAGAGAATAAACATAAGAGGAGGTTTGCAGACTTTTAGTATAGAGCGCCATATTGATGATTTGAAGAGGGAGAATCAACACACAAAAACAGGGGTCCTTATTTGGTATTACATGTCCATGTTGTCTTTATTTTTTGTTAGTTCCTGTTATAACATTTGTGATGTTTTGTCTTTTCATATAATTTGAATAATGTTTATGTCTAATTGTCATTTTCCTGCCATCTCCTTGATATGAATGGTGGTTTTAAGAAATATATTGGCAAGTTATGCGAGGTACATGTACTTTGAAAGACTTGACTTATATATAGAAATAAACAAAAAAATTCAGAAGTTATCATATTCTCATCATTACTCATCATAAATGTGATAAATTCAAATAAAATGATAATATATTATGAACTAACGTTTGAACATATTTAATAAATAGTTTCCAATTCATGATAGTAACAAATTATTGCAACAAACTATATTAAAAAAGATTTCACTTTTTGTGTTTACTCTGTGAAGGAAAGTACACTCTGACATGTTGACCCTCTACACACAACCTCCGTATCTCCCAGCGTACTTTATCATTGCATTCACTACAGGAGAAATCAAACTTCTCCTCTGTAATATGTTTATAGCACCTCTTGTTAGGAGTAGTCCAAATATCCTGAACTAATTGTAAACTTCTCTTCATATTTTCCTTTTCTACTTTCAGTTTATCACATGTGATCTCAAGTCTACTTTCACTTTGTCTCAAATCATTAGCATAATTCCTCATCATGTTGACTTTTTCACTATATATTTTGATAACAACATCTTTGTCAAGAAGTTTGTATTCCGGTGAACTTTCAAGCTCTTCAACTGTCCTTGTCTTGGCAAACTCAAAGCAGACTTTGAATAGATTTTTTAATCCATGTTTTTGAGCTAGATAGAGAGACTGAATCGATCTCTCCTGATTCAGTAGGAATTCCTCACATCTCTTCTTTATTCTTTCTATTTCATATTCTTCTGATAGTTCTAATAAATAACTCACATTTTCCTCTGAAAATGAAAAAAAAAATCAGAATCATTGAAGAAGAGGTAAATCATGCATGGAAGTAAATGATAGTTCTGGAGGGTTTTTCATAAAACAGGAGTCTTTTTGTTTGTGTTGTTGGGTTACTGTCTTTGTGTACTCTTTCTGGTGTACCAGACATCCTTTGTGTCTAAACTTTTCATATGTCATGAACGAGGCCATGAACTGTGGATTCATTTATTTGCATAACTTACATCATGTACATGTTAAAGTATTGCTATTTTAGGTTTAATATTTACATTATCAAAATTACAAAAAGGCGAGACATATCTCTGTGATTACAATTTATATGAATAAAAGCTTAATAAGTAACACTTCATTTAAACAGATTGTTAGTTCATTTATCTATAAAAAAAATTTACACAAGCAAAATAAGTTTGAATGAATGATGTAATTGTTTGGTGTATTATGGTATTTTAACTCAGGTGTTAGTTTATGCAGATAATTAAAATTTCAAATCACATAGAAATTCATAGTTTTCATGTAAATATAGCTTATTGATTTGAAACAAATCACATCATGACTAATTTACCAGAGGGGCAATAACAGTTCAGACTTACCAGATTATGCTTCTGGTTTCTGTGTTGTCAATGGGAGATAACTCCTATCAAACTTACCAGATATAGGTTTCTGTGTTGTAAATGGGAGATAACTCCTATCAAACTTATCAGATATAGGTTTCTGTGTTGTCAATCAGAGATAACTCCTTTCTGACCTACCAGATATAGGTTTCTGTGTTGTCAATCGGAGATAACTCCTTTCTGACTTACCAGATATAGGTTTCTGTGTTGTCAATGGGAGATAACTCCTTTCTGACTTACCAGATATAGATTTCAGTGTTGTCAATGGGAGGTAACTCTTGTTAGACTTATCCGATATAGGTTTCTGTGTTTTCAATGGGAGATAACTCCTTTCTGACTTACTAGATATAGATTTCTGTGTTGTCAATGGGAGATAACTCCTATCAAACTTACCAGATATCGGTTTCTGTGTTGCGTAGATACAATGCAGTAGTTCTGTAATCTCATTCAGTTTCTTGTCAGCCAGAAATATTTCCTTGGCTTCCTCAGGGTTCCCATAATCCTCTAGAAACATCCGCCTCCATACTCCTGACCACTCGGCTAGGTAGGATTTATGTACAAACAAGTTAGTACCCTCGACAATCAGGGTTAGGTCACTCAGCTGATCCGGCTGTGTAAAATCATGGAGTACAGAGTCATCCATTGCTGCTCTTCATCTTGAGTGAGATCTTTGAAATAAAAATGAAAATACACCATAAATGAAATATAAAGTCCAAAATTACCAGGGAAAAAAGCATGCAAAAAAAAAATAGATGGAACCTGAATATATAGATTACCAATCTTATATACTGACTTTATCGTCCTGAACATGCATGAATTATTTGCCTTTAGAAATTAAGCAACCAACAATCAATCAAATAATCTATTTATTATATTAAAAAAAGGGGGGAGGGATCTGACTTTGTAAAGTTAGATTAAGACAATTGGAATGCTCCAACATGCAAACATATATAAGCTATGACACTGGCAAGGGCCCTTAGTAATAGAGTTCTTTTAAATTAAGCTTTTGAATCTAATTAAAATTTGAAAAATGTACAAGTTAGAAAAATAAAACTACTTACATGTGTAAGATCAATAAATTCTATGCATTGTGAAGAAATATTCTCAAATAGCATGTAGTAAACTGAAGTGTCATAGTTAGTTGTAAGTATTCAGTATATACTATGTTTGGGATTTAAAACAGAAAAAAATCAATATTTTACTGTAGTATTTACGCCCAAACTTTAAAAACTTGAAGAGGATTTTTAATCAATTTGATTAGCTGTAGGTAAATAAATTTCATTGAAATGTAAAGAATGGGCAAAAACCATAAATCTTTTATTAATTTTATTAATAAATTTCTCTAGATATAATTATTATGCAAGTGAAATTTGAAAGTGGGAAGTAATTTTTTTTTCAATCATGCTTGCCCACAACAATGACAATCTTTTGAATTAGCAAAAATATAAAATATTTCTGATCTTGCACATCACAGTCTGATGGGTCAGGATTGAAGATGTTATATTCGTCTGAGGTATTCTTTTCAAAATTAAGGTTTGGAACAACAATACATTAAAATCAATGTTGAAAATGAAGATTTTTTTCCAGAACTATATAGCTCTGCAAAAGTAAGATTAACCTAAGAAATGATCAGGCTGCATCTGTCTTAGCGAGTTTACTAAATCAAAAATAAATTGTTGGAATAATGCCAGCCTGTCAGTTTCAAAGAAATATCTCCAGAATGAATTTTATTTAAGAATTGAATGCTCTTTTTTGTAAATTTATTGGGGTGTAAAAGCGTTGACCGAAGTACATTTTGTATGAAGCGCGGAAGCGCTTCATACTAAAAATTTGCGCACGGTCAACGCTTTTACAACCCTATAAAGTTACAAAAAAAAGCATTCAATACTTATAATTACATTTTTACCTATTGGATCATGAAAACACCCCTTTTATCAAGTTTTTATTTCATTTACCTGTGCACTTTATTGTGGGACCTCGTGTCATCATGAATGAAAAGTTGCATTGTGTAATGCAATTGATTAAGGAATGTCACGAAATTGCTAGTTAGCCAATCAGAATAACGTATTATAATGAAGCATACATCTAATGTAATTATTTAAAGGAAATATGTGCTTCACTGACTTTAAAGCAAATTCTATGAGACATGATGATATACAGAAAAAATTGTATACCTATTAAAATCTAATACAGATACAGATTACTTGAGTCTTTAATGTTTCACAGCAATCTAAAAATTGATTATTTTCTCCACTAAGAATTCTTTCTATTTTAATTAACTGGATTTTTGTGACAAAAATGTCGGTTATTGATTTGGGGATGTACGTCGGGCGGCCGGGCGGGTGGCAACTAAATGTTGTCCGTGCATTTACTCATGAACTGTTTGACCAAAGCTTTTCAAATTTTAATATGTTGTTACAGACAACAAAATGAAAGTCAAGTTCAATAATGAGGATTTTGACTTTTACTGTTCAGGAGTTATGGTTCTTGAAAGATTGAAAAATGGCATTTTCAGTCGTGTCCGTGCATTTACGCATGAACTGTTCAACCAAAGCTTCCCAAATTTTAATATGTTGTTACTTAAATGACAAAATGGAGGTCAAGTTCAATAATGACGATTTTGACTTTTACCGTTCAGGAGTTATGGTTCTTGAAAGATTGAAAAATGGCTTTTCCAGTCGTGTCCGTGCATTTACGCATGAACTGTTCAACCAAAGCTTTTCAAATTTTAATATGTTGTTACTGATGACAAAATGGAGGTCAAGTTCAATAATGAAGATTTTGACTTTTAGCGTTCAGGAGTTATGGTTCTTGAAAGATTGAAAAATGGCATTTTTTGAACTTTAATATTTAATTTAGTTTTTATCTTATTTTGTTGTACATTGTACTCACCTTTCAGAATTTGAAATAACAATTTTTATTACTCTAAAGTTTTAAAACTATATTTGAAACAATACACTTTTTCTTGAGTATTTGTGGTTTAGAGTTAAAAATGTATATTAATTGTCCAATTTGAAGCTGAAAGTTAATTTCAATCCAGGGTAACCTACAGACTATAGATTTCAAGTGTCTGTTTATACAAAAATCAAATAAAATGTGCACTTTAAACTTTAGAAAATTGATTTTTCAATTTATACAAATGTCAAACCACCTATTTTCTTATATCCTTCACAAATATCTATTATCTTCTGTATAAATGTTTTACTAAACTTTAGGCTCAAACTTTAAAAACAAAATATGTTGAGTATAAATGTCACAGTTCTGGTCACAATAGAAGAATTACATTTTAACAATTGTAAATATTTGTTTAAAGTATTTTGTTTTTTTTAATTTTTGAACTGAAATAATCCATCATTATGGGTTGTTGTAAGAAAGAAGAATGTAAGAGCTAAAATTATTGTTGTTTTGATCACTACAGGGGGTAGGGATTTTGATGCTGTCACTGGTCGTTTAACCTTGTCATACAAATATTGTAAAATTCTGGTGTCATTTAATTTTTTCTCAGCTCTAATCTATTTTGAAATTATGAAGTAAATTTGAAATTTCAGCCTCGTTTTTTGCAATGTATTAAACCTCATTAGAAAATTAGAAAATTTAGCAAGTTAGTTAAAAATATGATTTTATAACAAAGTAGACTGTTAGAAACCTGCAGTTTTCCTGAACAGTTTGTCTTTTTGTATAATTTGAATATTTTACTCAAGTGATTATTTTGTATTCCCTGGAAAATTCTGCAAATTTTTATCATTGAGTAGGATTATTAAGATGGAATTGCTATTTGAAGTTGAAAAGATGTAGATAAATACTATAATCCCTGTATTTAAAATGAATGACTTGTTTAAATTCTAAAACAATGTATTGCCAGTCCTTGCCCTTCTAGAGTGAATTACAATAATCATGATAATGTATACTGTATAAAACTCAATAGTCATGAACATGGTGTAAAAGGTTACAATTAAGTCTTTTCCATAATAGATATTTTTGGTTAAAAATAAAGTATATATGATAAAAATTCATGACCGTTAATAATGATTAAACAAACCAAATTTTGCAGCATCAACAATTAACAGGCAATTATTTGAACTTGGAATTATTTTTAATTATGGAATTTGCTTGATTTCTTGTTATTGAAATTTTCAATAAATTCCACATTTATTCTGTACTGAAATGTTCTGTGCTGCGCACAACACTTTCTATTACAAAGAAAATAGAATATTTTCAATAGAATGTACTGTGCCGCGCACAACACTATATAACCAAAATACATTGTATGGAAAGTGTTATTATTCCGCTCAAAAGATCATAATACCAAATATTACATGGAATTTATCAAAAATTTTAAACACAAGAAATTAGGCAAATTCCATAATTAAAAATAATTCCAAGTTATAAGCCTGTTAATTGTTATTCTTACCTTTGAGTTATTGATCATCCATACTTATATATATATATTTCCCAGGTAAAATCCAGGTGAGAAATTTAATTACTTTATGCTGAAAGATTTACCCAGGTATTCATTACAGAATAAGTACAAATGTATACTGTATAAATATAAGTCAGAAATTTAAATTTATAACATTTGTTAGATTTAATTGAATTAGGTCTATAAATATTTTTTGGTTGACAGCATATTGTGAGAAAAGTAAATTTAATTTATTAAAATTATATTTAATATTTGTTTAATTATTGGTCCATTAATTTTATCTGGGTGCTTA
Source organism: Mytilus edulis (assembly GCA_019925275.1). Classification (NCBI taxonomy): domain Eukaryota; kingdom Metazoa; phylum Mollusca; class Bivalvia; order Mytilida; family Mytilidae; genus Mytilus; species Mytilus edulis. The sequence goes on from CM034362.1 coordinate 90,911,998, forward strand.
AAATAGTACAAAAGAGGGCGAAAGATACCAGGGGGACAGTCAAACTCATAGATCAAAAACAAACTGATAATGCCATCATGGCTAAAAAATAGAAAGACAGACAGTTTGAAATGCTGGATCATGAATTTTTCTTGACCTAATTTCAGGGAGGCGGGTAAAAATGCATTCCTTTATAGGTTTCTTTCAGCTTTTGAATGGTACATTGTTAGAGGTGGATAACAAAAATCAAGAAAAAAATTGTTTATATAAAGGAAAAACACCTTCAGCAGCATAATAACTTAAAACAAGATGTTTCCCAAGCTGTCTGTTAATCTACTCTAGCTCTTGGTTTAGGGTTCTTTACCATGCAAAATCTGAATAAGTATATGTATTTAAAAATATTAAAAAAAAATCCATGATTATTTTTGATACCATGTTTATTTATGTTTGTTTTTTTAATGTTTACGCCAAAGTTGACCATTTGTGTAAAGTGAGACTTTTTTTTTTCTTCAAATTTGATTTTTCATCAACTTTTATCTAGAAAGTGTTTTGCTTCATTATATATGTAGCTTTCTAAGCAATCAACTGTACATGCTAAAATCATCTGTCTGATTTATTGTTTATTTATTTATCAAAAGTTACATAAGTTATGTGTATTGAAGATTTTACAGTTTATCTGATTTACCTTTTAAAAATGTAAATAGACTAAAATCATTTGTTTATTTACTTCTTGTTGAATTATTTTATCTTTATGATCTCTTCACCAGATTTAATGGGGTTAAACTTATATTATGTCAAAGAAATACATGTAGTTTTCTAATGATAAAAATAATGTGTTACAATCTTTGCAAACAGATAGAATTTTCACTAAATTGTGTTTTCTATATCAATTTTATGTCCTTAGTGTCTTAGTAATCCCAGTAGTTCACTCTAAATTTAGTTGACAATGATAGCTTAGGTTCTCCTGTCATAGATGATATGAAAAAGAAGATGTGGTATGATTGCCTGAGACAACTCTCCACAAGAGACAAAAATGACATAGACATTAACAACTATAGGTTACCGTATGGCCTTCATCAATAAGCAAAGTGATAGTCAGCTATAAAAGGTTTCAAAATGACAATGTAAAACAATTCAAAAGAGAAAACTTAAAAAGCCTTATTTATATATAAAAATGAACGAAAAACAAATATGTAACACATAAACAAACAACAACCACTGAATTACAAGCTCCTGACTTGGGACAGGCACATACCTAATGATAATAATGATAGTTCTCTTTGGGTACTTGGGCCTCCTACACCAAAAAAAAAAGAACTAGCAACCATGACATAGCTATGGTGGCTGAAGGTGGCATTAGATACTAACAAAAAAACAAACATATAATTGTTAATGTCCGTGTCATTTTGGTCTCTTGTGGACAGTTGTCTCATTGGCAATCATACCACATCTTCTTTTTGTCGAGCCTTCGACTTTAGTCGAAAAAGCGAGACTAAGCGATCCTACAATTGTCGTCGGCGTCGTCCACAAATATTCACTCTGTGGTTAAAGTTTTTGAAAATTTAATAACTTTCTTAAACTATACTGGATTTCTACCAAGCTTGGAAAGAAGCTTGTTTATGATCATAAGATAGTATCCAGAAGTAAATTTTGTAAAAATAAAATTCCATTTTTTCCGTATTTTACTTATAAATGGACTTAGTTTTTCTGCAGGGAAACATTACATTCACTCTGTGGTTAAAGTTTTTAAAATTTTAATAACTTTCTTAAACTATCTTGGGTTTGTACCAAACTTAGACAGAAGCTTGTTTACGATCATAAGATAGTATCCAGAAGTAAATTTTGTAAAAAAATAAATCCATTTTTTCCGTATTTTACTTTTGAATGAGTTTTTCTGCGGGGAAACACTACATTCACTCTGTGGTTGAAGTTTTTAAAATCTTAATAACTTTCTTAAACTATCCTGGGTTTGTACCAAACTTGGACAGAAGCTTGTTTATGATCATAAGATAGTATCCAGAAGTAAATTTTGTAAAAAATTAAATCCATTTTTTCCGTATTTTACTTATAAATGGACTTAGATTTTCTTCCAGTTAACATTACATACAGTCTGCAGTTAAAGTTTTTAAAACATTTGTTAGATTCAAAAACTATCCTGGATTTTTACCAAACTTGGACAGAAGCTTATTACAATCAAAAGATAGTATCAAGAGGAATATTTTTATTGATTTTTTTTCTCACTTTTGTTGAGCCTGCGATTTACAGCAAAAGTAGGCGAGACACCGGGTTCTGTGGAACCCTTACAAATTTTTTATATATAAATTTTGTCAAATAAAATGTAATAAATTGTATATGTGATAAATAAGAAATAAAAGAATTGGTAATGATTTTTTTATGAGATATATTTAATGAGTACTGATTTCCACAGGACCTTGATATATGACTTGGGGAGGATTTTGAAATGGTAGCTGCACATTTATACCTATAATTCTTTGTTAAGACCCCCCTGTGAGAGAAAATAGGACATTTAAAAATACAATTAAAACATTGAGGGTGGCTTACCTTTAAAATGTGTTATAAACAAGTGATGATTGTTTCTCCTTAATAAAATCACCTTTATATAAATATTAATACTAGGGTCATTATAAACAGAATAAAAGTCAACTTTTAGTTACAATTTATTATACTAATATGCTTGGCATTCTGACAGAATTTCCTAATCAATTTTTATTTAATATATTTAAATTACATATTAATCTGAGATCAAAACCCCTTAGACGTATTTGATCTTTGATAATGACTTTGTTCACATTTCACTTGTAACATGGAATTAGTTTGCCATAGATAATAGGTATCAACGGGAAATGATTTATTGTATGACAAATCGTTCCTTTCCATTTAGTATTTTTCTTCTGTAACTGCATAACATAAAACATTTGGACACTAAAGATAACTTGCATTTAGTATGACTGGTATTTAAACCAAAAGTAATACCCCCTCATCTCTTTTTATTCAAATCACAATACAATAAGACAACTTCAAGTGGAAACATCCTACCTTCTCTATATAACATTTAAAAAAACTTATTTTCTAATTTTAACCATATATCAGTTGATGACAATAGGTACAATTGTGTAGAAGTGATTATTTTTTATTAATCCTTTGTAATATATACAAAGAAGACGTGTTGGAGAGTTGTCTTATTGGTATTCATACCTCATCTTCTTTAGTCTTTGAAAACTTTAACTAAACTCATGATTCTTTCAATTATCTGATGAAATTGAGAATGGAAATGGGGAATGTGTCAAAAAGACAACAACCCGACCATAGAGCAGAAAACAACTGAAGGCCACTGATAGGTCTTCAACACAGTGAGAAAACCCTCACTCAGAATGTATGCTTCATCTGGTCCCTAAACAAAAAGCTTTAACTGAACATATTTTCTATAAAGTTATACAGTTCAGGATGTTAGGTTTCCAATGTATCGTACAGTAATAGGTTTGCATGACTTTTTGATAGTTTTGGTTTGAATACAGCTTTAGTTGACAAAACATGTGTCTAATGTTCTTTATTTTTAAGCCTGACATCAGACATGTACCTTTTATAATCACCATTGCACAATCCATTTTATATTTACAGATTCTGGAATCTAAACCCAATGGTTTATGGAGCACTCGATTTCCTGTAGAATATAAAGAAAGATTCCAAGAAGATCCACCAGGAAATCTACTGGAGTTGGTGAAGGCTTGGAAAGATTTATCTCGTGTAGAATTGTAAGTTTGGTAGTGGAAATGAATCAGTCATAGGAATGAAAGATTATTCTTTATTTTATAAAATTGTTTTGTTTGGTTTTTCTGTGTGATAACTAATTCCATCCCATGTACATGATGTATGTGGAATAAGATGGTTTTTTTCTATGAAGTCATTAGATTGAGATTTGTGTGTACTGAGATTTTTGCTATATAACCTTGCAAATCAGAAACTCCCTCTTGTCTCCTTTACTTTTGATAATCTTTAATTATCTCCTCATGGAAGAGCAACCTAACAAAAACCTGCTACATATTTGCATATTATATCATGAAGGTGTTAGTATTGTTAATAACACCTAGCATAAATACTTGACAACCTATAAAAAATCAGATTACACAATGCTTTATAATTTCAAAAATAATGAAAATTCCAGAAGGGTACAGACAATATTTTTTAGATTTTATATTAATGAACAGAAGGGTCCTACTTAAAAGCGCCCGGGTGAAGAAAAGCGCCTGGAGATTAAAAAACACCGCCCGGGAAAAAGGAAAGGAGCCCAGGGGAACGTAATATATTACAAATCTCTAGCTGCCAATTGTAATAAAGCTGATCTGTATGCGTATTCATCTGACTGGTCATGGGAAAAACACCCTTTGCATGAATAATTCACATTTTTGTCTGTGAGGAACATCTCAAAGTCTGCCAATTCCAGCTCTTCACATCGAAGGTGATACCACGTATCACAATTGTCGCAGCAGATAGTAGCATCGTTCATATCCCCATTTATATTAGGACAAATTAACAAGCAATATTTTTTTTTCCGGAAAACATTTTGTGTTATAAAATATTATTATATTATTCTCCCGGGCGCCTTTTCTTTTCCCCGGACACTTTTTCTTCACCCAGTCGCTGAGTCCCAGGCACTTTTTAGTAGGACTGGAACGGAAACACATTTTATTTACATGTATTTTTTATAATAACACAGTTTATTTTAAAAGTATTTTCTATTTACAGTAACACACTAACAAATACAGAAGTATTCTATCCTGTAAAAGAAACATCACCACCTCCTGTACAAGCCATTCCATCTCCTAAGAAAGATGTTCCAGTTCTTACACAAATTCCATTTCCTGTCCAAAACAGTTCTCAGGTAATTCTACTTCCTGTCAAATAAGTAAACTCATCATACATACCAGGGTTAAATTTTGTATTTACGCCAGACGTGCGTTTCACCTACAAAAGACTCATCAGTGGCGCTTGAATCCAAAATAGTTAAAAAGGCCAAACACAGTACGAAGCTGAAGACCATCAAGATTAATTCTGAGATAGTTCTATACTTTTAAAAGTTATCATTCCTGTTTATTGATGTTATGTTTACTTATTAGTTATTGTTACTTGGTTATTGGTGTTTAACACCATGTTAAGCTCTTTTTGTTCAAGACACATTTTGAATTCATGCACTGTCCCATAAATTTCTCATGTCGCAATGCTTATGGTATAACATCACTGTAAGAACAGATTGGTCAATTTCGTCATTTACACATATTAACCTCTGGTCAACTTGTGTAACTCAATCATAAAAAACAACTCACTATTAGTGTGTTCATGGCATATACTATGGATTCATTATTATTCGTTGGATACCAGTTTTCTTGGGTTTCATGGGATCAGGTGAACCACAAATTCAAATCTTCAATGAATTACAAACTTTTTATCAGCTTTTTTTGCAAAGATTGGCAAAACCTTGAAATCAAATATCCTTGAAAATGCAAGTTTTCGTCTGACCTCAATCAACGAAAATTGATATTCACGAAAATAAATGAATCCACAGAAGTTTTTATTGGTGGAGAAGGCCTCAGGAGAGAGTCACTGACCTTCAGTAGAAAACAAGATGGCTGCTTAACGTTCAGAAGAAAAACTGACGATCTTAGTAAATTAAATAGATATAAGTCACACACTAGCTGAGTTGCACTGTCAGCCTTGTTAGGCTGTTTGTCATTGTAGAGTATTTAAAAAATATAAACAGAACCCAACTTATTGATTGACATCTCTGTAAATGAATAAAAATATTTCTACTTTCTTATGATTGCAGAGAAAAGACTTCAAAATTCCACAAGGGAAAACACTTCCACTGGGGTAAGTTTTCGAGGGTGAGAAGGAAAAAGTTAGGAAAATGAATAGCTATTTTGTTATAAAAAAATCACATATATGCACAAATTATAGCTAGTCAGGTTTAAGGGCATACGATACAGTTACAGGGAATGTAATGACGTTGCTAACGTTAAATGTTATTTTCACGACGTCAAACTATGACATATCGGGAAAAGATGCATTTTTCGACAGATTTTTATCATTCAAACTGATTTAATTTGAAAACGAGTGCATGGACCCCTATTTTTTAAAACAGCAATTTGTTTCATTTTTCAAGGAGATTATGTGACCCAAATTTTATAAATCTGTAAATAGCGCAATTTTTTTAATTTTGATAAACATGCAGCAAAAAATGACGTTTTTTCCTCTATTCATGAACATTTGATAAATATAGAGTTATTTCGGAATAAAAATTGCATAATTTTTAATGATACTTATAAAATACAGAAATTACCGATTATTTAACAAAAAACAATTTGTGTTTATCTTTTAAAGCAAAAAAGTTACGTCGTTCTTTCGAAAAAGAAAATACGGACACAAATCTGAATTTTGAGCAAATATACAAAATTTCGACCTCATTTTACTCAAAAAGTAGCACATGAAGGTATATTTTTTATGACATATTTGATTTAATCAGGTAAAAAATAGCCTGTATGCAAATTTTCATCAACTTGTAAATACAGGTTCAAAACTATCGTATGCCCTTAAAACTTCACTCTTTCCACTGAGGTATTCTAATACAAAATTAAAAGTGGGATTTTTTACATCTGTTATTTTAATCTTGAGATCTTTCTTATGTCTGTTACTAAATAAAACTCTTTACAGAAGGAAAACAATCACAAAAGATCCAGACTCAATCAATTGAGGAAATCCTTACTGCATTTTTGAACCTCTACATTTGTCATGTTAATATCTCTTCTTTAAAATGGAGTCTGAAATTTGGTGTATAATGTAAAAAAAAACACTCCAAAAATGTGATTAATATAGACCAGTCAAAGTTGTTCATTTTTTTTTTAATTAGAGGATAAATGCCTTTGATTTTTTTTTAATTAGAGGATAAATGCCTTTGATTTTTTTCAGCTGAAAATTGTAAAATATTTGAATCTGAAATATATGTGCCATGGCCATCTCAGACAAACCAAACTATTGTTATATTACATATACTCAATATAGTTTTTTATCACACAATACAATTTAATTTCTGCACAAAATCTTTTATGACACACAATTGAAAAATTCTCTGTATCTTGACTTGGTTAGATAGTTGTCATAGTGTTAGTCACACGACACCAAAACACCTAGATCTTTCAGATAAGTCTAATTGAAATGCATCAAATTTTGATTGTCAGACTTTCATAAACAACAGGGTTTATATAAGTTTTTGTTTTACAGAGAAAAGGTTGTTGTGTACATAACCTATATACACAGTATTGGGTGTTTTTGTGTCCAGTTGGAAGATAGTCCCATAGAGGAGATTGTTGAAGGTTTAGCCAATATAGAAAAGGTATTTATGATAGAGTATTAGTGCTATGTTTGCCAACAAATGGGTCAATATCCCTAGAGGAACTCAAAAGTCATGGTTAAACAAAAAATCTCTGTGTAGTGATATTGGACATGTTTCAGTTTTTTTTACAAATGACTGAGCTTAACTATTTGTGGTGATTAGGAAAGTAGATAGGAAAATAAAATAAATGTGTAAAACTATGGGGCTATTAAATGTGTTGAAAGTATTAAATTTTCAAAGAGCTTGTTGTGTTAAAAAAATGATTTTTTACAACAAGGAGCCGCATCTTGAAAGGATGTTTGGGGTATGCTTATTTACAGGAAAAATAATCTCACCCAATTGCTGCATAACGATTTACAATATAAAAAAGAAGATGTGGTATGATTGCCAATGAGACAACTATCCACAAAAGACCAAAATGACACAGACATTAACAACTATAGGTCACCGTACGGCCTTCAACAATGAGCAAAGCCCATACCACATAGTGAGCTATAAAAGGCTCCGATAAGACAATGTAAAACAATTCAAACGAGAAAACTAACAGCCTTATTTATGTAAAAAAAAAGAACGAAAAACAAATATGTAACACATAAACAAACGACAACCACTGAATTACAGGTTCCTGACTTGGGACAGGCACATACATAAATAATGTGGAGTGGTTAAACATGTTAGCGGGATCCCAACCCTCCCCCTAACCTGGGACAGTGGTATAAACCACCTATTGCTAACAGTACCTTATCAAATAGAGCTATTCAGAAAAAATAAGATTTACAAATGAACTATGAAATTAAGGTACAGATCAAATGAAACAGTCAAACCTACCATTCAAACATGTTACAATCATTCCATACATCAAGTATACCATGAATATACTTGACCATTTATACTTGACCTATTAATCTTTTGTACTATTTTATATTTTTATGAATATCATCATGTATCCGTTAAAATCTGGTTGCAGTGATGGTATAAACTATTTTTTTTTGGCTTGATGTTTCAAAAGTTAGAAAACATAGATGATTCATACATTATGTACAGATGGCGTATGTTAAAAAGATTTCAACTGGAATGTGTTCATTGTCCTTGGCCTTATCCTTATTTGGTGTTTGGAATGATTGCAACCTTTGTGAATAGCGGGTTTTATTTTACCTTCGCTTTATTTTTATGGTTAATTGGTTAATTTTTTGTTCTGATTTGCTCTGTTTATCAGGTACAATAAGCAATAGATCAACTATTTTTTGGTTTATGGAAAAAGTATCAAAAGGGAGATAATTCATAATACTTAGTAATTTGCATGGAAATTCAAAATTACCTGGCTGTGATTAATAAATGTTTGTAGAAAAGATGAGTTTTGGAGAAAAAAATTAAAAAATGGCTATCCATTGTAATGACCAAAATGACGACTTGTATGTAAGAATTATTTAGAAAATTAGTGATTTTAAAATTGGTATTTAACAAGAAAAGCTAGGCCCTGAGATCAATGATATATGTGTTTAAAAGGAGTTTTGGAATAAATGTATAAAATTGTAATATAATTTTCTTTTTAGGAACTAGTCCCCTTAAAAAGTGATTTAACTAAAGGTAAATTTGTGGCAGCTATGTATAGTACTGATGGCAGCTGGAGTAGAGCAGAAATCCTGTCTGATTCCCCTGAAAATGTATGTACTTCTATAGTGAGAGGTTTAGCTAGTTATAAAACCAGATTCAATCCACCATTTTCTACATAAGAAAATACCTGTATCAAGTCAGGAATATGACAGTTGTTATCTATTCGTTTGATGTGTTTTATATTTTGATTTTGCCATTTGATTAGGGATTTTTCAAAATTTTCATCAGAGTTCGGTATTTATGTGATTCTACTTTATACTACATGAAGCTTATTTTAATTTGTAGAAATCAATTCTGTCAAACAAGTCACAATAATAACTTTATTTGATATTTTACCTATTATGCCTTTATACTTTAAGACCATCATGTATTATTTGTGAAGTAGATACAGAATATTTATCTTGGTTTCTTCTGATTATAATAAATACATTTAAAGTAAATTTATATTGCACTACTGCGGATTCATTTATTTTCGTGGTTTCAGTAAACATTGCATTTTTGTGGTTTTGCCAAAAGTCTGCATACAAGCCTATAGAAAATTTGTGTTTTTTTTAACATTTGAATTTGTGGTTTACCTTTATCCACGAAATCCACAAAAATTGATATCCCACGAAAATTATAAATCCACAGTTGAAAATATAGAATATCTTGTGAATTTACCTTCTCTTTCTCTTTTCAGTCTGTGATAAATGTTTTATATGTTGATTTTGGTAATGATGAGAAGTGTGAGTCCTGTAATACACGATGGCTGTCAGAGAAAATATCAACCTACCCCGTCCAAGCTATTTACTGCACATTATATGGTATACAGCCACTTCAGGTATTTATATGATTTTTATGCTCCACTTAGGGGCATTAGGGTCTTCTGTCTCTGTGTCTGATCATTGGTCCAACTATTAGTCTGTCTGTCCTGCTTCAGGTTAAAGTTTTTGATGAAGTTGAAGTCCAATCAACTTGAAACTTAGTACACATGTTCCCTATGATATGGTCGTTTTGATTGTAATTCCAAAGTATAGTTTTTACTCCAATTTCACGGTCCTCTGAACATAGAAAATGGTAGTGTGGGTGGGGCATCCGTGTACTATGGACATTTTTAAATTGTAAGTTTTTTATACCCCATTTATGGGCATTATGTTTTCTGGTCTGTGCGTCCGTCCGTCTGTTTGTCCGTTCATCTCTTATGCCCCATTAATGGGCATTATGTTTCTGGTCTGTGCATCTTTCCATCTGTACGTCTGTTCATCCATTTGTCTGTTCGTCAGTCTGTCCTGCTTCAGGTTAAAGTTTTTGGTTTAGGTAGTATTAGATGTAGTTAAAGTCCATTCAACTAGAAACTTAGTACACCTATTCCTTATAATATGATCTTTCTAATTTTAATGCCAAATTGATGATTTACCCCCATTTTCACGGTCCTCTGAACATCAAAAATGAAAGTGGGAGTGGGGCATCCTTGTACTATGGACATGTTTTGTTCATTTGTAAATTGTAAGTTTTTGTCGAGACTGCAACTTTTGTTGCAGAAAGCTCGACATAGGAATAGTGATCCGGCCGCGGCGGCGGTGTTAGCTCACTTCTTAAAAGCTATATATTTTAGAAGGTGTAAGACCTGGATGCTTCATATTTTGTATATAGATGCCTCATGTTACGAAGTTTCCGTCAGTCACATGTCCAATGTCCTTTACCTCATTTTCATGGTTCAGTGACCACTTGAAAAAAAAGTTCAGAATTTTTGTAATTCTCTCTGATTATAAGTAATAGGATAACTATATTTAGTATGTGCGTACCTTGCAAGGCCCTCATGCCCGTCAGACAGTTTTCACTTGACCTCGACCTCATTTCATGGATCAGTGAACAAGGTTAAGTTTTGGTGGTCAAGTCCATATATCAGATACTATAAGCAATAGGTCTAGTATATTTGGTGTATGGAAGGACTGGAAGGTGTACATGTCCAACTGGCAGGTGTCATCTGACCTTGACCTCATTTTCATGGTTCAGTGGTTATAGTTAAGTTTTTGTGTTTTGGTCTGTTTTTCTCATACTTTATGCAATAGGTCTACTATATTTGTTGTATGGAATGATTGTAAGGTGTACATGTCTAGCTGGCAGATGTCATCTGACCTTGACCTCATTTTCATGGTTCAGTGGTCAAAGTTAAGTTTTTAAGTTTTGATATTTTTATCTAATATTATATGCCAAAGGTCAACTATATTTGGTGTATGGAAATATATTATGATCTATATGTCAGTCCCGCAGGTTTGATTTGACCATGACCTCAATTGCACGGTTCATTGGACAGTGTTAACTTTTTGTGTTTTGGTCTATTTTTCTTAAACTATAAGTAATAGGTCAACTATATTTGTTGTATGGAAGCATTGTTAGCTGTACATGTCTGCCTGGCATGGTTCATCTGACCTTGACCTCATTTTCATGGTTCGTTGGTCTTTGTTTAACTATCTTGTTTAATGTTAAGTTTATGTGACAGTTGTAATAACGCTTTATACTTAGGACTATCAACATAATATCAATGATTGGTAAAGAAGGCGAGACATTTCAGTGTGTGCACTCTTGTTATTATTATCTGCTTTTGCCAGAATGCTAACATAGCAAAATTGTTTTAACCCTCCCTTTTCCAGCAAAGAAAGAAATTAGCTATGAGCGCTACCTAAATGCTCGTGATGGAAAGCACTGCAGAAACATCTGTTAGATATAGTCTCTGATTTGTATGAACCTTTTTCCTTGATTTTAACAACGTTTTTGTTTAGAAATAGATTTTGACATTACAATATACCATGGTGTAGATAAATTGATCACATATATACTAAGGTGGAAATTGTGCACGCCAGATGGGCACTTTGTCTTCATAAGACTCATCAGTGGCGCTTGAATCAAAAAAGTTTAAAGCACTAAATTATGTACAAGGTTGAAGAGAATTGAGAACCAAAAATTCCTAACACATCAAAGGTAATTTAAATCTAGAAATACCAGAATTCTCAAGTCTCACCATTCTGTGTCCAGAATAATTTCCTCTGAATTGTTATATGCAAGTGTCAATAACACAATCATACCTTTTGTTTAATATGAATATTATTGCTTCACAGGTATTAGTTTTATTATAAGAATATTTTATTATGCCCCACCTACGATAGTAGAGGGGCATTATGTTTTCTGGTCTGTGGCTCCGTTCGTTCGTTTGTCTGTCTGTCCGTCCGTCCATCCGTTCGTCCCGCTTCAGGTTAAAGTTTTTGGTCAAGGTAGTTTTTGATGAAATTGAAGTCCAATCAACTTGAAACTAAGTACACATGTTCCCTATAGTATAATCTTTCTAATTTTAATGCCAAATTAGATATTTACCCAGTTTCAAAGTCCATAAAACATGGAAAATGATAATGTGAGTGGGGCATCCGTGTACTTTGGACACATTCTTGTTTTAAAAGAGAGATGAAAGATACCATAGGGACATTCAAATGTTAAAACATTTTTTTAAGGGAGAAGATGATTGGTCAAAAGATGTGCAAACAAAATTTGGAGATATCGTAAAAGAAGAAGCCTTGATTGCAGTTACCCAAAGTTATACAGGTATAGAAAATACTTTTGACACATTCCCCATTTCCAATCTCAATTTTATTGCCTTTTCTATGTTATGACAAATTACTGTTGGGATTGCATTTTTAAGGATGTTTGCTATACATAGTTTCTTGAATATTTTATATAGTGGGAATCATTTATTTTTTTTCATTGAAAGGAGAAACATTGTGTTTTTGTAGATGTTTGAAATCCCGATTTTTGCATTTTTTGCTATAATAAAAATATCTCAATAATTTCTAAAGGTAAATTTTTCTTAAACTTCTGTAGAAGATTTCTAAGTTAAAGAGTACTTTCAAATTTCTAATTCAAAATTGGAAGTTACAGACCTAGTTTCATCTTTAAAATAAATAGAATACAAATACATAGAAATTAACAAAATTATGAAATTTTTCCATATTGAGGAACCATTAAATGATGAAATTGGTTAAAGTTTATCATTGTTTATAGAGAGAATTTCTTTACATAATTACTTCCTTAAATACAATAAGGTAGACTCACAGGCCTTTCGGTTCACGAAAAAATAAAATAAAAAAACAATTTGTTCTCTCAAATTCAATATAATTATCTGCCCTTGATTTTTAAAGGATTTTGTCTGAAAACTTATAAAGAATTATATGATGTTTTGATACATTACTAGGCACGGTTCATACAGTCACAATAGCAATATCAGAAGAAAGACAAGAAATTAAAATCAGTATTTGAATTTTACATAGAAGAAGAAACGTGCAATATATAGTTTTTATAAAAAAGAATCCATAACCGAACAAATTAAATCAATATTACCAAGAATTGAAACTTAAATTTGATGGCTTTTTAGATAAATCAGTTTCAAAAGAATGAAATTTGCACATAGCATGCATAGTTTTGGTATAACATATAGTTTTTGTCTATATAGATGATGGGATTTGTGAGGTGGACCTTTACTTAAAAGAAGACAGTGAAATCTCTATTAACCAAAAGTTGATAGAACTGGGTCTGGTACGACCTCTGGAAGAAATTGTGATAGAAGACAGCATCTCAGAGGCAGGGTCTGACATAGAACCAGGTAACTACTAACACAACAAATCCCAGAAATGTGATTGTATGCTGTCTTACTTTTGGTGCTAATACAGATCCTTAGAATTGGAAACTTATTATATTAATTAAACAGCTTGATATGTTTAACATTGGGAAAAAGTAAAATCACAAAAATATTAAAGTCCAAGGAAAATTCAGAACAGAAAGTCCCTAATCAAATTGCAAAATTATATTCCTGACTTGGTACTGGCATTTTCTTAATAGATATTAGAAGATGTGGTATGAGTACCAATGAGTCAACTCTTCATCCAAGTCATAATTTGTAAAAGTAAACCATTATACATTATAGGTCAACGTACGTTTTCAACAGGCCTCCCTTTTTGTGTGAAAAATTAGTGAATCACTGAAGCATGACTGGAGCAGGTCCCCCTTATAAAAGTTCTGGATCCGCCACTGATGTGTACGAATAAGATTAGTTATAACTTTATTTTTATTTTAGAGCAACTTAAATTACCAGAAGAGAATGAATGGGATGTCTACATTTCTTTCATAAACCAATCATCTAATTCTGTGGTGCTCCGGCTTGTAGGAGAAAATTATTCTGTACGTATGAATTATTTTTTATAAACAAAACCTATAACTTTGTGATGCTCCCAGGAGTTGGAGAAATTATTCTTTATATATGAATCTACTTTATAAACCAATCCTTTATCTCTGTGATCCCAAAAGGTGACTAGGGAATAGAAATATGGTGACTACAGGTCTTCTTCTAACCAGTATTAAAACCCTTGTCAAAGTGGGCTGTCCTTTTAGTTGTGAGGGATGTATCAGGTAAGCAACCACGTCAGGTCAGAATGGGGACGTTAAATCTGATGCCTCAAGTGGAATGAGTACCAAGCTCTCTACACGTAAAGAACTCTTGAAAACTTAGAATTATCTTCCTTTGTATAGAATTGCTGTTTAATCAATTACAACCAATGCAATACTTAATTTTACTTCCCATTGATAAATTTAAGCAATCTTTCCCCTCAGTGCTTACAAGCACTTTGATTGTAAACATTTTATTCAGTGATTTATGATTTATAGGAAAAACTTGACGAGTTTGACAATGAATTAGAAAAGAGTTACCAGACCTGTTCGACAGTATGTTCTGTGGAGGTAGATGGTTTATACATAGCACTGATAGATGAATTATACCACAGAGTCAGAGTATTATCCATCATGGACGACACTATGGTAGGTATTGTTTTAAATATATTTGTTACCGGTAGGTGTTTTGTGCAGTTTACAGTGTCTCTTGCTAATTGTAATGTTATTAACAATTGTAATGTTATTTACAAGTTAGGAGTTCATTTCTGTGAATGCATCTCGGCTTTATGCCCCTAAGTGGGCATTATGTTTTTCAGTCAGTGCTTCCATTTGTTCCTTGATCTGTCCCGCTCCTGTTAAAGTTGTTGGACTCAGATTAAAAGTTTTTGGTCAATATAGCTCAGATTTTGCTGAAGTTGAAGTCTAATCAGCTTGAAACTTGGTACAGAAGTTTCGTATGATATGATCTTTCTTATTTAAATGCCAAATTAGAGTTTTTACTCCAATTGCACAGTCCACTAAACATGGAACATTTAAGGCTTCGGTTTACTTTATAGACACATTCTTTTTAAAAAAAAAATATTTTTAGGGACATTGAGTATTTTGTTTTTATATTTAAACATGTTTGTTTTTGTATTCAGATAGAGGTCTACTTCTTAGACCATGGTGATACAGAGAAGGTCAACAAAGATCAACTGAAGACTCTAGATCCTGCAGTCAACAAACTTCTGCCATACCAGGTAAGGTGACTGTCATAATACAGGAAAGGTAATTGCTCATTGTTGAAGGCCTTATGGTGACCCATAGTTGAGTAGATCTACACCATTTGGAGTTTGATGGATGGTGGTTATATTAGCAATCATATGACAGCTTCTTATTTTTATATTAGGTTCAAATATTTTCTCAATTATAGATATAACCATGCTTTGATGTATATGTTTGAAAATATTACCCAGAATGCATTAATTCTAAAAGGCAATATTTTACAGAATTGCCGTCAAAAGTGAAGGGTAATGATTAAGATTGATGACCAATCTTCTAAAACCACGGACAAATCTTCTAAAACCACGGCCCCTCAAATACTGAACTTAAACACCTGTGTGGCTTGGTGCAGGCACCTGTTGACCTCCTGATGGTATTTATTTTTTAATTGTGATTGGCATATAATATTGTATGTATCTTTCTTGTTGTAGGCAATAGAAGTTTCCTTGTATGGTTTAGAGGAAATAGCCACCAACCCAACAACTGTAGACAAACTGTTAGATTTAGCTCTGGCTAAAACATGTGTGGCTGAAATCATCTCAAGGTATGTGTTGTGTTTACTTGTTTTGCTTAAAGTTGCATGTATATTTGTAGCTTCTATACTCTAATATGTTATTGGTACAGGTAGTTAGATATACAGTGAAACCTGTGTTTGGAGACAACTCAACGGAGAGCAAAAAAGTGATCTTATAATACAGGTTTAATCTATATGAAATGCACTACAACTAAAATTAATGGTCTTATAACACCGTGTTTTGCTTCGTACATGTTGTTTCTTAAATAGATTGTACATTCATAATTAACTATGATAATAATGTAAGCATCATATTATTTACTTTCGTTCTGTTTATCCATAATTTGTCCCCCACTACTTTGAGTCGTTATAGATTCTTACAAGGCAGAGACAAACAATCTAGCACGTTGTTTACCAATTAAATATAATGACACAAACAAAAGAAAAAGTTTTATTAGAAACAAATTTGCTTCCAGTTGTACAAAATCACAAAATGTTTTAAAATTATGAACAACTATGTATAATAGATAAATATACCATTTTACAAAATCTAATGGAATATATATGTAAAAGCAAAACTTAGCACCTCCTTAAATGACCTAAATCCCAAAAATAAAAAAATAAAAATCTTTTTTTCTGTTCTGTGGATTCCTGTATATCAAAAAACTAAAAAGTGTTTTATTAAATAATGTGTGCCTTTAACTCATCGTCAAGTTACAGGAGTTAACAATGATAACTTCCCTTAACAATGTCGGATACTGTAACTAAAGTGATTGCATAAAACTTAAAACCGATTGAAATAGCATCTTATTTTTTTGTTGCTTTTTATTATAAAATGTGTGCAGGACAGGGCTTCCAAAACAATCATATATTCTGGACATTTGCATAATGTCCGGTAAAAGTCCGGCTGGGCAAAGCATGAAACGGTCATATACATTTTAGTTTTCAAGGCTTTTTCGGTCATTTTAACATAATTCACGATCTTTTTGATCCAACCTTTTGACTTTAACATCCACACATTTCCGGTCATAAAAGTGACATGATGATTAATTACTATCAAAACAACCCCTACTTCAATACTTCCTAATTTTAATCTAGGCTAATTAGTTGTTGGACAGGTAATATCTACCTGTTCAGGTGACAGGTAAACTATGTTCAGTACCGGACATCGTATAAATTGATCGGTCTATTCACAATTATTTTCTTACATTTCAGCGGTTTGTAGCTCATTGATTTAGTCCAAAAGATTAAAATTATAAGAAATTAGTTTATATATTTCTTTGATGAAAAATCTTAAAAGGTTTAACTGAAAAATCGACAGAACTACATTGAATGAACTAGAAAACATGTGCGCATGTGCAAAGGTGGGAAATTTAATTATGCATCCTTTATTTCTTCAAAATGCTAAAATTATCATTGATACCTGTATCTAAACCTTCATTTCAAGTATTTTGTTGAAGAAATAACGTGGAAAGAGCTTCTTCACTCAGTCATGCTTTGTAAACGTACACGGATTTTACGTATCCGTTTATGGTCCATGTTTTACCATTGTCAAATCAACATCCGGTTTTAGAAAAACGTGATTTTAAAAACGAAAATAAAGTTTTTGACATGTCATTTTGCACAAATAAAGAGTCTATGGCAGATATGAGCATGCTGATGTGCACACTTTGAATGATGCACTGCCAATTTAACAGTTTACATCCAAACATCAAATTCATATAAAAGTAAAGTTTAAAATCGTTTTTTAATCTAATGTCATTATCATTGGAATGGCCATCTGATTACCATAATTGCCTTTTGTGACTAAGTCTTAAGAGATAAAATCGGGATCAGATATAAAATGTCCGGCTGGCTCAAATGTTTTTTGGAAGCCCTGGTGCAGGTATATATTTCCACTGTTCATGATATGTCTAAATGTATTATACTTTATATGCATCTTTTTGTATCCTCTTTTGCATGGAATATCATAGAATTCCTTTTCATATTTATTAGTACAGTTTATACATGTACACTTCATGTCTGTCTGTTATAGCCACAGCCATTAGTCCAGACGGTGTACAGGCGACATCTATTGGCCGATCTGTAATGTCGTTTATGTCTAATAGAGTTGTTACAGCATCCCCTGTCTTTGAGAACATTACCACTCGATTATTCCCTGAGTCTGCAACAATGATTTCTCCCTTTCTTGTAATTGCTATACCTTTTGGATATTTCAGTTCGCCAATATTTGATCCAAAGTCTCCCAGTTTTTGCAAAAATTTTCCATGTTTATTGAACATTTTAATCTGATGGTGACCTGAATCTGACACAAATATGTTCTCCCCGTCTGTTTCTAAGTATGAAGGGTTGTTAAGGGATGGATTAAGGTTCCCATAGCAACCAAACTGTAAAACTATTTCTCCTGAAGGTTTGATTATACTAAGTCGTTCATATATCATATCAGAAACGACAAGTGTCCCATCGTCAAGGGCAACAATGCCATAAGGAAAGTGTAAACTGTCTATCGAACGAGTTATAATTGTTTCTTTATCTTTGCTAATTAGTTTAACACATTTATTAGATTCATCGGTTATGTAAATTTCATTGTCGCGTCCAGTGGTTATACACCTTGGATATCCAGTTTTCATCTGAATGCATTCCAAAGATTTTCCAAATGAATCAAATTTTTGAATGCGTCCTGATCCATTTTCTGCTACCACAAGAGTATCATTCTTAAGAAAAGAAATTCCAAATGGTAGATTTAGACATCCAGGAGTTTGTCCATAGCCTCCAATCTTGAACAGGAATTTTACCTTCTTTGTTTTTGCATTTTGGTATTTTGCCGGATCATATGGTTGCCTTGGTAATGACAGTGCTGATAAACGGTTAATGCATCTATTTAATGGATTCTGGTCAGCAAAAGAACTTTGGTATTTTGGTTTCACCCGACATATATATGATGAGTTGTGTCCCCTTACAAAGGGAGATTGTAAAGAGTTATTTCCCCTAACAAAGGAAGATTGTAAAGAGTTATTTGCTCCTGGAATTTGTACTTTTGGGGGAAAATAGTTGTGTTTGCTACTGTAGCTGAGTCCAAGTTTACTGTCTTGAAAATGTCCATGTCTCCCATTGTTGTGTGTAACTGCTTTGAAATCATGACCAGGCATAATAGTTTCTATCTTCACATTGATGTTCAATATTTCGTGCAAAATTTGAGAATGAGAATTATTGAGAAATTGAGAATTGCCATTTCTTATTATATTTTGCAGATTGTTTTGAATTGTTTCAAACTGTTGTAAATACATGCGACACCTATCTTTCTCTCTCTGTAAACTTTGATGTTGTTTTGTCTGAGGATGGCATAGCTGTGTTTTGTTCAGTCTCAATTGTTTTGTCCTATGAGAGTAGATTTCATCCACATAGCTACTTCTGTTATTACCCTCCAAGCTGGTAACATTGAACATTTGATCTTTAAGAAAATATATTTGGTTCTCCACATGTTTCAAACAAATTGTAAGCTCTTCCCTTTGGTCCACATTCACATCATCAAGCGATGAAATTAGATGTTTTTCATGATCCCCTAATACACAATGGAGACAGATGCCAAAGTCACATGATTGACAGAAGAATTTGATTGGTTCATTT
This sequence comes from Mytilus edulis, assembly GCA_019925275.1. Lineage (NCBI taxonomy): Eukaryota > Metazoa > Mollusca > Bivalvia > Mytilida > Mytilidae > Mytilus > Mytilus edulis. Next base: position 90,931,590 of record CM034362.1, read on the forward strand.
TTATGTTTTTCACAGACCCCTATATTTTCATCTCTGTTAAAGACATCACTAAGAATGTGAGAATTTAAAACTTTAGACATACAGTGTTTCACGCTACAGGTGTTACAGAAATACTTTTTACATTCAGAACAATATTTGGTTGCTAGGGCAATCATTTCACATAACTCACAAGTAAATTTTTGCGTTTTTTGTTCCTGTTCTGTGGCCGATAAAATATCGTTCAGTTGATTTATACGGAAATCTTTTGGAAATCCCCTGACACCATCCTTGGGTATTAATGTCTGTGTTCTGCATGTTGGACAAGGTATCTGGACTTTAAATGTACCCTTAGAAACTTTGACAGAATGTATGTGCTTCTTGAGACATTCCTCACAGAAAGAATGTAAACATGGGAGAGCTCTGGGTGATAGTAAGGTATCCAGGCAAATATTACACTTCAGAAGATATCTCTTGTCAGCACTAGCCATCGCAGGTACTAGTTAGGTTCCAATATTACACTTCAGAAGATATCTCTTGTCAGCACTACCCATCGCAGGTACTAGTTAGGTTCCAATATTACACTTCAGAAGATATCTCTTGTCAGCACTAGCCATCACAGGTACTAGTTAGGTTCCAATATTAAGCTTCAGAAGAATCCCTTGTAAGCCTTAGTTTCACAGTTTAACAATTATTTTTCTATCATATATTTGGTAGTATTGTCACATAGAATGAATCCTGTATCTGTTATATTGCACATTTTGTTTAATGTGACTCCACAAAAGTTTTTGAAGTTCACATTTAGCGTCTTTTCAAGTTTTTCTATCCATATTTGTAGTAAGGAATATTGTAAAATTTATGACGACGTTGACTTACATGCACACAAGTTAATTTCCTCAGTATATATGATAACATGTCTACTACATCAGTATGTAATAGTCAATACTGAGGACAAAATGTTTCTGCTGATGATAGTTCAATGGGGCCATAAGAAGGGTCTTATATCTAGCAATTTAAAAAAGTTTATTGTAAATGTTTTATAAATTATTTGATTGGTATAGATTCATGATTTAAAATTGTTTTGATATCAGAAGGAAATATTTAAAGGTTTTTCTTGATGACATATAATTATTTCCTGATATATTTCCCTTTATTTAGCCCCCGATATATATGAGGATAAGTAATCTATACCTGATGTTACTTACCTGAGTGTGTCAGCTGGACTCTGGTCGACGTAACATAAAGTATACTTATCAATAAGTTTACATCAATTGCAGTTATTGATGAATATAGGAATTTTAGTATGTTAACTTTTTCTATACAAAAAAAAACCTTTTTTTTTAACTTTAATTATTGATTGATGAAAACTGCACACATTGAAGTGAGCAATAATTTAATACGGTATTGTTTTGTATCCTACTAACATATGTCACAATTATCAATAATGTATGATACAATTGATAAAAACATTTATTAAAACTAATAAGATTATTTGAATATTTTTTTCAAAACAATCAAGCATTATCTTACAAAGATCATTGTATAGTAATGAAAAATATTAAGTTCTTAAACTCAATAAGGAGTATGAATTCATGAAACAAAATCCATATATTACACTTCAAAAACTAAAAGAGAAGAAACAGCACTTTAACTAATTGTTCCTCTTTATCTCTCAGTCACACTGTGGCCTGGGATTTGATATAGTCTCATACATACTGTAAACCAACTAATTTTTGCAAGCGATTTATTTTCGCAACTTTCGCAGGTAGAAAAATAACACCAATTTAAATCCTTTTGAATATGTATAACTTGGATCTTTTGTTATTTAACTACATGAAGTTAATTAGAAATTCGTAAAATTAAATCGCTGCGAAATGGACTTAAAAGTGCTAAACAAGAAATAAAGTATCCGCGAAAATAAGTTGGTTTACAGTAAGCTAGTAGATAGCAATTATATTTAACACACCATGCAGAGAAACATTCAAAGATTAGTATTTACTATTAACATAGTTTAAAACTTTATATATATCAGTTTCCTGCTATTTGTATTCAATGTCATATCTCTGTATCTATAATCGACAATCATTTGAATGGGTGTGTACTTAAATGATAAATGTAATCAAAGGGTAGCTAGGTTTGCCACTGGACATTAAGCAAACAACAAGCGATCATTTATCAAAACTAAAAAAAATGAACTTTAAACTTGCAAGAATATCTATGTTTGGTACTCCAGGTGTATTTCTAAACTTCTATATATATTAAAATTTATAGATTTTGATATTGAAATTTAGATTTTGACTTATTATAATTAGTTTACATTTTGTTTATATGATTTATTCAAAGTAAAGATCTATGAGAAAGAAAATATATTAGTCTAACTTTACTGTTCCAAACTCAATTAATTTCTTGAGCATGCAATATTTATTTGGGGCATCCACATACTATGGACACATTCTTGTTTGTAATGATACATGTATTACCAATAACATGATGTGTAACATATACCTTGAATAATCTTACAACATTGATGGGAACAAACAAACAAATGATTGGTTTGAATAAACAAGTTTCCTGCTATCAATAACGAAGGACATATTTTTGTATCTGTAATCAACAAGATTTGTAGGAACGTGTATTTGTAATAGATAAATACGATCAAAGGGCAGCTATGTTTACCTTTATATACCTGGTCAAAATGCAATAATCTTATCCAGGTGTTAAGACAAGGATAGATAAGTGACTTTAACCCAAGTATACTTTTGGTAGATACTGAAAATTCAGAACTAAATGCATGACTAACTGTTGGTAGATACTTTAAATTCAAAAATAAATACATGAATTAACTATTGCTAATCACCGATTCTTGGTTCAAATGTGAGATTGAATTAATGAGACCGACAAAATTTGTAAAGGACAATCACCACTGAAATTTTAATATTGCTACTTAGTGGCATATTTGGCATTAATAAAAACATACCTGTTTGAATGGTTTTACACTAGTAATTTTGGGGCCCTTTATAGCTTGTACAGTGTGAGCCAAGGCTCCGTATTGAAGGCCGTACATTGACCTATAATGGTTTACTTTTATAAATTGTTATTTGGATGGCGAGTTGTCTCATTGGCACTCATACCACATCTTCCTATATATAGCAATAGTTTCTGAATTTTACAGAAATATAAAACATTATCTTCTTATTGATGAGTCAACTCGGATAGATGCTTTCTCAATGCTCTTCAACTTCTGACTTTATTTGGCCTTTTTATCTTTTTTATTATTCAAGCTTCATTGTTGAGACTTTTTGTAGATGAAATGCTTGTCTGGCACAAATACAAAATTTTAAATCCTTGTATACTTGTCTATGATGAGTATAATTTATTATTCAAACAGAAAAAAAGGATAAATGATTGCATTTTAAAATAAAAAAATCAATATTGCAAAATAAATGAAATAGCAGCTAAGGTTGGTAACAATTAATTACTCCAAAGACGATTATCAATGATGTGAAATATTTCAGTCAATAGGAAGTGTATTTAACTCTCGTAATTCAATGATACAATTATTTAAATCCATTGTGTAAGAAACAGCTGTTACTTATCATTGTCAATAGATTTCCAAAGCATTATGAAAATTCATAATGTGTATTTTAACCTGTTAAAGTAGAAAATATGTCTGTTCAGATATAATCAAATAAATATAATTGTTTAAAAAACCTAGTGGTATGCTGGTGTCACACATGTTTCTAGAAATAAATTTTATCCATTATTTGAAATGTTATTATGTCTATCTGTATAATGTATGATTTAAAGAAGATGTGAAGTAAATGTCTAAGAGACACCAACCCAAACACAAAAACAATCACATCTAGAGGGTGTGCTGACCATTAACATAATAAACAATAGACCTGCCATTAAATAAAAACAATGATATGCTATTTAACATGGACTGTAAACATTCTCACTTGGGACAGGCCTAATTATAAATGTTGGGGTTAAACTAGTTGATTATATTCTTACAAAATTTTATCTTTTTTTTTCTTACAGCTAAAGGTGTAGGCAACATGATTAAAGGCTATATTAGCCCTTAAACCTGTTATTTAAATGAGTAAGATTAGTTTATTTTTAATACCCACATAAGGGCATTAAGTTTTACCCTTGTCCGTTTGTTCTTACATCCGGTTGTCCATCTCTACGTACTTTCGTACATACAGCAGTCTGTCCGTACGTTCCAAAATGGGCTTTCGTTCTCTAACCAAATGTTTGAAACTTATACACAGTGCTTATTACCACAAAAGACAGATCAAGTTTGAATTTGGGTAGAGTCACATTTACCATTCTAGAGTTATGTTCTATTACAATTGGAAAAGTTACTGAATTTTTTGTTTCCGTTCTCATATGTTAGTTTGCCTCAACCAAATGTTATGAAATTTATGCACCATGCTTATTACCACAAAGTAAAGAATATCATTTACTAATGCCATGTCCCTTATTGTTTTTTCAGAGATTAAAGTTTATCTGTGATACTTTATGACACTGGTAACAACTATCATTTACTTATACCATGTCCATTACTGTATTTTCAGAGATGAAGGTTTATCTGTAATACTTTATGACATTGGTAACGACTATCATTTACTTATACCATGTCCATTACTGTATTTTCAGAGATGAAGGTTTATCTGTAATACTTTATGACATTGGTAACGACTATCATTTACTTATACCATGTCCATTATTGTATTTTCAGAGATGAAGGTTTATCTGTGAAACTTTATGACATTGGTAACGACTATCATTTACTTATACCATGTCCATTACTGTATTTTCAGAGATGAAGGTTTATCTGTAATACTTTATGACATTGGTAACGACTATCATTTACTTATACCATGTCCATTACTGTATTTTCAGAGATGAAGGTTTATCTGTAATACTTTATGACATTGGTAACGACTATCATTTACTTATACCATGTCCATTACTGTATTTTCAGAGATGAAGGTTTATCTGTAATACTTTATGACATTGGTAACGACTATCATTTACTTATACCATGTCCATTACTGTATTTTCAGAGATGAAGGTTTATCTGTAATACTTTATGACATTGGTAACGACTATCATTTACTTTACCATGTCCATTACTGTATTTTCAGAGATGAAGGTTTATCTGTAATACTTTATGACATTGGTAACGACTATCATTTACTTATACCATGTCCATTACTGTATTTTCAGAGATGAAGGTTTATCTGTGATACTTTATGACATTGGTAACGACTATCATTTACTTATACCATGTCCATTACTGTATTTTCAGAGATGAAGGTTTATCTGTAATACTTTATGACATTGGTAACGACTATCATTTACTTATATCCATGTCCATTACTGTATTTTCAGAGATGAAGGTTTATCTGTAATACTTTATGACATTGGTAACGACTATCATTTACTTATACCATGTCCATTACTGTATTTTCAGAGATGAAGGTTTATCTGTGATACTTTATGACACTGGCAATGACGAGGATGTAAATATCAATGAAGTCATAGCAACAGCAGTAATGGAGGAAACAGAAGCCAGAATGATGGCTCAAGGCGACTTTCAACCAGCATCAATATCAACGGAAACTTCACCAGTGAAAGGGTTATCAAATAAATCCAAAAATTTAGAACAAGCTTTAGATTCTTTAAAAATTTCTCAAGATAAAAAAGTTACTTCTAACATTAATGAAGAAGAGGAAGTAGAAGAAGAAAATGGCGATTCTGATGAATCATGGGAAACTGAGGAAGAGGAAGAGGTCATTCCTGTCAAAGGAGCAATGAAAAAAATAAAGGATAAAAATAGTAACATGGTTAAAATTACCACAAAGAAAAATGTGACTTCTACTGACAAAATAAGTAATGAACAAAAATCACAATCACAATCCCCTGATTCGGAAGGTAAAAACTTGTATACCTGGAAGAAATCTAGTCAAGGGGGTGGGGCTCCAGAAGTGGAATTTGATGATGAGACATCTTTGTGGGATCATGAGGAATATTGGAAACGCCCACTTCCACAGCCCCTGGATATACCAGAGAGGGGAGATTATATTGATTGTCATGTATCTAAAGTATTTGATCCTACAAATTTTGTGGTAAGTATATCAGAACAATTCTTTATAAGATTTAGTTTTCTACTGAAATCCTCAAATATTAACCAGAATATATACCAGGAACTTTTTTATCATTTTTAAGCACACAAATGTTTTGTATGATGCCTTGTAGTTTCTCTTACTGCTTTATGTCAGTTGGTCAATAAAATATGAGATATGAAATGATATTCAGATTTTAAAGGAAATAAACCTTGTATTATAATATATTGGGTGCTAATGGTTTTTGTTTGCCATATTTGTTTTTATTCTAACATGTCCGTTTATGAATGGAAAAATTGCTGAATTCACCTTTACCCCATTTTAACCAGAAATTTTTTGTGACAAAAATGTCGGTTATTGATGTGGGGATGTACGGCAGGTGGCTGGGTGGCAGCCAAATGTTGTCCTTGCATTTACTCATGAACTGTTCAACCAAAGCTTTTAAAATTTTAACATGTTGTTACTGATGACAAAATTGAGGTCAAGTTCAATAATGACGATTTTGATTTTTACTGTTCAGGAGTTATGGTTCTTGAAAGATTAAAAAATAGGGTTTCCAGTCTTGTCCTTGCATTTACTCATGAACTGTTCAACCAAAGCTTTTAAAATTTTAAGATGTTATTACTGATGACAAAATGGAATTCAAGTTCAATAATGACGATTTTGACTTTTACTGTTCAGGAGTTATGGTTCTTGAAAGATTGAAAAATGGTATTTCCAGTGGTGTTCATGTATTTAGGCATGAACTGTTCAACCAAAGCTTTTCAAATTTCAATATGTTGTTACTGATAACAAAATGAGGTCAATATAAAAAAAGAAGATGTGGTATGATTGTCAATGAGACAACCATCCACAAGAGACCAATATGACACAGAAATTAACAACTATAGGTCAACTTATGGCCTTCAACAATGATCAAAGCCCATACCCCATAGTCAGCTATAAAAGGCCCCGAAATGACAATGTTAAACAATTTCAACGAGAAAACTAACGGCCTTATTTATATAAAAGAATGAACAAAAAACAAATATGTAACACATAAACAAACGACAACCACTGAATTACAGGCTCAAGTTAAAAAATAGCGATTTTGACTTTTACCGTTCAGGAGTTATGGTCCTTGTAATATTGAAAAATTCCAGAACAGAAATATATGTAAATAAATCTGGTTTGCTGTCGCTCTGACAGCCTCTTTTACTTCAGTTTGCCTCAAGTTATTCAATGTATTGCATCTCCTCTTTTTGATTTTGATAAAAGTTCTGCCAGCACTCCGAAAGCCTGTTCATGTGTTTAAGTATAAACTGAAAACAAATATATTAAGAAAACAAATCATATTTTTTTTTTTTTCTTAATTTAAAATAGTACAATAGGCTAAATACATTGGAACACTTCTATTTTGACTGTAATTAGATATAAGAAGATGTGCAAGAAAACACTCCATCATAATCACAGTTTATAAAAGAAAAAATCATTATAGGTAAAAGTACAGTCTTCAACAGGGAGTCTTTGCCTACACCAAATAACAAGCTATAAAAGGCCCAAAATGACAAGTGTAAAACCAGAGTTCTCGAAGAGTGGTGGTCTGAGGGATTTGACCACCAAAATTGCAAAGGACAGATATAATTTTGGTATTTTGTAATGGAAATATTATAGTGAGGTCCAGCGGTTTTTCTTCAGGGACCAGCAGATAAAAAAAGGTTTTGATAACTCGGGTAAAACCATTCAAACAGGAAAACCAAAGTTGTTTTTATAATTTTAGTGTATTCCATATAATTTTAGTGTATACCATATGGATCCATGGCTGATTTGGACCAGTTGTTGAAAGATTGTATAGAATACTTTAATCTACACTGTGAAAATAAGGTAAGATGGTTAAAATAAGATAAGATGGTTGATGATTTAAATTTTAAGACAGTAGAAATAGGAGTATTTTGTTTGAAGATTTTCCGTCTATAATTTAGGACTTGACTGTAAAAAAAAATCATATTACTAGTTTAAACATATTTTATTGTTCCAAAAAGAGACAAATGGATTAGACACAAGTTTTTCAACTTAGTAACGTCTTCTCCAAGTATCATATTACTGACAACACAAAAGCAAAGCTGGTGAAACACAAATTTTCCTAGTGTTGAATTTTGACTAATGACAGCTGCATTTCATCAAATACACAACTGGTAATACATATCCATGTAATATTGGTAAATTGTTCAAAATGAATGATGAGGAACTATTCAAAGCTACAAATTAGAGCTTCCAGACATTTATTATCAATCTTCATTTGAACATGCATGCTATATAGTGTAATGCAGTTCAGATTCATCGATCCACAACTTCCTGTTTACCGATTTCTCAAAGCGAGGGTATCATAAGTAAGCATTAGCTTACTGTTATACTTGCTATATTAGACAAAATCTATATATTATAAGTTAAAACATTATTAGATAGGTATATTATTTCACTGCTTACAAATTTGCACACCTCTCTACGCAGACACAGATTTTATGTGTCCTTTTGTTTTTGTAGATATTAAAACAAGAGGAAATCAAAGTAGGTCATTTATATGCAGGTCATCAAGGAGGGGCCTGGTACAGGGTGCTGATAAATAAGAGAGTAGGTCCTGGATTGGTAAGTTTATCATACTGTGGTCTACTACAGTAAAACCTCTAAAAACGACCAGCTATGGGACTATAAAATAAGTGCTTGTTAAGACAGTTGATCAATTAATTCACGGTTCGGTTTTGACAGGAAGTTATTGACTTCTTACATCAGATATTTTGTATGTACTGTCTCATAGTAAAGTTTAAACCAAATACCACAATAATCTTTATTAAAAGCAATGTCATGTGTTCCCTAGCTGCCTTATGATTATATGACGCTCAAATGAACAATTAAAATATTAAAAATGATGTTGAAATTATTTTAAAACCTCGTGATGTGCTATGATTATTGCCAATAAAACTCTCAAACAGAGACCAAAGGAAATAGAAGTTTGTACATGTATCCATATATCACTACTGTGTCGCAAGCTATTAAAGCCACATATGACAGATGTAAAACTATTCAAACAAGAAAACAGACTCAAGTGGCCTCACGGTCATAAAACTTTGAGCATGATTTTTGTACTCGGACTCGAAAATCAACCAATCAAATTGCTGGATTTCATGTTTCGAGCATGATTTTTGTGCTCCGAGCACTGAGCAAAGTTTTATGCCTTCAAGGTCTGATGTACAAATATGATATACAGCAGCAAACAATAACCAGAGAATAATCGATGTTTCTATTGTGATATTGAGTCTTTATTATAATAATACCATATTATTGTTTCTTTAAACAGGTTTCTGTGTATATTGTTGATTTTGGAGAATATAATGCTATGACTGTAGAAGAAATAAAACCGTTACCATGGAGATTTTGGAAGTTACCATTTCAAGCCTTTAAATGTAAATTACATGGTAAGGTTTTTAATTTTTTTAATAATCATTAATGAATAGAATGGATGACAGGAATAACCTGATATATAACACAATACAACTGACCACACCATTTAGAAACTAAAATATTGGACAATAGAACTGGCCACACCATTTAGAACCTATAAAATTGGACAGTAGAACTGAACACATCATTTAGAACCTAAAATATTGGACAGAAGAACTGACCACATCATTTAGAACCTAAAATATTGTACAGTAGAACTGACCACATCATTTAGAACCGGAAAAAAATGGACAGTAACCACACCTATCACTAGCACCTGACTTCTTGGCAAAAAATGATTGACAACCACCAATTAAAACTGACTACCACAAAAAGCTCAAAAGTGGCACTTAAAAGTAGCGTTATTTAAACACCAACAATCAATCTTCAGAAACTAGAATTATTTTAGCATACACTCTAGGTAGCTGACTATGGACTGTGTGACATGTATTTATTTTGTGCTTGTTTTGTTAAGAATAATTTTATTTCAATATTCAATTGTATGAAACTTTTTTTTACAGGTATAAAACCCGTGAAAGGAACACAGGTTTGGTCAGAAGGTGCCAAACTGAAAATGAAACAGATGGCCGAGGAAAAAGATTTAGTTGGACTAGTTTGTGGTAAAGAAGATAATGGAGTTGTTTCCCTTAGACTTGTTGATACCACCAGTGAAAATGATGTGTGTTTAGATGAAATTCTATTGGATCTGGCAATGGCTAAAATAATTGAACCAACTTCATGATATGCCACGTGATCGGAGTTATTACGTAGAATAGTTGAAACGTTTATTTTAACGACCTTTTTTAATGAGATAATGAAGTAAATCAACACAATATTCTGCGGTAATGTTGACTTTTGTGAAGGGTTATTCAGAAAAATATAAATCCTTTTTATAAATCCTGACTGAGATTATGTAGTTCAATATAAGAACATTATTTCTCAATATCATTTGTAGGTTAGAAATTGACCTTATGCAAATAAATAAGTATACTTCTGTTTACTATTTCTGTTTAAAAAAAACTGTATGGAAAGTCTGTAAGTGTTTGAAATTTGAAATGTCATAAGAACCCTACAAAACAGTCTAGCAGACAGCTTTATTTTGTTTTTGTATGTTCCAAAATCAACCAGAATCTTAAGCAAGTACATGTATATTCATTCTTGCATAAAGTTGATTACTTTCCGACACAGCTCATTTGTCAAAATTAGTGTATCTATGTATTGCATAATTTAGATGATTTCATATGTGCCATGAGTAATTAACAAAAGATATGTTTTTTTTTTCTTTTTTCTTTTTCTCCATAACAAATGTCCATAACTGAAGTAAACAAAATATTGGGCAGAACCAATTCACAGGAGTTACTGGAAATTTCTATTTCAAATATCTTAAAAAGATATTATGGTGAAGTTCACTTTTTAAGGAGCTTTACTTAAAAAGTTGTCCCTTTTGTTATGGCCAGTATTTTTTGTTTGTTACAGTATGTGAAAAGTTTATTGATGAAGGCAGCTTTCTGAAGCATCTTATTAATTCTGACTTGTAGAATTACTATTACTTATTTTTTGTAGCTTAGGTTAGATTTGCTTTACCAATCTGTTCACAAAGTGAGTAGTCACTGAATGTTTATTAATCTGTCCACAAGGGGAGTGGTCACTGAATGGGCATAAGTGTACAAAGCACAAGGGATGGTGTATATTTTATAATTAATGTAAATACAATACAACAATGCCTGTTCCAACAGGAATGGATTTTTTTGGGGCATCCTATGGCATTGTCTTTTATTTAGAAGTTTTCACCTGTTATGCTTCTTCTATCTAAACTTTCACTTTTAACATCAGTTTTAAAAAAAACCACATAAAAGTGGACAAGCACTTATGTACAACTCAAAAGACTTATATGTTAGAATAGATTATCAATGGCAGCGAGCTTACATGTTTGGTTTATTTTTGTTTAAAGATTAAAAAAATGTACAATTATCAAAACCTATACAGAAAAGAATTCCATAAAGAAATGATTTACTCTGTATTTTTTAAGATGAAAAGAGAAATTGATTCAAGTCTTGATATTCAACTGACAAGAATTAAATTATGAGATATTGCTGAACCATGAATATAAATTCTACCAAACAAAGAATAATTAATACAGCACTCGTTGGTGTGTATAGTATACAGGATGCCAACCTTTTTTATGGAAAATTTATCATGTTTTAGCATAAATTCCAAAATACATTTCAGTATTTCCTTTTTTTTTTTGAATTCACCCATTTTTGTTTAGACTATGCATCCACGTACCACTTACACTGCATTGGATTTTTTTTAAATTTAATAAAACTGAAATTATGTGTTGATTGGATACAGATAATCAGACTAATAAAAAGATACTTTTTCAATTATAAATCTTGTTTACATTGATGAGCATGTATAGGAAATACCCAACAGTTGTTTTGATTAGCTGCTTGCAATTGCATTACCTAAAAGTCTACAGTAGAATTACACATAGCTTAACTAATTAAAACATGTGTGCGACACTCTTGAAAACATAATCCAAAAGTAGATTCTATTCCGAGACATTGAATTCCTTTACATGATATATCATCAATTTCATAATGAACATTTACATATTGTATAAATTGCTGTGGTCATTTTCCATTATCAAGGTATATAAACTGCTCTACATGTGTAGAGTTTAAAATATGTATAGAATTGCTATATGATGACTTTTGTTTGAGTATGAACACTATTTGTTTTGATATTTTATTTGTTCAGTTATATTGTTAAACCTATCACTTTAATAAATGCTTCAATAAAATGAATTACTATTGTGTGAACAAGTTTTAATCTAGTGTCTTTGTATTGAAATCTTGAACATGTTTTTATACCTAAGCTTTAAAATAGTGAGAATATACTGTTTATCTGTCCGTCCATCTCCCCGTGAATATTTGTTTTGGTCATCTTTCTCAGGAACTACATCATAATTAAAAAGGGATTTCTGAAATTTGATTTCAGGGTTTACATAAGTCAGCTACACTATGTGATGGGTTTTTAGATTAATCACTCAGCAACTTGCAGTTACCAGAACACTTCAATTTTTTTTACACAAATAAAATTATCCAGTTGCAGATGGGGTATCATCAGTGATCATTGTTGGTTTTTTTCCCTGCTGGATGTGCTATTCAGAGTTTTAGGTAAATAGTTATCAAAGGTACCAGGATTATAAATTTAGTACGCCAGACGAGCGTTTCTTCTACACAAAACTTATCGGTGACGTAAACATTAATAGGATGTATGTGTATCCAAAAAGTAAAATCACAAAAACACTGAACTCTGAGGAAAACTCAATCGGAAAGTCCCTAATCACATGGCAAAATTAATTGAGAAAATTGAATGGTTGCTCTGGATTCCCAACTCCATTGATTAATTTGAAACTCACGAGATCCTTTCTATGTCTGTCTGCTATTGAGGGTTATTGTTGTTGCATAATTTTAAATCATATGCATCATTTAAATTAAAATAACTGTAGTCCACAATGTAAAGGTGTAACTAGAACACCCCTTCAGCCAAAATGGAGTCTTCCATATTATCGCTTTGAGTTGTCTCCTTCCATAAGTAACTTTCGTAAAAGACGATATGTCGAGAAAAATGACTCGTTCTGTCAATAGACGTCATATTATATTAAAACCAATCACAATTTAAACAGCAATGTGTACGATAAGGATTCATGCCCACTGACCCGAAGGAAATTAAATATTTAAAGAGTTAGGAGTGGGGTTCCACCTAGAATTTTTAGATTTGTAAATAGAAGTTGTATGTGATCTATAAACATGGTTGCTATGAATGAAATGTACCCCTTTGATTTGTAAATAGAGAATGTATATGGTATTTGAGTCAATCTATTGACATGATTACTATGAATGAAATGGGCCCCGTTGATTTGTAAATGTAAGTTGTATGTGATATTTGAGTCAATCTATTGACATGATTGATTTGAATGAAATGGACCTCTTTGGTTTGTAAATGGAATTTGTAGGAGATGTTCGAGTCAATCTATTAACATGATTGCTATGAATGAAATGGACCTCTTTGGTTTGTAAAAGAAGTTGTATGTGATGCTTGAGTCAATCTATTAACATGATTGCTATGAATGAAATGGACCCTTTTGATTTGTAAATATAGAAGTTGTATGTGATATTTGAGTCAATCTATTGACATGATTGCTATGAATAAAATGGACCTCTTTGATTTGTAAATAGAATTTTTATGTGATGTTTGAGTCAATCTATTAACATGATTGCTATGCATAAAATGGACTCTTTGATTTGTAAATGGAAGTTGTATGTGATATTTGAGTCAATCTATTGACATGATTGCTATGAATGAAATGAACCCCTTTGATTTGTACAAGGTATTTGTATATGGTGTTCGAGTCAATCTATTAACATGATTGCTATGAATAAAATGGACCCTTTTGATTTGTAAATGGACGTTGTATGTGATGTTTGAGTCAATCTATTAACATGATTGCTATGAATGAAATGGGCCTCTTTGATTTGTAAATGTAAGTTGTATGCGATGTTTGGATCAATTTATTAAGATTGCTATGAATGAAATGGACCTCTTTGATTTGTAAATGTAAGTTGTATGCGATGTTTGGATCAATTTATAAAGATTGCTATGAATGAAATGGACCCCTGTGATTTGTAAATGCAAGTTGTATGCGATGTTTGGATCAATTTATTAAGATTGCTATGAATGAAATGGACCACTTCGATTTATTAATAGAAGTTTGTATGTGATGTTTGTGTCAAACTATAAACATGATTGCTATTAATGTAATGGACCTCTTTGATTTGAAATAGAAGTTGTGTGTGATGTTTGGATCAATCTATTAACATGATTGTTATGAATGAAATGGTCCCCTTTGATTTGTAAATAGAAGTTGTATGTAATGTTGAGTCAATCAAGGAAAATTCAAAATGGAAAGTCCCTAATCATGCTAATCAAATTGCTAAATCAAAAGTTCAATTGAATGGAAAACAACTATCATATTCCTGACTTGGTACAGGCATTTTCTATTGTAGAAAAGGGTGGATTGAACCTGGTTTTATAGCTAGCTAAACCTCTCACTTGTATGACAGTCGCATCAAGTTCCAATTTTATTGACTGATGCGTGAACAAAACAAACAGACACAATAGGTAAAAATGTCAAAAATAGCGTTTTTATTAATATAATAATATACTATAACATAACATTCTTCTTAGGAAGAAAGATAAGAAGTTAGCAATATCCTTTAACTCTACTTTCCGCTATATAGATGATGTTCTTTCACTAAACAATTCAAAATTTGGTGACTATGTGGAACGCATCTATCCCATCGAATTGGAGATAAAGGATACTACAGATACAGTTAAGTCGGCTTCATATCTTGACTTACATCTAGAAATTGACAATGAGGGTCGGTTGAAAACAAAACTTTACGACAAAAGAGATGATTTCAGCTTTCCAATTGTGAACTTTCCATTTCTAAGTAGCAACACTCCAGCAGCACCTGCATACGGGGTATATTTCTCCCAATTGATACGATATTCCCGTGCTTGCATTTCCTATCATGATTTTCTTGATAGAGGGTTACTGCTCACAAGGAAGCTATTAAACCAAGAGTTCCAAATGGTGAAGTTGAAATCATCCCTTCGTTAATTTTACGGACGCCATCACGAGTTTCACAAATGATATCGGATATGTTCCTTACGTCGTAACTACAATCCCCTTCCCTTTCATGAATGTGACCTACCGGATTAGACTATTTACCGGATTTGTAATCACATAAGCAACACGACGGGTGCCACATGTGGAGCAGGATCTGCTTACCCTTCCGGAGCACCTGAGATCACCCCTAGTTTTTGGTGGGGTTCGTGTTGCTTATTCTTTAGTTTTCTATGTTGTGTCATGTGTACTATTGTTTTTCTGTTTGTCTTTTTCATTTTTAGCTATGGCGTTGTCAGTTTGTTTCAGATTTATGAGTTTGACTGTCCCTTTGGTATCTTTCGTCCCTCTTTTCTTTGACATTCAGACTACTTGTACAACATTCACACATATTTGAAATAGCATCCGCTTACTAATCACGCCTATTTAATACCATCCGTATAACAGCAAGCAGCTATATTCTTCAATTTGTGTGAGATTATTGTGGTTTGAAATTATAGACCCAATCGAATCAGTACATAGTCAGCTGTTTTGAACAAAGAAGTAAATATATCGTTCATATTTTTTGGGATAAAACTTACCCCCTTTGAAGTTGAAATCCCTTTAAAAAAAAGGGATGTCAAGTGCCGGAATTTAAACTAGGGAGGCGTTTCTTGAAAATTACAAAATTAAAGAAATTAAAAAAGATGTACTTGAATATTATTATATATACGCCTTCTGAGTGTACACAACAACATCAATGTTAAAAACGGAAACAGTAAATTATTTCTGATAACAAATATCCTTGATCTGTATCATGTTGTGATCATATCAATCCATTCTGATTTTACTACAAATCAATCTTGAAGGTCACGGGTGTTAATTCGGTTTAACGAGAGAAATGATCGTGAAAGAATATCTAACGGCGGTCAAGTATTGAGAGACGATCGTGAAAGCCCTGGAAACGGATCGTGAAAGACATTTATTGTAAATTCTAGTTCAGAATCTTTGAAAAAATCGCTTAATTTTCAAAACGCGCCAAAAATTATGTATGTCAAAATGGTTTAACTTCCTCAATATAACTGTGAAATAAGATAAAGAAAATATGCATTACTTTATGAAAAAACACAAAAGGCCCAATGCATATCTATGAAATTAATTACAAATAACACGCTTTATGTACCTATAATGTTCATATTTCAGTTTATCATGATGTATTTGAAATTTAATCTTTGGTGTATCGGATTGTACAGTAAAATTAAAGTATGTTCTTCCCTTAAAAGCATTAATTTGTATATGAAAACCTTGAATTTGTTGAATTTTCATCCAACTTGACCGTGAAAGATCAGGCAACGCACTATTTTCAGTGGCGGATCCAGAACTTTTCCTAAAAGGGGGGGGGGGGGGGGCTTGAATGACCTAAGGGGGGGGCGCTCCAGTCATGCTTCAATGATTCCCTATATAATCAACCAAATTTTTCCCACGATTGCCCAGCTGGATCCGCCTATGATTTTGATCGTGAAAGATAATGCGTGACCAGACTTAATACTAGTAATCAGAAATCAGTATTTATTTTACCATTTGATAAACCTGCAACTGGTAGAAGCCTGTAACTCTTTTGATAAGAATGAACATTAAAACTATTACTTTTTTCTATTCAACACTTTATCTCGAAAGTTAAAAAAACAACTAACCAGATGCTCCGCAGGGCGCAGCTTTATACGACCGCAGAGGTTGAACCCTGAACGGTTTGGGCAAGTATGGACACAACATTCAAGCTGGATTCAGCTCTAAATTTGGATTGTGATTAAATAGTTGACACAGCATTGGTTTCTGACACAGACTGAATGTGGTCTAATGAACTTTACAGTTTTGTTTTGCCTTTGAGCAATTCACTATGCTGTTGGATATTAATCCTCTCAAAAAAATGTTTGAAGAAATTTTCTTTTTATTTATGAAATCTGAAATGAGAAAAATTGAACCACCCCCCAATTTTTTTTTCACATCCCCCTTTCCTTTATTCCAAAACCAATCTCAATTCAAATTTCTAATGGAGTTTGCAACAATAACTACTCATTTAAATACATCATAAAATATTAAAATGTAAAAAAGTGCTCGTTATCACTGAATGGTAAAGATTGTTTTAATTTATCAGTTGGTAGTAAAAAGTGAATATACATTGTATATTGTATAAAACAATGATTTAAGTTGATTCAACTACTATTCTGGACAAAGAAAGATAACTCCAATTGAAATTTCTTGCTATTGCACAATATTGTGCAATTAGATATTTCTTGTTATTGCGCATAATGTGCAATTGAAAATACTTGCTATTGCGCAATACTGTGCAATTGAAAATACTTGCTATTGCACAATACTGTGCAATTGAAGATTTCTTGCTATTGCGCAATACTTTGCAATTGAAAATTTCTTGCTGTTGCACAATACTGTGCAATTGAAGATTTCTTGCTATTGCTGAGTACTGTGCAATTGAAAATGTATTGCTATTGCACAATACTTAATATAATAATTTTTAACCGGATTTTTGTGACAAAAATGTCGGTTATGGATTTGGGGGTGTACGGCGGGCGGCCGGGCGGTCGGGCGACCGGGCAGTCAGGCGGACGGCAATCAAATGTTGTCCATGCAGTTACTCATGAACCGTTCAGCCAAAGCTTTTAAAATTTTAATATGTTGTTACTGACAACAAAATGAAGGTCAAGTTCAATAATGGCGATTTTGACTTTTACCGTTCAGGAGTTATGGTTCTTGAAAGATTGAAAAATGGAGTTTCAAGTTGTGCCCGTGCATTTACGCATGAACTGTTCTACCAAAGCTTCCCAAATTTTAATATGTTGTAACTGATGACAAAATAGAGGTCAAGTTAAATAATGACGATTTTGACTTTAACCGTTCAGGAGTTATGGGTCTTGAAAGATTGAAAAATGGTGTTTCCAGTCGTGTCCGTGCATTTTCTCATGAACCATTCAACCAAAGCTTTTGAAATTTTTATATATTGTTACTGATGACAAAATAGAGGTCAAGTTCAATAATGACGATTTTGACTTTTACTGTTCAGGCGTTATGGTTCTTGAAAGATTGTAAAATGGCGTTTCCATTCACGTTGTTGCATTTACTCATGAACCATTCAATCTAAGCTTTTCAAATTTTAATATGTTGATACTGATGACAAAATGGAGGTCAAATTTGATATTGACGATTTTCACTTTCACCATTCATCAGTAATGGTTCTTGTGATATTGCCAGGACACAAATAAATATTAATAAATCCGGTTTGTTGTCGTTGTGACAGCCTCTTGTTGATTCTGATTTGGACCAACTTGAAAACTGGGCCTATAATCAAAAATCTAAGTACATGTTAAGATTCAGCACATCAAAGAAGCCCAAGAATTCGATTCTTGTTAAAATCAAACTAAGTTTAATTTTGGACCCTTTGGACTTTAATGTAGACCAATTTGAAAACGGGACCAAAAATTAAGAATCTACATACACAGTTAGATTTGACATATCAAAGAACCCCAATTATTAATTTTTTTATGAAATCAAACAAAGTTTAACTTGGGACCCCGATTTGGACCAACTTAAAAACTGGGCCAATAATCAAAAATCTAAGTACATTTTTAGATTCAGCATATCAAAGAACCCCAAGGATTCAATTTTTGTTAAAATCAAACTAAGTTTAATTTTGGACCCTTTGGACCTTAATGTAGACCAATTTGAAAACGGGACCAAAATTAAGAATCTACATACAGTTAGATTCGGCATATCAAAGAACCCCAATTATTCAATTTTTGATGAAATCAAACAAAGTTTAATTTTGGACCCTTTGGGCCCCTTATTCCTAAACTGTTGGGACCAAAAAATCCAAAAATCAATCCAAACCTTCCTTTTATGGTCATAAACCTTGTGTTTAAATTTCATAGATTTCTATATACTTATACCAAAGTTATGGTGCGAAAACCAAAAAAAATGCTTATTTGGGCCCCTTTTTGGCCCCTAATTCCTAAACTGTTCGGACATCAACTTTTTAAATCAATACCAACCTTCCTTTTGTAGTCATAAAAGAGGGACGAAAGATACCAAAGGGACAGTCAAACTCATAAATCTAAAACAAACTGACAACGCCATGGCTAAAAATGAAAAGGACAAACAAACAATAGTACACATGACACAACATAGAAAACTAAAGAATAAACAACACGAACCCCACCAAAAAACTAGGGGTGATCTCAGGTGCTCCGGAAGGGTAAGCAGATCCTGCTCCACATGTGGCACCCGTCATGTTGCTTATGTGATAACAAATCCGGTAAATAGTCTAATTCGGTAGGTCACATTCATGAAAGGGAAGGGGATTGTAGTTACGACGTAAGGAACATATCCGATATCATTTGTGAAACGGTTATTCCATAACGGTCAACCAACTCGTGAAGGCGTCCGTAAAATTTACGAAAAGATGGTTTCAACTTCACCATTTGGAACTCTTGGTTTAATAGCTTCCTTGTGAGCAGCAACCCTCTATCAAGAAAATCATGATAGGAAATGCAAGCACGGGAATATCGTATCAGTTGGGAGATATATACCCCGTATGCAGGTGCTGTTGGAATGTTGCTACTTAGAAATGAAAAAAACCTTGTGTTTAAATTTCATTGATTTCTATTTACTTAAACTAAAGTTATTGTGCGAAAACCAAGAATAATGCTTATTTGGGCCCTTTTTTGGCCCTTAATTCCTAAAATGTTGGGACCAAAACTCCCAAAATCAATCCCAACCTTCCTTTTGTGGTCATAAACCTTGTGTCAAAATTTCAAAGATTTCTATTTACTTAAACTAAAATTATAATGCAAAAACCAAGAAAATGCTTATTTGGGCCCTTTTTGGCCCCCAATTCCTAAAATGTTGGGACCAAAACTAAAAGTATTCGGACGACGACGACGCCAACGTGATACTAATATACGACCAAAAAATTTTCAATTTTTGCGGTCGTATAAAAACGTGTCTAAGTAAGTATGAACGATTCAGCTCTGAGAATCTGTCAAGTACAATTCAGGCAGACCGACACTATTTAGCCAATAATATGGATTTTCAACGTTTAAACCAAAACTATATCCATCAAACAAAATACAGCAAAACAGCATGCATCTTTCATGAGTAATTTGAGATTGAACGATAACCAATATTTTGTGCAACAGTACTTTCTTAAGTTCTTTATATACAACGCAGATGTGGATTGATTTAACCATATACTACAGACTATAGAATACCAGAGAGCAAATGCTGTAATGTCTCAAGTATATTTGTTGAACGTCTATAATATCAAGGGTTTTACTAGAAGTGTCAAATGCGCTTAAGATTGTCAATGGTACATAAAAAGAGTTCAAGGTCAGAATACAAACGCCATACAGATCTCTACATATATCCCGTACACCAAATAAATGTGTTCCAATCCTTACAGTGCCTTAGAAACTGACAAATGTAAAAGTTATGATTGGCCAATTAATTCGGAACGTAAGGTCAAAAGTATATGAACCCTGACCGACAGCCAGACATAGACATCTTACTATCATTCAATATATCAAATACAATTGACGTCATCATAGTCATATATTAAACATGCAGACAGACATGTACACCATACACGAAATACCTTGGCGCTATAGCATGCATCTATATATCAAAAAGGCTAAACAATATAAAACGAACATCGCCGATTAATGCATGATAATGAGTTCGATGATATTTGAAACCTTGCAGAAGTCGAAAATGTACACCTTACAATCATATATAACAACAGACAGTTATCCTTAAGCTTAGCGAATCCGCTATACGGACTTGACCACAAAAATGAATAGTCATCCATGAAATGATGCAAATTCGGGGTCAGGTGAATTCTGTCTGACGGACATGTAGTTTATGGGATCCAATATACGAAATATGGGTATCCTATAACTCGTGATAAGTGAGTACTTCACAGGACAATAAAAGCTTCATCCTACAATCATCCAACTATTTTACATTTCATTTTCTGAATATATAAATACTTTGAAATGCTTAAACCTATTGAGGATGTTGACCTATCTAGCTTTTCTCAATACCAATAACAAATATTAATTATGATATAATTGAAGAATAATTTGAACATCTTCGTAGCATCAGATCTTTCACGATCTTCAAAAATACGGTACGTGATCTTTCACGATCCGAAAAAACAATTTTTGTGTAAATAGTTCTTTATTTACCAAGTTTCAGATTATGTTTATACAAAATAACTATGAGAACCATTTGATAAATTCAAATAGAATGCCCTTATTCGGATAAAAGTAGTTTTTCTAGTAGAATTTGTGAAAAAATCATGTTAGTTTACATTTTTTATGTCATTGAAATGTTGAGAAGCAATCTGCCTTTTGTTGTTTTGTATTAACTATGTACTTTTAAAACTGGATATTCTCACATACTGATCATAATGTTGAACCATTTTGACAGACAGTTTTATTTTGTCGTTAATTTGTCTGTTAAATTAGAATATTTATTGACCTTTCACATGTCTTCTCGATTAAATGTCTTTCACGATCGGTTACCAGTCCTACTTTGACGATCGTCTCTCAATACTTGACTGCCGTTAGATATTCTTTCACGATCATTTCTCTCGTTAAACCGAATGACACCCGTGAAGGTATTCAACATTAAAAACTGAACCATGCTTAATTGCATAATTCGAAAATTTCCATGCGTAAACCCTTTTTTTCTTTTATACACATTTATTTCCTGATTTTGTATTGCAGAGTCTTCGTTTGTATTTTGTATTAATTGTGTATTAATTTAAGTTCGTAAAAGGCCAAGTTATTCTTTTTCAAAATCGTCCTGCCCTTTTATAATCTTCTTAAATAATTATTTTGAAAGATCATTTACAATGTAAGTACATTATTACATACTGTCCCTTCAATGTTTCAGTCTAACATGATAATGCAGGTCAGATGCAGATTTAGAGAGGGTTCCCTTAATTTGCTCTATCTTCTTTCTTTCCTCTTTTCTTATAAAAAAATGGTTAATTATATATTATTACTAAGCATGACCGGAGCGCAGACCCCTCTTAGGCAATGAGTGGGTCCCTACTAATGAACATTTCTGGATCCGTTACTGCAGATTTTACTTTACAAGTATGTAAAGCAAATATTTAACAGTTGTTATCATTAGCTTTCTGTCCTACATAATATTTAACAGTATAAAATTCATCATTCCGGAAATATAGATAATAAATAATAAGTGCGTAGAGGACAACCATTTGATATTATTTAGGAAGGCGCAGTAGGAATTACCCCCGGACGATATTCATTTATTTCCATCTGTTGGTACGCATGCTTATTAATTTTTTTTCGCGGTAAAGGGTTACATTGCTACATGTGCTAGACAGGTGTTCCTTTCATAACCTCATCGTAAGATGGGGGTGGGTCATGTGAACTTGGCGGTAAATGATTATCGTAAGATGGGGGTGGGTCATGTAAACTTGGCGGTAAATGATTCACGTGTCGATCAACTGATTCCCTGTCTAGATCTATAGTTTCTTGATCTGTTACATCTCCAATGGTATCATTTGTTAATTCCTGTCTGTTAAATGTATTTCTATAATTATCATGGATATTCGAGAATCGGTTGTTCACGTGTCGATCAACTGATTCCCTGTCTAGGTCTATAGTTTCTTGGTCTGTTATACCTCCATTGATACCATTTGTAAATTCCTGTCTGTTAAATGTATTTCTATAATCATCATGTATATTTGAGAATCGGTTGTTATTGTTCGTTACCGTATAACGTTCAATATTTCTATCGGAATACCCTATACCTGCAGAATCCATTCGATGTCGATCAACAACTGATGAATTATGTTTACAACATAAACAGATTAACACACTACCTAATATCCCTATAACGAAAGGAACGACAAAAAATAGTAAAACATACAACCATTGACGACGTCTGCATGCTACTTTCACATTGTTGTCGACATCTGGATGCCATGGACTTTTACGAACGGCCTCAAAGCATACAGCATAAGAATCATAAATAGAACCGTAGTCGAGCTGACAAAGTGTCTGGTCCAGACAAGTTCTCTGGGCTCTATTTACAAGTATCATGTTCGATAAAGGTTTCGTAAAATTGGCAGACACAAAAGATGTGGTCGCATGCTTGTTGTAGAAAACGTAATACAAATCTCCAGATTTTTTCATTGTTTTAGGTGGTAGTTGAAACGCGTGTTCAAAAGTATTGTAGTCTGTACATAATGAATCTAAGACGTAACGAGTTGGCCCATTTATTCCACATCTCGTCCAGGAATCAGTCAGAATACATGACTTAAAGTCCATTAACCTTGTAAATATGTATATCTTTTCAATTGATGGCGCACAAATTTTTCCAGAAATCCTGTCTCCTTGTTTTAGGGACACCTTTAGGTAGTAAATAGCATTTCCCGGAACAGGTGTTTTATTAATTCGACTAACTGTATCTGTAGACCGTTGACATACGTCCTTACTAGATGTTAGTTTGGGTAACAGATAGGCATTCACTTCGACCGGATACTCGCTGGTTATATTTACACCACTGCACCATTTATTAGAAAACCAGTCTACATAGTACATTTGATCCTGGACTGTTATAACGTCAAATTGATTGTTTTTATGAAGGAGCTGAACTAAACCAGCTGTCAAAAATATAGCTATCAGTACAATCCAAAGAATATAGACTCTGTTTGTATTAGTTATTTTACTTTTATGTTCTTCTGGTACTTGACCTGGGCAGATAATTGATCCAAAAAAACCACAGCATTTTCTGCAACAGTTTCTCATATTACTTGACATCTGTTATGTCCTGCTCAAACCAAATTTAACATCTGTAACATGAAATAAAATTTATTTTAAAAATTGGAGTTATCTTCCTTTGTCCATAATTGTAGTTATTTAAAATTAATTTTTAAAATTGGAGTTATCTTCCTTCGTCAATAATTGTAGTTAGTTTAATTATTTTTTTAAATTGGAGTTTTCTTCCTTCGTCAATAATTGTAATTGAATCAAATCAACTACAATTATCGACAAAGGAAGATAACCCCAATCTTAAAAATTTATTTTAACAATTACATCATTAATACTTTTAGAACAGATATAATATTACTATTTTTCGATTGGTAAAAAAGCAGAACTCTCGAAAGGTTGAAGTGACACTACCAAAATTCAAACTTGATACGTATTTTGTGGTAATAAGCATTTTGTATAAGTTTCATAACATTAAGTTGAAGCAAACTAAAGTAAGAGAACGGAAAAAGACTTAGAGACGTACATACAATTTATACAAACTGTCAATGTTAGCTTTTCGGTAAGATCGACTTGCAAGTTAGGTGTTGACAAATACACCAAAATTTTCTGACCAAGGTATGCTCTCTAGTCCAGTATCCGAATCCGCCACTATAAACTCATGACTTTTTGTTTATTCGGATGGTGGATAAGAGACACAAAGTGCCTTTTTGAGTCTACCTGAGACGTAGCACTATAGTTGAGTGCAAAAATAGGAAAACCTATTTCTGATCCTTCACCATGCATTTATTCTCGAATGTGCAAATCTTAAAATCAAGCTGTACTCCGCTCAAAGGCACTTGTCTCAGAATGTTTTCCTTATTAATTGAATTTAATCGTTTTGTCTATCTATAGTTATATATATTGATTATGTTAGATGTACTAATGTGTTGAACTCCATAATTTTATCGTTTCTGAGAGTGAGATGTCATTTCTTTGAAAATAATTTTGTACCGTTTTATTCATCCATTACTTTGTGATTCTTTAATGTTTACTAAACTTATTCAGAGCATTGCTGATTACGTCATCTGACTGTATCAAAATCTCTTGATTCAGATGCTACTCTTACACATGCCTCAGAATGTTTTTTCTATTTACCTTAAGGAACTTTTTTTCTGAGACAAGTTGAAATGGCTGTGGCTACTCTTTTTAAACATGTGATCAAATTCACAGTCGTAAATGCATCCGATATTTAGCAAATATATTTTCACTTTGCTATAGGTCTAAATATGTCATAACTATGTACGATTAAGTGGGCTCTCTCTAAGGCAGTCAGTGGGCCCCCACTTATGAAAATTTCTGGAACCACCACGGATTTGTTCATTTAAACAGTTCAAATGCGTGTACCCTATCCTACTTTTTCATGAAATATTAACTTGTTGCTTTATAACGATATTTTGTGCTAATATCTGATACATTTACGACTTTGAATTTCATTACATCTTTAATAATATTTACACGTAGTTATGATCGATCAATAGTTTTAGATATTTATGTTTGAATCATGATCAGTAACCTCATCATATATTAAATCTGAATATCTCGCCATTAGTATATGTATAATTACTAGTCCAAATAAATATGACGTCTGGCAAGGCTATTTTTATTATCTGGACTAGTATAATTACATGAACTAGTTGTTATTATTCAAGCGGCTCACTCCTAACCCAGGTAGCACAAAAACATTTTATTGATATTTTTAAAATATATTGCAAAATATCACCAAAATATCATTCAAAAACATGTTTTTGACGTGATATGTCTGGCTGTACTCATGTGAATAGCATATTTTCTGGAAATATATGTTCTAAATGTTTAAAGAGCATTATTTTTAAATATCTCGATTTTATATTGAAATAACATAATTTTGATATAATTCAGTTTCAATTGAAAATATCCAGACAACATCTTTCAAATATCTTGACAAAATATTCGTCTAATGTCTAGGATATGTTTTATTGATGTCTACCTAATGTTTTTGTTTAAATACAGTTTGTCAACCTTATTCTCATTTTAATAAAAAGTTGAGGCATTGAATTGAATGATTATAAATAAGTCAATTCACTTCACTCAAATATCACTGACAAACATTTGGAGAACATTTCTAGCATACATCTTACAAATATCTATTAAACATATTATCTTAAAACTATTATGAAACAGTCTTTAACTAATATTTTCTAAATAAAATCGAAAAAAATATATTGTTATGATGTTATTGAAATATTCATTAGATATTACCATTTTTATATTTTTGATTAGGACAAGAAAAGTATATTGATGTTACATCAAAAAGATATTTTATTATACATCAAACCTATGCTTTACATAGATGTAAATCAAAAATGTTTTATAAATATTTCTTTTACACATCTAAAAAATATATATATTAAATGTTATATAAAAATGTCCATCAGATATTGATTGAATGTTGCAAAGAAATATCTCCTCGACATACAATTGTTCTCATTTATAAAACTGTCTATTTAACGTTTTAAAAACATCAGCAAAGAATATTTATTATTCATTATAAAAAAATATTTACAAAAAATGTGTTTATATTAGCAATCAAACATTGGGACGAAATATTATTGTTAAAATATCATTAATGCATAATTTCTGATGTAAAAAAAATGTCTTTAAAATATTTTTTGGTAAAAAATTTTGAAAAACATATATATAACCAGTCAATAATATCATGAAAATATTATGTGTTAGCTAGGAACTTAGTACATTGTAAGAGGTCAATGCCGTATAAAGAAACTCGAGGGTATCACCAGCACAGTAGTCAGCACCTTTTGTGCTGACATGAATTATCATTGATATGGCTATATCTATAAATTAACTGTTTACAAACTTTAAAATTTTTGAAATACTAACATAACTAAGGCTGTTCTACTTCAGGCATAGATTACCGTAGCTGTATTTGGCAAAACTTTTAGGAATTTTGGTTCTCAATGCTCTTCAACTTCGTACTTTATTTGGCCTTTTTAACTTTTTTGGATTCGAGCGTCTCTGATGAGTATTTTGTAGACGAAACGCGCGTCTGGCGTATATAGAAAATTTATCTATGATGTTCAATATACATGTAGAATACCTGTAAAACTTTTAAGAGCTCATATGCCAGGAAATTCAATTATTTAGCCCACCCAAATTAGTACATGTTCTAAAACTTAAACTTATAACAATTCCTTCATATTTAAGATCACTCCTGGTCGATGAATAATTCAAATTATAATGGTCGATCATATTTAAAAAAAAATCAGGATCATCACAGGAACTTCCATTTAAATCATCTTAATGCCAATCATAATAAGAAAAATAATATGTATGTTGTATAAAAAACATCGAGTGCAAAAAAAGTAAAATATACTACGTAGAAATCCAATACACTGCCGATGACCTGAATCGTTGTATTACTATATAATTTATAAATAGCTGATCTATTAATACACAATATAAATCTATATGATCTATATATTGATATAAATCATACAGAAGTATTTAATTGTAAGGATAGTGTATATTGTTTGTGTATTCATTTATATAATTATATAATAACATACCATATTACATTACATGTTGACATTCATTCTTCCCGTACAACATTCACATCTATATGACCTATTTCGAAATATTCTGCAGTATAAACAAAGGGCAATAATTCTAATTTATCAATGTGGTTTCAAACAAGAGGCTCCTTCTGTATCTGTATAATTCACGCAATCTAGCTTAATTTAAGAATATGTGCATTATACAATTTTAGTATATCAATAACATTAATTCATCTGTTCCATCACCGATAATATATAAATCATAAATACTTTCACAGCGAAAGATAGAAATAACCTTGTCCTGCACAATTTATTGACAGCTATCTGGTATCAAAATATTTTCCTGAATTTCATGTTAGTACTCCTTCATTTGTGTTGTCCTTGGAGCTTTTATTTTTAGCGTACAAGAAATTTCTTAGGATAGGTTGACAGTGTTATTCTCAGATTTGAATTGTTTTCAGAGTTAATATGTGTCCTACCATGATAATATTGATAATGTAATTTGTAAAAACCATTTACTGAAACTTAAAGTTCGCGATTTCAATAGACAGCGGACAATAGAGTTTAGGATACCATCAAGTAGCGATTCAGAACAATCAGATAAAGCTTTAACGTTGTTCAAAGAAGCAACAGGTCAAACATTTCTTTGTAGCAACAGGCATTATACTTCACATTGGCACGGGTTAGTATAGCCTTTACTTATACTTTTTACATTGTTTTTTTACTTAGTATTTATTTTGTATTGTTAATTCATTACCACTAGTGCATGTGTTCACTTCTATTTCATTTGTTATCTTTTTAAATCAGTTAAGGAATATTCATCCCGTTATTGTGCTGATGTAAACATGTTTGTTGTTTGACTTTTATTTTTGCTATGTGCTTTGTCTATATGCCTTTTTCTGTAACTTTGTTACCATGGTTACATATAGGACGTGTCTCTGTACTTATACATCCCGTCATTGTGTTATTGTTCTATGGTAAATTTGTGTATTCTTGTCTGTACTTTTTGCTTATATGTAATATGCTTAGTCTATATTTCATTTTGTGATTCTTAGTTACATTTTTTAGTGATTAAGATGACTGCTGTATTTTCGATATTTTTACCTATTATGTTAACGCATCATTATCAATATAATGGAGTTTAATGCCATTGCTATACAAGTGAGAGGTTTAGCTAGCTACCAAACCTGGTTCACTCCACCATTTTCTACATAAGAAAATACATGTACCAAATCAGGAACACGATTTTGCCATTTGAATAGGGACTTTACTTTTATAATTTTCCTTGGAGTTCGTTTTTTTTTGCTATTTTACTTTTTAAACTATATATAATAGAATTATGAAAAGACGGGTAGGGGTTAGTGGGCAAAATGTTTGATGACATTACATGGATAAAACAAACAAGGGGATTCCGAATATCTAGTAAAACAAACAAGGGCATTCCGAATATCTAGTAAAACAAACAAGGGCATTGCGAATATCTAGTAAAACAAACGAGGGCATTCCGAATATCTAGCAAAACAAACAAGGGCATTCCGAATATCTAGTAAAACAAACAAGGGCATTCCGAATATCTAGTAAAACAAACAAGGGCATTCCGAATATCTAGTAAAACTCAAGCAGGAGGAGCGAACATCCTGTAATTATTCTTAAGTGTGAGCCAAACCAAATGTCCTGAGTCTAATTCACTGGAATGTCGTTGGTTGGCGCCGATTCAACATATAACCTAATCCTTTGTATAATTTGCTAACTGCAAGATAAAACGTCAATTCGTACCTCCTCAACTCAAGAACCGGAGAGTTTCATATTGTGAAGAGCTTGGTCTTCTTCGGTGAGCTACTTAAATTTTACACATCGATTTCAATAACCCACTTTTTCAATTGACACCTAAATATCCAATTGTACCTTTTTAACACATTTTTCGTTCTTTTCATCTCTATGGAATAATATGGAATCCTCCGTAAACGGTCCAAATTTAGATTTTACTTTATATGTACAGGTATATTGCCAAACATACAGCTACTCTAAATATCAATCTCAGAGTCCTTTTTTTTTCTTTTTTCTTTAATAAATTAATTGTTTGCAAAAGTATAAATTATTCAAAACACTAAGAATTTTCTTATCCCTGGCATAGATTACCTAAGCCTTTTTTGGCACAATTTTTTGTTATTTTGGGTCCTCAATGCTCTTCAAATTTATACTTCTTTAACTTTCTAACTATTTTGATATGACCGTCACTGATGAGTCTTAGGTAGACAAAACGCGAGTCTGGCATATCTAATTTTAAGCCTTGTACCTTTGATAACTATTAACTCTTTATGAAAAATTAAGAATTCGGATCTACATTGATATGCGTTTGTAATTTACTTTGCTGACTGAGTAGTGATACTTGTGACAGATAAACGCAGATCAAATATAGTTTTACGTTGTACCAACAAACGAATAGGTGTGAAGATTATGAAAGAATATACGTCTGTATCAAAGGTATCCAATGTAATGTCACCAATTTTATTGTACCTTTGGTTTTATTTTATTTTAGCTTATCACAGGCATTCGGGAAAGTACCATGCACAGTTTTAAGTTTATTTCACAGCTCAAATTAAAAAAACATTTTTAAAAACATTATGAAAATTAAGACTGTGAAAAGGTGTCTTTGAAAAGTTAGACTATAGCTATGAGTCAGTTCTTAAGTCAAGTAAATTCATTCCTTGAAAAACTTAATATTAATAGTTATATTCTGAATGTCAATGATAATGTTTTAACATTGAAAACCATACACGGGGGTATAACATTTAAATATTATTAGGGCCATTTGACGAAATTGTCCTTTGATCTTACTGACTGATAATTTCCTTTATCAAAAACTTATAGAAAATAATGGTGTATTTGTTCCCCCATGATAAAACTTATTTGTATATATATTTATTCATTAAATGTGAAGAATTTCCTAAGCCGTGTGATTTGACTTTTGTTATAAACTGTTTCCGTTTTATATCATCTGCTTCCAGTTATTATCGCATGCTTTCCACATGACTTTTCGACGTCATTCGGCAAATTTCGGAAAATATATCTCAATGGTACGTTATTGTGTGTAAAACATTATAAAGGTTGATAAAAAGAAAAGACTTAGAATCAAGAAAATATATTATTAAAAAATGCAAAATAAATATTACAACAAAAGCATTATCCAAGGTTTTCAAAATAGTTTTTGTCGGTGTGTCTTCTGTTGGAGTATTGATAAAAAGAACATTACATGTCATTTTTCATATTAGACAGGCTCTCGCGCGGATAGCATGACCTAGGGGTGATAAGGGGTCTGATAAAAAGAAAAATGCCATTTTACAATCTTTATTTCTCAGCTAGAAACTAATAGTGGCATCGTGATGTTGCTAATGAAATTAACATAAATACCGCCTCAAGCGATACCATCAATATGTTGAGATAATCAACCATTATCTATAAGTATTTACAACATTATTTATTCATAACAGTTATCATGATTAACATTTAAAATACAAATTTAATATCTACACAGAGAAAACAAATCTTTTAATGCCTACTCTCTATCTAAAAATCTAAAATGAATGTTTAAATACAAAAGAGGGACGAAAGATACCAAAGGGACAGTCAAACTCATAAATCTAAAACAAACTGACAACGCCATGGCTAAAAATGAAAAAGACACACAGAAAAACAATAGTACACATGACACAACATAGAAAACTAAAGAATAAACCGCACGAACCCCACCAAAAACTAGGGGTGATCTCAGATGCACCGGAAGGGTAAGCAGATCCTGCTCCACATGTGGCAATCGTCGTGTTGCTTATGTGATTACAAATCCGGTAAATAGTCTAATTCGGTAGGTCACATTCATGAAAGCATACAAACTACAAACAATAGGATATTAAAATATACAGATTATATCTAAGCAAAGGGTGGTAGTTATAACACCTTTTGGTTCATGTTTCATTAATTTACTGTTTAAATTTTGTGTATAATTCTAAACAGTAAAACTTTTTTTTTTTACCTCCAGCTTATAACGTTTTAGTCGTATTTGGTTGAATTTTTCAGAGGGCATGGTTGTAATGCTATCAATTAAGTATTTGTTTTAGTCTTCGAACTGGTTTGAACTACATTGATTTGATACTACCCAAAATGAGTTTCTATCATATGCATGTATTTCTGTTTCCGGTTTTGTCAAGTTTTGAATTGGCGTTTGCAAATGCCACGTCTTATATTAAGATTTTGATGTTCTGATTCGACCTCCACTGTTAAGTATGATGTCGACGAAATGTGTATCTGGTCTACCAACAAAGGAATCGGTATGTTATTGAATGTTTTTCCCAAACTTTACATGTGGAATCTTGTTTTTATGATGTTGTTGTCCATATGTTTGATGTGTTAGAGCTTTTCATTTTGCTAATTGATAAGGATTTGTCCGTTTTGAATTCCTCGAAGTTAAGCATTTTTCGTATTTTACTTTTTTTTATACTTTTAGGTTCATATATATAATATCTGACACTACAACAGTCGTGTTTTTTTTTATTTCCCAATAAACTTAATTTTGATTAGAACTATGGAAAAAAGGTGACTTTATATCAAGATAAGTTTTAACCTACTGATTAATTATAGAATGAATGTAGCAAGAAAATTCCATATCATATAAAGTTAATTACATACGTGAATGTTAAATATAGACTATGTATACCTATTTGAACACTTAACTTAACTAAAACTTAGAATAAATAAAATACACTTGGATTATAATTGAAACTTAAAAGACATTCAAACAGGTTAATTGTTTATTTGATTTCAATTCAATTTTAAGATGTTTCATTGTATTTCATTACCATATGTCGCGAGTAATTTAATTCTAATACTCAATCGATTAAGTACGTATACGTACTTTGATATGTTATGTTCAGGGTGGAGGTATTGCTTACTATATAATTATAAAGATCAGTCAGAAATTCATGTTCGTCAATAAATTTAAAAAAAATGTACACATTGACGCGGTTTTTCATTGAATGTTTACATTGACGTTTTCATACATGTCAATCATTTAAAAAGCTATACACTCTTGTTCTACTTAAAGAGAACAATGTATAGTGATTATTATTAAACTCATTATTGAGGTGAATTTAGATTGCAATCGTTTACCTAATTTGAAGATTTTATTTTATCATTTGTGGAATTATTTGATGTAAAACATTTCTGTCTTAAGACTTAAGTTTTCGTGGATAACCAAAACCGTTTGGAAGATATAATTTTAGAAAGAGTTGTGCATGTTGTAATACAATAGTCATAATGCATGAAAACGAATAAGTATAATCATCAGTGAAACTGTATAATAGCAAAACTAAAAGGGTATTCAAAAACAATCATCAACATAAAGCAAGTTAAAGACGGCAATCAAATCACTAGCTTACAAGCTCCTCCTTTAATAGGTATAAAGATGAGAAAATAGTAAAATCACAAAAGTACGAACGTCGAGGAAAATCAAAAAAGAAAATTCCTACATTGGCTAGAGGTATAAGGGGAGGGTTGAGATCTTATAAACATGTTCAACCACGCCGCAATTTTGCGCCTGTCCCAAGTCAGGAGCCTCTGGCCTTTATTAGTCTTGAATGGTTTTTAATCTTAGTTTCTTGTGTATAATTCGGATTTTAGTGTGACATCCATTATCACTGTACTAGTATACATATTTTTAAGGGGTCAGCTTAAGGACGTCTACAGGTGCGGGAGTTCCTCGCTACATTGAAGACCCATAGGTGGCCTGCGGCTGTTGTCTGCTCTATGGTCGGGTTGTTGTCTCTTTGACACATTCTCCATTTCCTTTCTCAATTTTATTATCTTATGTAGGAAATGGTGGCTTAAAGCCGGTTGTATCTATAGCTGAACCTCTCACTTGTATGACAGTCACATCAAATTCCATTATATGGACAACGGTGTGTAAACAATACGAAAAGACACAATAGGTAAAACCAAAATTGGGATACAGCAGTCATCATTGTGTTATAATCTTAATCCCTATAATAATAAACAAATATGTAACAATGAAACATAAAAAGGCATACAGACAAAGCACATTTGTAAAAAAGGGAGGACTAAAATACAAAAATATACTATAAATCGAGGACAGGTGTACAAATACAGGGTCACGTCATATAAACAAAACACATAAGCAAAAATGAAAGACAAGAATACTATAGCACAATAACACAGTGAGAGTAGTTAAAGATAAAAGAAAGACTAAAGATAACAAAGGGGCATTCACACTCAATAGTAGAAAATCAACCGAGAAAATCATGATAAAAGAAGAAAAAAGACAAATACAAACACGGTATACATAACACAATAAGGAAAACAAAAAATGGCCAACACGAAAGTCTTAATTAACTGGGGGTGTTATCAGTTGCTCCAGAAGGGTCAGCGGATGCTATACCACATGTGAAAGCTGTCGTGTTTCATCATGTTCGTACTGAGCTGGAGATAAATAACTCTGTAGGAAACAAAATATAACATTTGTTTAATTTTGTTTAACAGGAATGCAAGTAGAGGTTGGAAATGATTTTGAATTGTTTGAAATAAATTTGTCTGAAAAAAAAAACCCGTTTGAAACTAGTAATAAGGAATAAAGAAGAAAAATGGAAAATACAAGGATATGTTTAATGTATAGAGATCGAGATCGAGAGATTTTTTTATTAGATTAACCTCGGTTACGAAATATTACATGTAGTGAAAATTTGTTTTACAGACAGAGAGAGATAGGTTGTTTGTGTTTTCTGTTTATCTAGACATGGATTCTAACCAGATTAAAGCACTGGACAATTGCCATTCAGATATACTTCGAGATTGTATGTTGATTCAACATTTCTTCACAGTCTGTACATGGCCAATCTTATTACTGATGCTCAGAAAAAGGATATAGAGGTTATCAATTTTCAAATTTTTCCTATAAGAACTTTTTGTTATTCAGATTTCATATTTCAAAACTCCCTCTTGGCCTAACATCTAGAAATGTAGACATAGTGTTAATGACATGAAACGTTATTAACGAACAAGATACAAACAGTTGGGACGAACGCGTTTATAAGCATTGCTAATGTTGCAAGTCATTGTCGAACTTTGAAGACTATGAAAAGTGAGCAAAGAATTTTTTACTTTTTTCATATGAATGGTAGTTGGTCCTTTTTTTTTTTAATATTTAACTTCAACATAAACGCAAAAAAACAAAAAATATGCGAAAACAGTGAAGTTGGAATATTCTTATGCATAATGACAAAAGGGCTCATGCATATCATGGATAAAAAATAGCATAATAAAATTGAGAATGGAAATGGGGAATGTGCCAAAGAGACAACAACCCGACCATAGAAAAAAAAAAACAACAACAGAAGGTCTTCAATGTAGCGAGAAATTCCCGCACCCGGAGTCGTCCTTCAACTGGCCCCTAAACAAATATATACTAGTTCAGTGATAATGAACGCCATACTAATTTCCAAATTGTACACAAGAAACTAAAATTAAAATAATACAAGACTAACAAAGGCCAGAGGCTCCTGATTTGGGACAGGCGCAAAAATGCGGCGGGGTTAAACATGTTTGTGAGATCTCAACCCTCCCCCTATACCTCTAGCCAATGTAGAAAAGTAAACGCATAACAATACGCACATTAACATTCAGTTCAAGCGAAGTCCGAGTCTGATGTCAGAAGATGTAACCAAAGAAAATAAACAAAATGACAATAATACATAAATAACAACAGACTACTAGCAGTTAACTACATACCAGCTCCAGACTTCAATAAAACTGACTGAAAGATTATGATTTCATCATATGAACATCAGGCACAATCCTTCCCGTTAGGGGTATCGACTAATAGCTATTACGTGTTATAAAAAAGAAGATGTGGTATGATTGCCAATGAGACAACTATCCACAAAAGACCAAAATGACACAGACATTAACAACTATAGGCCACCGTACGGCCTTCAACAATGAGCAAAGCCCATACTGCATAGTCAGCTATAATAGGCCCCGATAAGACAATGTAAAACAATTCAAATGTTAGAATGTTTATTATGTTTATATTATAAATCTGTTTTAAAGTCTTAGGCTTTCAAACACAGAACACCATTAAAAACATGAAGACGGATTGGTTAAACAAATTTAATTTTACTTTTAGTTAAATTTGAAACGCAGTTAAAGGATGCTCGCCGGTATAAATCATTTTTTTACTATAGGACTTCGCTATATTTTTTTATAAATGAACTTTATCATATACTTAATAGAAAAATGAAATAAAAAATTTGGTTACCGTTCATTTAAACTCACAATCTGCCTTCGAATAAAGAATACATTTTTATTAAGGTACTTTTTTTCTGTTGAACTAATAGAAAAAAGAGGTTATATCGAGAAAAAAAAACCAAATTATAGAAATCGCTACAATTTTACAAAAGTTTCGTTTTAGTACTGCTTAATCGACAAAAACAAATAATCAAAATTATAGGTCACCGATGAGTTAAAAAAGATATTTCAATTTTAATGCAAAAAAATGGCAATTTTGCACTAAAGGGAAATAATTTAGAGCTTTTCCAATGATATATACATTTTTAAGTCATATGGGCCAAAACGAATTGATTTTTATGGTTGATTTTTGTATCATATGATAAAGTAAAAAATTATAAAATAATAAATAAAATTTGTATTGAAATAAACATGTTAAGAAATTTGCTGATTTTTTTGTACCCTCAAGCCTTGTAAGTCTTAGAAAGATTTTTCGATCAAAATTTAGAAGGGGTAGGAAGGGTCATGATCCCGAAATACCGGGCTTAAAAACTCGAAATCCCGAGGTCCCGATAAAGGTCCTATCCCCCCTCAATTCACATTAAGTCATCATTTCTATGTTATCAATAGGAAATGTCAAATCGTTAAATCGGTACATTAAGTCTCTAGATATATTGACAAAATCATCTTCTTACAATTTATAAGGCAATATGAAAAAGAATGTGAGTTTCATTGAATATTTTCGTCATTTGTTTATATGAAACACATCATCATATGACACAACATTTTGTTAGGTCTAAGGTTAAAACAATCCGTTTGCCAAAAACTCCTGTTAATGTGATTTGGACAATGAAAAATGACGTAAACTAGAAATCGATTTAGCAGTATTTAAGCTTGATGTAAGACTAAATAACAAGGTGTATGAAGGTTGAAAACCTTGGTTTGTTCTACCCAAATATTAAGTATTGTTTTTGTAGAGTCTTTACTTCAACGGAGAGAAAAGATGGCTAATTGCTAATGAGAACATAAGTACACCATGTTATTATAAATCAAGGTCTTTTCTGAAAAAAACCCGGAAAAAACAGGGGTTTTTATGCTGGCACACTGTGTAAAACTATATTTTGCATTGATATAAAGGAATGCATTGTAACGAAACTTATCAGTAACTGATCATTACACACTTATAACATTAGACATTGAACACATGCTTAATTAAATACCACCTTTTGTTTCATTTGCCAAAAAGATTTCATAAAATATGTAAGCGCCAGTCAATTACATTGTATAAACATCTGTGTGATAGTCCGATTGATAAACATTGTCCTTTGTCTTGATATGTATGGAATATTGAAATCTAAAATTAAAATGATATAATATTACTCATGAGTTAAGACTGTATTTCATGTTTACATACAGTTCTAATAAACTTAGTCAATCATCTCTAATCAACAAGTCAAGTTCACATCAAATAATTATTTCGTTTCATTCAAGTTTGCCAATTATGCAGCAAAGTTTTAATTGCACTAAATTCAAGGGTTGTTAGAAGAACAGTGAAATATGCAGCAAGAATTAAAATTTTTATTTTATTAAAGAATATGTATATTTGCTAAAAGAAAAGAAGGAGTGAAAGATACTTGAGACAGTCAAACACATAAATCAAAAATATACTGACAACGCCATGGCTAAAAATAAAAAGACAAACAGACAAATAATAGTACAAAAGACACAACATAGAAAACTAAAGACTAAGCAATATGAACAACACAACAACTGGGGGTGATTTCAGGTGCTCCGGAAGGGTAAGCATATTTTCCTCCACATGTTGCACCAATCGTGTTGCTCATGTTATTACAAACCCGGTAGGTCACATTCTTGGTGACAAGGGAAGTGGATTGCAGTTACGACATAAGGAAATAAACTCATCATAGATACCAGTACTAAATTTTGTATATACGCCAGACGGGCGTTTCTTCTACAAAAAGACTCATCATGTGAACTATGTGAACAT
This sequence comes from Mytilus edulis, assembly GCA_019925275.1. Taxonomy (NCBI): domain Eukaryota; kingdom Metazoa; phylum Mollusca; class Bivalvia; order Mytilida; family Mytilidae; genus Mytilus; species Mytilus edulis. The sequence goes on from CM034362.1 coordinate 90,969,563, forward strand.
GTCCGATATATCTATGTAACAGTCAATTGACTCGTGATGTCGTCCGTAAATTTTACGAAGGGATAATTTCAACTTCATCACATGGAATTCTTGGTTTAATAGCTTTTTTGTGAGCAACAACACTTTATCAAGGAAATCATGATAGGAAATACAAGGAGATAGATACTTTATTAATAGGCGTTTGTATATGTCATCAAAAAAGAGGGGCAAAAGATACCAGAGGGACAGTCAAACTCATGAATTGAAAGAAAAAAAAACCTGACAACGCCATGGCTGAAATTAAAAAAGACAAACAGAAAGACAATAGTTCACATGACACAACATAGAAAACAAAAAAATACGCAATACGAACCCCAATAAAAGCTAGGGGCGTTCTCAGGTGCTCCAGAAGGGTAAGCAGATCCTGCTCCACATGTGGCACCCGTCGTGTTGCTCATGTTATAACAAATCCTTATGAGCTGGAACCCTCTATCAAGGAATTCATGATAGAAAACACAAGCATGGACTTATCGTATCAATTGGAAGATGTATACCCTGTCTGCAGGTGCTGCTGTAATGTTGCTACTTAAAAATGGAAAGCTAAAATCATATCTTGTGTCGTAAAGTTTTGTTTTCAACTGACCCTAATTGTCAATTTATAGATGTAAGAGAAGATGTGAGGTCGACTTACCTGTATTTGTTGTATCCTTTATCTCTAGTTCGATGGAATAGATGCGTTCTACATAGTCACCAAATTTTCAATTATTTAGTGAGAGAATATCATCTATATAGCGGAATGTAAAGTTAAAGGATATTGCTAACTTCTTATCTTTCTTTCCAAAAAGTTCCTGTATTAAGTCAGCCTCATAATTAATGAATACATAAAATATTTGATACAAATTGAGCGAAAGTTTCTGCTGTGTACCAATCGTGTATTTAGTGTGTTCTTATGTTTGCGAGTTGAAGAAAAAATATTTTATGCGGATTTTTAATTTGGTGATTAAGCTTGAAAGTCTGCATATAGATTTATTATGATCATGATGGGTACTTAGTTGATCTTTTAAATTTGTGTTCATTAATATCCAAAAAAAACCCATTAGAACTGAATTATAATGAGTTTTCAATATGCCAATGTTCTTTATTTTGAAACATTTAATACAATTTCGTTTTCATCGCAACGATGACAACTAATCTCTATTTCATTATCAAATACCGATTAACAAATTACCTTTCAACATTTAGGTTCTGTTGTCATGGCATATCTCCTTGTTTTATAGTTATCTAGAATAATTATATTATTTCCATAGTTGAGACCATTGGACGTTAAGCAGCCATCAATGATCATCATCATGCATGTTAACAAAATATGAGCTGCAGTCCCCCTCCCCTTTTCCTCCTATACGATGCAATGTGTACTTATTCTCTCTTTGCGTTATTCTTTTTCTTAATTCTTAAGAAATGTTCCAAAAATTATCTATCTCACATTGCTTCTAAATTGAAGGGGCACTAGCTGTCAAATTCATGTTCACTGATTTGACTCAAATGGATTACCTTAGCCGTATTTGGAACAACTTTTTGGAATTTTGGATCCTCAATGCTCTTCAACTTTGTATTTGTTTGACTTATTAATATTTTGATATGAGCGTCACTGATGAGTCTTATGTAGACGAAACGCGCGTCTGGCGTAGCTTTGATAATTATTCTCATATTTGATTTAAATCAATGTTAAACATCTATCCATAATATAAAAAGTATAGAATAAACCATATACCGGGCATGGGGTCGATAATATGTAGCTTCGTTTCGTGTGTACTTTAGTATAGATGCCATCTTATTAACTGTGGAGTTGACCACCGAAGACCTCCGATGCCATATAAGTGATATAAACATAAATATAGATATAAATAGATATCCGACTCGTGTATTTGGATTTTTCTGTGTCTGTTTAATTTCATATTATAGATCTAAAATATATGTTAATCATCGTTTACACCTGTATAAGATTGATAGTTTGTGGATGGAATCGGTCAATCAAATGATTTGCCTTTGTTTCACTTTCAATATTGACATTCTTTTCATTAAATAGTTGAACAGGCACCATGCATGCGGTATCTATTTCTAGCTTAGTGTTAAATTGAAGTTTACATGAATACGATTTCAATGAAATCGAATTATTTACTTGGAAGTGAAGAATTAGTAATAAATGCTTATTAGGTGTTTATTTTTAACACAAATGAACAATACTGGCTGCTACAAGCAATATATCTTTTTTCATCATATCACTTTCATTAATGATTGAACCAAAAAATTCTGATTATATTTTTGTTCTTTCTTTTTTTGAGCTATATTTGAGCGTCACTGATGAGTCTTATGTAGACGAAACGCGCGTCTGGCGTACTAAATTATAATCCTGGTACCTTTGATAACTATTTGTATTTGTTTCAAGTTTGTATGTTGTTTTTTTATCTTTACTTGGAAGAAATGAGCCTAAACAGAGACAATAGGTATATTTCCCAATTTACGTAGAGAGAATAAAACAGCCAGACATAATGTAAAATAAATTGTGAAGTGTTAGGTAATAAATATGTAAAAGCTAGATTGTGTTATTGGCAAAATTGATCCTTTCAATTTTCATTGTAATGTATGCATATATGTGCATCTAAAAGATTTTTTTCAGTATTTATTGTACAGTGTTGTTTATCGTATGTACTCTTTTAACAGAACGAACAAACGAAAAGAGCAAAAGCTTCCAAATTTCTTGACGTTTTACCACATCGAGGACCATCATCCTTTCGGGGATTCGTAAAACAATTGCGTCGTGATTACTCTTGGATTGCGAAGAAACTTAATACAGAATATGAGAAGACAAAGAAAGAAATGCATAGGAATCTCCATACTTAATTATTAGATATCTATAACAAACAGCTTTGTCCCTTGGTTCATGGTAATTATGGTCAAAGTAAGTGTTTGCCACCACACACACATGCTGAACATTTAGTCGATCAGATATCCGAAAGTGTGGGTTCTCTTCGAATAAAGAGTTATCGAGCTGTTGGTATACTACCACTTTCTCAGGACACACCAGATACGGACATGTCACTGTCACAACTTATAGACAGGAAAGTGAAAGGTTTAGAAAACAGTCTTGACTGTAAAAAATCGTTTTTAAGAGTCACAGAAGAGAAGAAGTACAAAACAGATGTAGACAAAAAATCTGAACAGGACTTCGCTAAAATGAAAAGAGCATTTGAATATCAAAGAGATGATAACAAAAAACTACAGTCCTCATTAAAAGTTAAAAATAAGGATATACAAAATCTATCGAAACAGAACGAACACCTTCAAACAGAAAATAAACATCTTAGAGATCGTTTGACAGAACGGGAGAAAGAAACACTGAGAAGTCAGAGACGTGGGCCTATAATATCCGAGTATCTGGGGGTCAGAGGTTCCAGACCTTATTTTATGAAAAACATGTCAAAAGGCGAGTCATGTTTAAAAAAATAATCTATTGACATTTTGAAAGACAACTATCTGATCTTGCAAGATGGACGATATTTGTTGTTTTTCTCCGGTTTACATACTGTAATGTACTATAATACTCTGTGTTTCTCTGTGTTGAGTTTCCTTGCCTTTGTTTGTATAGTATTCCTCTCACGAAGTGATGCCATGTTAGCGAAATCTTTTAATATTGCCTAATAAGTGGGAAGTTTGGTCAACCCAAGATTTTTTCTTTTAAGCAATGTCATGTACCAAGTCAGGAATATGGCTCGCAATGCAATGTTTCATTTTTATGGCACCGCAAGGAAGTTGTCGGTGCCATAAAGTTTTACCCTTGTCCGTCATTCCTTCATTCCGCAACGAACCATTATACGAACTAATAGTTTTTTTTCTAAACGCCTTCAGATATTGCGCTGATTTTCGGTAGAGTAGTAAACTATGATGAGTTACAGATCAAGTTTAAGTTTCGCTCCGCTCCATTTTTGCCGAAATTACGGGCTTCGGACTTTGATAAATTGTTGAAAACCCCATTTATACGGACTTTTTTTCTAACGCCTTCAGATATTGGATGATTTGTTGTATGTTAGTTAACCATGATGAGTTATAGATCAAGTTCAAGTTAAGTTCTGCTCCACAAAAAAAGGTTTAAATGAAATGTACAAAGTATTGAATGAAAAATATGTTACATTTGCTGCAAAGGAAAAATGGGAGAACCATCTTAATATGACTGGTATTAACTGGAAAAAAATACACACTTCGTGTACAAAATATATTAAAAGCAATAAGCTTTGCTGGTTCCAATGTAGAATTCTAACATGACGTCCTTCAAACGCTTTGATTACACACCCGTGGTAAAATATGAATATATTGTTAGGGCTGTTCTGATTGTACTCCCACGTCAAATGTGTTTTTATGAATGAGATACCCGACGTCATAGAACAATGACGTCAGAATATAAGCATTTTACGGGAAAATACATGCTTGTGAAACCGAAAATCATCACAACAAGGAAACGTAAACAAATGATGCTGAAATGTGTTATATTACCCGCTTTTGTATACATAAGAGACATATAAGTACAATAATCATTTAGATTCATCCAAATTTATCTAAATATGTTATTGCAAATAGTTTAAGCAACATCATTTATTCAGTTTGCTCCGTTATTTTGCATCAATCTAAAAGTGCGTTTATTTGCGGGAATGGCAAAACATTCCATCGATCACCTAGAGCGCTTCAATCCAAAACAACTGCCGTATTTGTCCTATGAGAATCGAACTAATTCATGGGGCTTGAATTATTTCTTAATTATCCATAGAGTTTTGGGAACTAATACACTACTTTACAAGATGAAAATAAATAGTGACAACATATGTACATTTTGTAAAGAAGGACCAGAGACCATAGAACATTTATTTTGGAGCTGTCCGATGGTCGCCAGTCTCTGGCATGTACTAAATATCTGGATTTTTGAAATGACAAATATTGAACTGCCTTTGAATATTATGAATATTTTATTTGCTATCTACGAAAATTTTAAATTGAATTTTGTTAAAAAGAAGATTAATCTTCTCTCAAAATACTATATTTACCGAACAAAACTACAAGAAGGTTTGCCAAATTTAAATGCTTTAAAAACTATTTAAAGGAACACTTGAACTTAGAAAAATACATTTCATTTAAAAACCTCTCTGTAGAGGAATATAACAAATTCTGTAGTACCTGGGCCCCTATCATAGAATAAATAATAGATGTTAAAACTTGATTGAAGCACCAAGAACATATAATATTTCAGTGTTATAAGATATTTATTCATTTTCAACCAATTATTGCACCATCATATATTTTCAATTGTTGTTTTATTATTTAATACTTCCTTTGTGTGAAAATGCACTACACGAAATCCCGGATTTGAAGAGGTATGCAAATGTTATGTAAATGTATTCAGAGACCGACATTTACATATATTTACAAACCACTGCATTTAGTTTATCTTGTCTTTACATGTTGTAAATATTAATATTTCTTGTGCTATACCCTCCTATGGGCGGTTATGAGAGACCGCGGTTTATAAAATATATTAACACCTAATCAAACCATTTTGCAGTTAAGAATTTATATATATTTATGACCGTCGCAAAACTTTTGCAAACTTATGTATTTGTATACCTCTACAAATGGAAATCTTTGTCATGTATTTTTCTATGATGTAAATTTATCCGCAAATGTGTTTCTTTGTCTAGGTAGCAAAGCATCATCATTCAAATGATTTTATATGGGTTATAAAGTGTAAGGTGCATCTACATTTTCCTGGTATGTAAACCAATTCAAAACGAGAAGTTTTGGAATAACCGTTTCACAAATGATATCGGATGTGTTCCTTACGTCGTAACTACAATCCCCTTCCTTTTCATGAATATGACCTACCGCATTAGACTATTTACCGGATTTGTAATCGCATAAGCAACACGACGGGTGCCACATGTGGAGCAGGATCTGCTTACCCTTCCGGAGCACCTGAGATCACCCCTAGTTTTTGGTGGGGTTCGTGTTGTTTATTCTTTAGTTTTCTATGTTGTGTCGTGTGTACTATTGTTTTTCTGTTTGTCTTTTTCATTTTTAGCCATGGCGTTGTCAGTTTGTTTTGGATTTATGAGTTTGACTGTCCCTTTGGTATCTTTCGTCCCTCTTTTATAGAGGGGTGTAAAGCATCATTTCCTTTAATCTACAGAGACCTGTCAAATGTATTGTAAAGAAATAATTTTGTTAGTCTTTATTGTCGGCTGAAATATATGTCAAATCAGAACATATCAAAAGCCTTTGAACATATTCCGAAATGTATGGTAAATACATAGATTTGCAGACAATTTGTTTAACTGAGAAATGTGGTCAAATGATAATATCAATGACATGTGTAAATATATTGGGCATATGTAACTTTAAATGCATATGCAAAGAAACGATAAAGAAAGATATTTCAGACAGCTAGAAATGTATGTGTAAATATATTGGGCATATGTAACTTTGAATACATAATTATGCAAAGAAATGATAAAGAAAGATATTTCAGACAGCTAGAAATGTATGTGTAAATATATTGGGCATATGTAACTTTGAATACTTATGCAAAGAAATGATAAAGAAAGATATTTCAGACAGCTAGAAATGTATGGTAAATAGATATATTTGCTTTTAATTTGCTACTATATTTGAAAGGTGCAGATTATATTGACAAATATTTCCATAGCTTTAGTGGTCAAGCTATGATATGACAAATATAACTGCTTTGGGATTGGTTTTGGCATATTGGTAATATCATTTATCATAAATGTATTTTAATAATTTCGTTTTAATAATAAAAAAAAAGTCGGTTCTACGTAATCGGTTCTTGATCTCTTCTCGAGCTCTTTTTGATGTACTGCGTAAATTACTTTATCCAGTTATGATGGTTCATTCGCATCAAACGATCGTTTCCTTCGAGTATCGCTTTGAAACTTCTGGAATTGCACGAGTCATAATTCACTCTGTTTATAAAACATATAATTTTTTTTAAAGAGACATATACTACAATAGATAGATAGATAGATAGATAATTTTATTAACCAATCATGGTGCCCAAAATTTGAGCTATACAATCAAATGAATTACATAATAAAGCACAGAAAATGATTAGAATAATTAAAGTACATTTAAACAAAAAACCACATGAATACACATTTACACTAATTAACCTGATATAAATCAAGTTATTGTTAAAACATAGTTGTTATGGGTGCCACTGTGACCTGGAGAAATTACATAAATCTTTATAGTTCTAGGTCTATGGGAGACAACTCCTGATCAATTTTATTATATATATATATCTATATATATTTTTCTTCTATTTTTTTTCAAACAACAATATTTTCTATAATTTTCTTTCGTTCTTCAAAAAGGGAGTGCAATAAATTAGATAAGTTTGAAGTAACAAACAAATCTTCAGATGAAAGAATCCAAACAAATTTCATTTCATCAGATAATCTTGAACATTTTTTGAATTTTGAATTTAAATTAGATAGATGTTCAGATCGAGTATCTTTTAGAACAGGACATTTTAAAGGAAAATGTAGTTCGTCTTCAACTGCGTTCTTACATAGCTTACACTTTCTGTTTTCAGCTTTAATTCCAATATACCTCCCCCTTTCGATTTCAAGATCATGACAGCTAGTTCTAAATCTTGTGATTATTTGCCTGTCTTTTTTAATTCATTTTTAAATATGGTTCAAACATAAAAATATTTTTAAATTTTCTGTAAGTTCTTAATTTATTGCCAGATTGTAAATTAGTACACTTCCCAGAATTGCTTTCTAAACTAGCTAACCAGCTTTCTTTAAATTTAATAGTTAAAGATGTTTTTACTTTTTTTAGAATATGGTTTTGTTTAAAGTTTGACTGGTTAACAAATAGATATTCTAAGTCTAGAAATTTAAATATATGTTTAATGCTTCCTATCCAAGATTCCTGGTTATGTTTGTCCATAGAATGAGATAGATTTATAGCTTCCCTTAGAATTATATTTGAAGGTTCAATATCTTTCATAAGATGGATCCAATATTTTACCATATTCATTATTACATAATACAGTGTAGGGAGTGAACCTAGTTCTCCTCTACATGCCATATTTGATGTTTTTATATTAATTCCAAGTGAAAATTTACAAAGCTTAGTATGAATTTTCTCTAGTACAAGATAATCAGTTTCTTTTGATATAAAGTTATCCAAATGTATTTGTTTCTTATGTGGTATATAACCCCAAATTTCAGATCCATACAACAAGATTGGTCGGATTGTATGGTTATAGATGTGTAATAAAGTACTAGGTTTTGGGCTTTCCACTAAAAAGGTCTTCCTTAATTTGAAATATGCTTTCATTCCTTTGTTATAAAGTTCTTTCTTTGCTATTATGATGAAAAATTTATACCTAAGTATGTGTAGTTCTGTACACATTCTAAAGTCTGGTTTCCTAATGATATTTTAATATTTTTAAGTCTTCCTGATTTGTTAAATACAAGAACCTTGGTCTTTTTGTGTTAACTGTCATTTTATAATCAACTGTAAATTTATCTAATTTGTTAACACAATTTGGAAGTCCTTGCTCCGATGATGATAAAAGAACTACATCATCAGCATACATTAAAATATTTAAGGGATGTGTATTTAATGGGATTGGGTCACATGTTTGGTCAAAATAGGTTGGCAAATCATTTAAATATATATTAAAGAGACAGGGACTGAGAATATCCCCTTGTCTTACTCCTATATTTGATTTAAAAAGGTTTGTCCTGTGTTGGTCTATTTTTACACAAGTTTCTGTGTTTTCATACATACATTTTATAATGTCATAAAATTTTGTTCCAACACCTATACATTTAAGTTTATAAAAAAGGTGGAGATGTGAAACTGAATCAAATGCACGCTTAAAATCTACAAAGCATGCATACAGAGGCTTCGAATTATTTTTCACAAATTTTTGAATGATGGTATTTAACACATACATATGGTCTGTTGTGCGACATCCTTTAGAAAAACCAATTTGCTCACTTCTAATTATATTTCTAGTTTTTAAAAATTTTGTCAACCTGTTATTTAGAATTGAATTAAATAACTTGCCTATGTTATCTGCAATAGTAATGCCCCTGTAGTTTAATGGATCATGATTAGATCCAGACTTGTGAAGGGGGTGATAAAGCCTTGGGCCCATAATTGTGGGTAAATACTACTTGAAAATACTAAATTAAAGAGTTTTTGTATTAGAGGGATACAAACGGTTTAGCTATATTTTATCATTTCATTCGAGATCATGCTGAATCCACTCGATTTAGAATTCTTAAGACTTTTTATTGCTTTTTCAATTTCCTCAGGTGTTATCAAGTAGTCAAGTTCAATAAAAACATTTTCATTATGGAATGATTCAAGTTTCTTCTTAATCAAATCATCACTATATTGTTCATTCTTATTTAATTTTCTTGCCATTCAGATGGGTCGATAGTATTCTCAGATTTGTTTTGACTATTATTTGAGATATTTTGAATTTTATCTAGTAGTTGCCAATAGGCTTTGGGATTTTGATCATATAAATTATCAAGTTTATTCATGATGTCTTGCTTGAATTTTCTTATTTTTGAACTTCTTTGTTTTCGATACGATTTCAGGCATTTAAAAAAGGACCCTCGTACATAAGGATCTGTGTTGTGATTTTGCATTAATTTGTATTTTCGATATAAGTTTTGTTTTAAATTTATTATATCTTGATCTTGCCATTCTCTATTCTTTTTAATTTTCTTCTTCTTGCTTTTTTTTTGGTTTTCTAATAATTTTCTTAAGTGATAAATCTGCGGCTTTTAGAAAAATCTTATTTAAATCTTCTGCGGCATTATTAATTGAATCTTGGTCATAAATTTTATCTTTATACTGTCTAATAAATTTTTTGATTTCATTTGAATTTATGGCATCTTGAAATGCTGAGACTGAGTTATCATCCCATATATATTTATCTGGCATTAAAGCTAGATTTAAGTTTCTTTCATAAATTTTTGTGTTGCATTTTAACATGCATGAGATCTGACAATGATCTGAGAAATCAGGTAAAAAATTATGAGTGTGAAAATATGTGAAATTTGGTAAGAGTTCCTCAGATGCTAAAAACTAATCGACAACACTACTTCCTAAAGGTTGGAAGCAAGTGTGTGCACCCATTAAATCACCCATTGTTCTGCCCTTAAGGATACGCAATGATGAAGATATACATAAAGATAGGAGTTGTCTGCCTCTAGTGTTAATAGAACTATCTTTACTTTTTCTTTGAATTAGACTAGAATCACATTTGTAATTGTCAAATAATGGAATATGTTTGTCTGAATCCATTTGGATATGATCAATTTCACAAGCAGTTCTTGCATTTAAATCTCCTGCTATCATGATTTTTCCTGATTGGGAATATTTTACTATATCATTTTCAATCATTTCAAGAATATTATAATTCAATTTTCTATAGTAGGAAGAATTTTCAGGTGGATTGTATACAAAACAAATGTATAAATCTTCCTGAAACCCGAAGAATGTTCTGTCTAACTTTAACCATATAAAATCATTTGTGGCATGTTCTAAAGATTTAACACCCGGTCTTATTGTATTAAGTATATATACTGACAAGCCACCATGTCTTTTCCCACTAGGTTTGGTTCTAGGTCTTATAAGATGAACCGGTCTTTGAAAATTTGGAAGTTCTAAACAATTATCCAGATCACAGTGGGTTTCTTGCAAGCAAAAAATGTCTTGCTGTAAAAGATTGTCAACAAAAATATCATCTTCAAATTTGTTTAATCCCTTACTAATATAACCATTGATATTCCATGTTGAAATTTTCAAGTTTTTTTTTTGTATAAATCATGTGTGCTTACAATGATCAATAAAATAAGCATACACTAAAAGCAGTAAATATAAGTCATAAAAATATGAGTTGCATGTAACTGTGTACTACAGAGATTTGTGATGTATAAAATAAAGTACATATACATTTGTTTATATTCATAAAATTGTACATTTTCTTAGGAAATGTATACATATATCAGTTGCTGCGTGTGTGTACATACATGTATTTCTATAATTTATAGACTCGCACAATATTTATGTCTGAAGATATTGTAGACAGACTCTCTCTGTAGAGGAGAAGAGTTAATAATAAAAATCAAAAATTGTTACTTATGATATACATTTATAATATAGTTATTTTTTTCTTTTTTTTTTCTTTCTTTAAAATCTAGTTCTCATTCATGTATCTTTTAACATGTTTTACAAATAAAAAGTCAGTGTCATGATGGTCTTTTTAACTAACTTTATCTGTTCTGATTTTAATATTTTTAACTTTAGTATTACCACATATCATTTGAACCAGTGTTTTCAGTCTTTAATCTCACATTAAAAAATTAAATAATAATCCATATACAGATCATAAAAACAGTGACCATGGTACTTAAATTCTTAACTAGAGAAGTACATGTATATGTAGGAAACTATAAGTATATAAACATCTATAATAAAATAATAAACAATTTAAAGTCTTGTTACATTTTTATATATATATGTGCCTATTCAAACATATTATCTAAAGTATGGATAATTCCAGTCATAATTGTTTTGATCTGATATCCAACTACCTTGAGTGTTTCTATTTCTCTTAATATTAAGTGCTTTATATAATGCATATTTGAGGTTTGTGACAAACACTTTGGTTCCTTCAAAGTTGAGGTGTACCTTGACAAAGTTTAGAAATCTATAGTTTGCATTGCCTCTGTACCCCAAGGAAGAATTATCACAAAGGTGTATGTACTTTTTATGCATGAATATGTGCTGCAAGATTATATTGCATTCTTGTATTTTTTGGTTCAAGATATAAGAGTCTCCTCGACATATTCCCAATGAGACTACTATAGAAGCAGATGGCCATTTTACATGTATGCTATCAACTAGTGAAGCGAATTCTCCATGTTTTCTTTGTTTCTTACATCTATACAATCAAATACCTCAGTACAAGATTTAATATATGATTTGGTTTTTTCAATTGTGTAACATAACTGTTTTCTTACTGAGTAGCCTCTAATAAACTCATTTGTTCTAATTGGTCTTAGATGAGAGTTTCCTAACAATAAAATCTTTTTTTGTGTGTTTTGTTTGTTGATGCTACCTCTTTTATTGGTTTGTTTATCTATACTCTGCCTTGTGTGATCAGGGTTTTTTGTTGTTTGACTACTTTGGCCTGAAATTCTGTTTTGTGTGTTGCCCTTTGGTAATTTACCTACAGAATTTTTATTTTGTGTGTTGCCCTTTGGCGAATTTACTACTGGTGTAAATGTATCATTGTGCTCATTTTTTTCATTAAAATTGGTACAAAGATTTTCATCACTATTACATATTTTATCAGATACCTTTTCAACATCTATATTTGTACATAATTTTTCGTTTTCTAACAATTCAAATTTGTTTTGAACTTTGCATGCATAGATTGGTTTAGTTGGTTTGGTATTTTCTGATAACGCGTGCATGCCGATGGTATCATTTATATCTTCAAGCTTGCTCTGATGTTCTTCAGATGACGTTTTGATTTGATCGCCTAATTTTTGAACTTGTTGTACGACTACGTCCATTTTCTTCCTATCTTTTGTTAAGTCTTGTGTTACATTCTTAATTATAGGGATCATCATACAGCTTTACTCTACTAGCTCGTAGAGTGATGGCTCTTGTAGTGAATTAAGTACTTTAATGTCTTTTTGAATTTGATCTAGCTTCACAGAAGTTTGTTTTACTTTTTTACCCATTTCTAATAATGAAGCATCACTTTGTGCTCTTTCTTCATTTGAGTGACTTAACATTGTTATGATTGTAGCAAGTTTTTCTTTTAGAATTTGCTCTATGTTGTTTACTTTCTCTATGGTTGCTGTCAAGTCACTTTCACGATTAGTTAAGTCTCTATTTAATGTATTGATTGATGTTACTAATGATTCGTGAAATCTGCTAGCTACACTGTCTAGATATGAACCATCCGGTTGATTGTCTATGGATGTCTGACATGAAGCGTTGGTGGTCGATGTATTTTTGTTGTTTTCCAACTTTTGAATAAAATCTTCAGGTATAACAACGCATTTTCGGCACGTGTATTTTCTTTGTGTTGAGCTTAAAGTAAAAAGGATATAAGGTGGTAAGTTTGTACATGAGTAGTGAGTCCATTTGTTACAAGAATTACAGGTTATCATGCTTGAGTCGTCTTGGGTATGGCATATACAGCATGTCTTGGCAAGCTGAAATACTCTTTTAAGCTCTGTTTGCTGTGACTGAAGGTCATCATGCTGTTTTAGTGGAGCTGTGTTATTTTTATTGTCAGTGTTGATTGAGATAACGGTGTTCTCGAGGTCATCCTGACATTCCAGTTCTGATATGTTGGAATCTGTGTCAGAATCTATAAGCTCAGATGTTGAATTACTCGTTATAACAGAGTTAATATTATGATTTGTTGAATCTTCTGATTGATCATTTACGATTTCTGTTGACAATGATGTATCACAATTACAGCATGTATGTTGGTATTCTTTGACATTTTTCCTTTTCCCAAGGTCGTCATACACTGGTGTTGTTGTGCATTTGAAGGAGTAAGGTGAGAGGAAGTCAAGGGCACTATTGATGTCAGGGAAGCCTTTATATATTTGTCCCTGGAATTTATCTACACTTCTACTACACAGGCTCCAGGAGGTGAAAATGCCCGTAGTATGGCCTTTGGCAACAGCGTAAAAGTTTTTTCTCACTCGACTAGATTTTTTTATTTCTGAATTTGCCATTTTATATTACAGTGGACAGGACCACGAGTCACGATACAAAGTTTATGTTGTCGATAATGGTGATGTGCTTTTCTGATGCACTTTGTACGTGTTATTTCTTACAAACCCTTTACATATATGTAGCTGAATGTTTGTATGCTGATTTGGTTCATGTTTAAACCTAATTTGGTTGGTTCTTTGTGTATTTTTGGCTTATTAAATGCTCATTTTTAAAAATATTTTGTTGGAGCTAAAAAGATGCTGGGGGCCGCCATTAGCCTCGGTTTCAGTATCAATATGTATTATATATGTTACTGCAGAGACATATATAAAATATATATATATAAGTACGTCTGAAATTTCGAAAGCAAATTTACAGATCTAACATTGTTGGGTTGATGTTTAAGACGAGTTGTACTATATACATTTTGTACATATATGTCTCTGGTTACTGATAGTTATAATACATATATACAAATTAAGCCTGAACAATATTAGATATGCGGCCTCATTTTAAATTCAAATCGGTACCATTCGGAAGGTTATCGATCGATTTATCAAGTTTTAATAAAAAGTCCAAGTTTCTGAAATAGAAATATTCCTTCATCGGTAGAATAGTTGTCACATAATATTTGACACAAAACACATCTTGAGAGAATGTTTTTTAAGAATCGGCTAGTTTGCACACATACTTAAACGTTAAATCTATTGACGAATATTTCAGTTTTGTAATATTTGTTTTCCTTATCCGTTAAGTCCAGTAACGAGATGTTGAACTCCGTGTGCTTCATGAAGCTCTCTCTGCAAAAACTTTATTGTGTGTGAGAATGAAAGTTAAACACTACAAACAAAGAACCAGTGAGTCACGTGTCATAATTGACACACAATTTACCAATAAAATCAAATAAAATCGATAGATAATATCATTCCATCGACGAGACGTCGCCCTTCCTCCGATCAACGGGGTTTATCAGCAGTTAAAAGTGACAATTATCACCTTTCACAGAAAGATCTGGTCCGAAAAGATCAATAGAAGACCACCGCTAGTAACAATATCCATCAATATAAGGCACAAACAATTATCATTTCTTTATGATTAATAAAATCATACATTGTCTTAAAACAATGCTCCCGTTGTCATTTGATTGAGTTGTTTTTAAATACGCAAAACTAAAATAAGTTTTCGAACTATCAGTCATTCGATATCTCATTTATCGCCTATTCCATCCTAAAATTTTACAGCTTCCATATGTACTTTGACAGGAATCGTATTTTTTCTGTCATGATCAAATAAGTTTTAATTTTTTTAATTTTTAATTTTTTCTGCAATAATTACATTTAACATACTTTGCACACTTTTTAATTGAAATAACATTGAAACAAGAATCGATGTGACAAAGTCATTTTGTTTTAACATAATTCAAGAAGATTTGTAAACGACAAATACATATTACAATTACTCTTCAATCTTTTGAATCTCTCTCTGACAAATTTCAAACAAAAGAAAAGTATATAAAACATCTTTTAGGCTTGGATCAGCATCTCAAAAACCTACAGGTCTACACAACATAAACTATACACACAACACAAAAACAAATGACAGTCACAATACAAGTACATGTAACTTACTCAAACAGAAGGTACAATAATCTATCTTACAAAAAAACCACGAAAAACATATCTTTAAAAGATATAAGGCAATTGTACCCTGTACAACAAGACGAAGTCTAGACTTATAGTTTTAGCGGAAATGTATATGCACGGCTGGTAATCTACACACGCAGAACATTTGGTTCTGCAATGAAAACCGTGAGAGGATTTTCCGGTTGTGCTTGAGTGGAGTAATTGTCACCGCTTCAAAAGGTATGTACATTTCTAAATCTCAATTTTCTTATTCAACTGATCAAAATATTGAAAATCAGAGAATGCTATGCTGTGGTGAATACTTTAACGAAGAAATACATGTATCATTTACTGTTGTACGTAGAGTTGAACTCTTACAAAATCAGTTGCCCCACGAGAAATCGCCTAAAAAAGTGACATTTTAATTTTAAAATGGTTCTATTTACAGACCTACAAGTTCAAATTTAGTTTTTTTTAGGGCAATGGGTATGAATGTTGTTTTTGGCGGCGTGTACGCTGTCCGGTGTTGATAGACGACTTAATAATTCAAAAAACTACATTTTTCATTAAGTCATGCGTGAGGGGATCGGTTCTGATTGAGGACATCGTGAATGCGTGAGGGGAAGTACAGAAATGTTTTTTAATCTTTGGCTTTGTGACTTTGTTGACTCAATAAATGTGATCAATGCTGATTAAAAATCATCACAGATTTGTCCTTATACTTTAACAGATGTAAACTGATCACTGATTCAATAAAATCAAACTATTTAAAATTGTTTGCTCAAATTCAGAAAATGCCATTATTCAAAGGTAAAAGGAAAAGAGGACTAAAATTGACTCTCTACAAAAAGCCATGGAGATAAAAGTTATCCCAGCCCTCGAAGCGAACTAAACCCTGTGGGAGTAGTCCTGTCGTCAAATATACGTCACAGAGATCACCACATATATTAAAGAAAAGTATATCGCCGATCAAAACTTCAACACTTATATATATTAGACGTAATCTGTTCACCCAAAATCACGAAATTTCCGAAACAAAAAGGGCAGATATACAGAATTTATTATTCACGAACATCGATGTAAGCCAAGATAATCTCGAGGAAGACCATAAGGAAGAGCATGTATTAGACAACGAAGAAGACATAGAAGAAGTCACAGAAGAAGACCACGTAGTAGACAACGAGAAAGACCACATGGAAGACATTGAGGAAGAACATAAAGTTTTTCAAAGTGCTTTAGATAAACTCTCAGACGAAGGGAAAAGGGAAAGATTTTTTATTTATTTTTTTCATTAGTGGACGTTTTCCTTTAAAACAACATTGCATTCGACCTGTTTTTGGACATTGTTGAGTGGTTTGAAAAGGACGAATCAAGACGAATGAGATACTCCCCAACATCTCTGCAGTATTTTTGGTTATCGTTGACAACATTTTTTGTTTTTATTCTTCGTGAAACATATTATTAAACCCTAGGTTCCAACAATTTATTTCAATATCAATCTCAGTGATTTTTTTAGCACACATTATGTGTTTTTTCATGAACAATGTAGCCTTATTTAGGTAAGTTTCAACGACTCATAGCTTGAATATAAAGATATGATTTGTACTTCCCCTCACGCATTCACGATGTACTCAATCAGAACCGATCCCCTCACGCATGACTTAATGAAAAAATGTAGTTTTTTGAATTATTAAGACGTCTATCAACACCGGACAGCGTACACGCCGCCAAAAACAAAATTCATACCCATTGCCCTAAAAAAAACTAAATTTGAACTTATAGGTCTGTAAATAGAACCATTTTAAAATTAAAATGCCACTTTTTTAGGCGATTTCTCGTGGGGCAACTGATTATGTAAGAGTTCAACTCTAAGTACAACAGTAAAAGATACATGTATTTCTTCGTTAAAGTATTCACCACAGCATAGCATTCTCTGATTTTCAATATTTTGATCAGTTGAATAAGAAAATTGAGATTTAGAAATGTACATACCTTTTGAAGCGGTGACAATTACTCCACTCAAGCACAACCGGAAAATCCTCTCACGGTTTTCATTGCAGAACCAAATGTTCTGCGTGTGTAGATTACCAGCCGTGATATGATTCGTGTTTGAACAAAGCAATATCTTGCACTTCTTTCTTGGACATATGTTACGCAAAGTCTTAAAATATCTACATGTATCATTTGTCCTTTAACAGTGGAGTCGGAAACATATATCATTGTACTTGCTTTCCATACAGGCGGGAAAAAAGGAAAGAGGGCAAAATACATAAACTATCGTTATAGTTAAATCGCATTGATAAATGTTTAAAACTCTAAACAAGTTGCTTTCTTTAAAAAAAGAAATGCAATCGTAAACCCAAAATGCATGTTTGGTATTAAATATTAGATATTTTTTAAGAAAAGAGTTGGTTTCTAGGCTTAATAACAAATTAATGATGTTTTTGCTTATAAAAAAGAAATGCAATACGTGAAACTTAATAGCTGTTTTTATTGGAATTTGAGATACACAACAGCCTGTGTTTGATTTTGCTTTTTCCACCTGCCCACCCGTGCCCACTCTAGCTATAATCTCTTTTTTTGTAAAAATATTGATTACAAATGCTTATCTGCTTTTTTCAAGTGATTGTACTTGCATGTTTTTTAGATTAAACATAGAAGCTATTGCGCATGTATTTGAAAGGTGGTCATAGAAAGAACAGAAGTGTTCCGAATAACATCCGGTGTTCCGAAAGACTACAGATATCGTCTAATAAGTTGATATATTAAAGAATATTTTCCAATAAAAAGATAAAACAAAAAAAGTGACAAGCCTTTGTGTCTATGAATATATCAAGGCACATTTCTGATTTTACAATCTTTAACTTGCATCATGCATGCTTTGGTACCTGGCGGATAAAAGTATTCGTCCCATTGGTTATCATACAAAATCTTTTTTTACATACAACTCCTCCGTTCACGATGTTGTAATACCTATGCAGGTTGAACTTCAATTTAGAGGTTTATCTATTGAAGTTTTAGTTCTTTGGGTACCAAACGTGACCTTTAGAATTTAATTACTATAATTTTTAATTAGTTAATTATGCAAGTTCCAAATCTGGCAGAATCTATCGATGCAAATGCCTATATATATTCGATTGTATCTATACTTATAATCAATACACATATGTTATGGACCAGTACTGCACCCGTGTTAACTAGCATTGGGGGTCGCATGTCATTGTCCAGATACATTTGTACTAGCAATAGTGTTTTTTATTGTATTTTTTGTGTGTGTGTTTTTTTTTGTTTTTGTTTTTTCTTTAAGGGGGGGGGGGGGGGGGGCTGTAAAACTTGTTAAGTTTGGTGAACCTATGGTCTAGTTTGTTAGGACAACAGTTGTGCACTCGAAAAAAAAATGCAGTTGCTATTTTCATCAACTAAGATAAATATTGGGATGCCCCTGACCACTATTACAATTTTTCAGTAAAAAAAGAATGTTGACACACATCATATGCTATGAGAATTCAAAGACGAGTCAAGTAGATCAAATAAAAATTATCCGAGCGTTCCGAGAAGGATAAAGAGTACTCTAAGGGTTGCAAGCGCAACATGAGTTTAAGGGCTGTCAATCCTTCTAAGATTGCTACTAGATACACTCTTAGCAGATAAGAATAATCTTTAGCACTAAGATTGTGCCAAAACTAATTTATGACAGACTGAATGCTTCGTTTTTATCAACCAAGTTTCATTAACCATTTACACAAAAAAATAAGTTTGAATGTTAACAACACAAAGACAAAAGTACAGTAATGAAAAATGCTACCCAAGACGTAGAGAGGAGACATGCAACAACGCCAGCAGATGAATACCATGAACGAAAAAGTAAAAAATAACCTAGAACTTAATTGTTGTTAAATGAAAGTCATAAAATGAACTATCCAAATATAAATCTTGTTTATTGTAAATAATCAAACTTAATATGAACGTAACTTTTATTGTGAATCGTGTCTTTTTTGTCATGTAATTTAAATTAATGAGAGAAAATAATATATTTCAAATCTATTTGTTCCTATGAATTACGGCGCTTCTTTCTTTTAAGAGTCATAGGATAAAAGAGGGTCTAGAAAAGGAGGGAGGTGGGTGTTCTTTAATTCTTAATATTATTTACGCCATGCATGTTTTCTTTATTCTATACAAACTTTGCACGTTATTCTCTATTCTTTATATTCTAGAAACCCACTATTCTTTATTCTTAAATTGTTAGCCTATCTTTTTCTTTTCTATTTATTTTTTTCATTTTCAGTGCAGTTTCGTGTTCCCCTGCAAGTGGTCAATTTTTCTTTGTATTCCACAGCTGTGTACTAATATCAAGATAACACGATACTGAATGGCATATCTCCCGATTTCTAATTTTTTTTACACACACTTTGAATCGAGTTACATCGGAATGAAACATATATTTTGTCTAGTGTTGTAGACTATATGTATATTAAGCAATCTATGGAATTGCGAAAATAAGCTCCACATTGGTCAATTATATACTTATAATATAGAATAGAATAGGATAGAATAGAATAGTATATTTTTATTAACCAAATAAGGGCCCCAGGAGGGCATATAGCATACAGACAATATTATTATAAACAATAACATACACAGACAATACAAGATATATAACAAGTGTTAACAAAATAATTAAATAAAAGTAGCAATGTATTATTATTCAATGAATACTTTGTTGACATCAGTGACTCAAGTGCACCCGGTAAGTGTATTTTCACTTTGAAAAGACCAACAAGAGGCATTAGTAGTTTGTGGGGAGAAAATATAAAAAAAAAAAAAAAAAAAAAAAACAATTTAAGCACTCGCACATTTGACCATGAGGTATACTGCAAATTACAAGTATTATTTAATAAAGGATATTTAGTATGACTTATCTGCAGAAAGCACCAAGAGTCGGTGCTTAAAGGGAAGTCCCTACTTGTACTTACTGCAGATGAGTCAAACTCCTAAATTATTTAAAAAGTATTTTAAAAACATATATTTAGGATTATAGATTCTGGGTCCAGCCAGCAAGGATCATCAAGGAACGGTGCCAGAGAATTTGAAATTCTTCTTATGATCTGTGCAGGCTTAACAGGGTATCCAAATTCATATTAAAGAGTTATATTGAAATTAGTTATTGTAGATTATGTTGTCCTTCAATTCTTAGTATCTTCTATATATTTTTAAAATGCGAATAGTACATTGGGATTCTCATTATTCATTATCCAAATTAATTTGTTATTAATATTTAAATTTTGAAAGTTTGGACATTATTTTAATATATTTTGCATCAATTCCTCTCTTTTTAATAAATGCGTGTCACATTTAAATAAAAAATGAACTTCACCCTCAACCTCACCTGAGGTGCACCTGAGACAAATTCGGTTTTGTCGAAGAGTACCCTGGTATCTACCAGATTCAATTTGCAATTTGTGAGAAGATATTCTTAATCTAGTTATACATTTCCTTTGCTCAAAATGTCGCATTATTGACAAATAATTTTCAAAACCGACGTTGCACTTGAATGTTACATAAGTTCGTAGTTTACCATCTTTATGTATATCTAGCTGTTTTTTCCACAATGCAGTATAGTATCCCTTAACAATCTGAGCACAGTGTAGTTTAAATGTTGAATATTTTTCCGGAAGATGCTTTTCTATGCCTGACATTTTTTCCCTTAAAATATTAATTGATCCATACCAAGAGTTTTTTTTATATTTTTCAATAGATGGCTTTGTTCTTTTATACGGAGAAAGACTAAAAACTAACGTAATATCCAGGATTGTATACTGAATCCATGCATCTAAGATGCATACTTTTTGTATTAGTTGTTATTAGATTTCAACTAATTGTTAGTAACTGCGAATAGTCTAAGATCTGTACTTAAAGTCTTTTGGTTGTTCGGATGTATAAGTACCCTTCCATGTCCACTATGTTTTTCTGAGATGTATTCAATTTGTATTCATCTGATGAGATAAGTTAGCACAACAGGGATCCAGTTTATGCCCAAGGTTAGGGGAGGATTGGCTCCTTTAAACGACTTTTAACCTCGCCACATTGTGTATGTTCCTGTCCCGAGTCAAGTAGCCTGTAATTCAGTTTGTTGTTATGTAACCTATTTGTTTTTCGTTCATTATTTTGGACATAAATTAGTTCGCAAGTTTTCTCGTTTGAATTGTTTTACATAAATATTATGTCATTTCGAGGCCTTTTATAGCTGACTTTATGCGATACGGGCTTTGCTCATTGATGAAGGCAGTTCAGTGACCTATTGATGTAAATTTCATTGTCATTTGGTCTCTTGTGGAGAGTTGGCGATCAAACCACACCCCCTTATTCATATATATATATATATATATATATATATATATACAACTCGTCTAAACATCAACCCAACAATGTTAGATCTGTAAATTTGCTTTCGCAAATTTTTGGTTCTTCCCTCGCCGGGATTCGAACCCATGCTACTGTGATATCGTGACACCAAATCGCCTGCACTGCAGCCGTCCCGCTAGACCACACGACCACCTGGGCTCTCAAAAAAAGAGCTTTCGGTGGGCATGTGTTACCTTTCCACGTCAGTTTTAATCTAGCGGCGTACTACAGTACATGATATATAAGGCATGAAGATGTTATTGTTACAGATCAGCTAAATTATCTATAGTAAAGGATCCTACAAATTAATGTAAGATACAGTCACAGAAAATAATTATATTCATAAGTACGTCTGAGTCAGTGACAACCCTACAACAGATGTATCCATCGGATCGCCATCAATGATGGTGATACATGGCTGTGTACATAATGTATATACAACTCGTCTAAACATCAACCCAACAATGTTAGATCTGTAAATTTGCTTTCGCAAATTTTTGGTTCTTCCCTCGCCGGGATTCGAACCCATGCTACTGTGATATCGTGACACCAAATCGCCTGCACTGCAGCCGTCCCGCTAGACCACACGACCACCTGGGCTCTCAAAAAAAGAGCTTTCGGTGGGCATGTGTTACCTTTCCACGTCAGTTTTAATCTAGCGGCGTACTACAGTACATGATATATAAGGCATGAAGATGTTATTGTTACAGATCAGCTAAATTATCTATAGTAAAGGATCCTACAAATTAATGTAAGATACAGTCACAGAAAATAATTATATTCATAAGTACGTCTGAGTCAGTGACAACCCTACAACAGATGTATCCATCGGATCGCCATCAATGATGGTGATACATGGCTGTGTACATAATGTATATACAACTCGTCTAAACATCAACCCAACAATGTTAGATCTGTAAATTTGCTTTCGCAAATTTTTGGTTCTTCCCTCGCCGGGATTCGAACCCATGCTACTGTGATATCGTGACACCAAATCGCCTGCACTGCAGCCGTCCCGCTAGACCACACGACCACCTGGGCTCTCAAAAAAAGAGCTTTCGGTGGGCATGTGTTACCTTTCCACGTCAGTTTTAATCTAGCGGCGTACTACAGTACATGATATATAAGGCATGAAGATGTTATTGTTACAGATCAGCTAAATTATCTATAGTAAAGGATCCTACAAATTAATGTAAGATACAGTCACAGAAAATAATTATATTCATAAGTACGTCTGAGTCAGTGACAACCCTACAACAGATGTATCCATCGGATCGCCATCAATGATGGTGATACATGGCTGTGTACATAATGTATATACAACTCGTCTAAACATCAACCCAACAATGTTAGATCTGTAAATTTGCTTTCGCAAATTTTTGGTTCTTCCCTCGCCGGGATTCGAACCCATGCTACTGTGATATCGTGACACCAAATCGCCTGCACTGCAGCCGTCCCGCTAGACCACACGACCACCTGGGCTCTCAAAAAAAGAGCTTTCGGTGGGCATGTGTTACCTTTCCACGTCAGTTTTAATCTAGCGGCGTACTACAGTACATGATATATATATATATATAGAAACACATATGTCATCGTCCTTGTTTTTTTTTTTTATATACATTGCTTCAAAGTTGACCGATACGCTTAGAATTTGACAGAAAACGTGTGACGTTACGGAATAACGTAATTTGGTAAACATTGATATTGAGGTACAATTTGAATTGATTGATAGATGGTTGCTCAAAGTCCGGTGGCAAATATTTAAAGCATTTACAGGACGATACAGTGCAATTTGAATTGTTGTGTCTGACAAACACATTTTGTGCAGCAGTCAAGAAAGGTTAAACATTCTGTTAGTTGTGATAATTAAAAAGAAAATCAACATCCTGATACAATACAAAATACAGGATACTCTGTATGATGTAAACGTGTGGGTTGTGTGCGTAGTTAGTCGGATCCAGCCATTTAAAAAAAAGGGGGAGGTCCCAACCCAGAGTAAAAGGGGGGTCCAACTATATGCTCCCATTCAAATGCATTGATCGGCAAAAAAAAGGTGGGTTCCAACCCCCGGAACCCCCTCCCCCCTCTCCTTGGATCCGCCACTGATCAGTACCGACACACTTCTGATGACATTGAGTAAAAACAAAAAGAGACTCAAAGACAAACACCAGTTTTAAAACAAGTATACGACATATACATGCGGATGACAGTAAACCGGATGTATTTTACATTTATTTATGACTTGCTATTTTTTTACCGGATTTCCAGTCCCGTTATTGATTTATTGTTGTACTGCTGACGAGCGGGCGGGCTGATCCAATCGTTTCCGTTCGATAATCTACGAACCTTTCATCCAAAGGTTTTCAAATTTTAATATGTTGTTACTTATGACAAAATGGAGGTAGATTTCGATATTGGCGATTAACATTTACATCATTCAGCAACAACATTATATAAGTTTGAAATAATTAAATGTCAATCTTGATACGAAAATGTTTTAAAAATTTGGAGCCTTCGATGGGAACAAATACATGTACTGCATGGGAATATTTCTTGAGATCATTATATCTTTAAATAGGATAAAGTCAAGAAGGACAAAGATTTTCTATATCTATTCTGAATTGAATAAATATTTTCATATATAACTGTATAATCAGATTAATATAATAGAAGGAAGTTTATGGAAATTGATGTATTTTTTTCCATTAATGTTGGTCATGTTTATTCTTGTTGAAACACGAAATACCGAGATTATATTCAATTTAAAGGTTAAATTATTTCTTTGCATCCAATTTATTAAATCTGCTATATATGAGAAGCGGAGAAACGAGAATGCTTGTTTTTATATACAAAAGATAATTGTTTTAAAATACTTTTTCTGTATATAATTTCAACATATTTCTATATAATAAGCTTGTAAACGTGTACATTCTACTTTTAAATATGAAATGGTGTTTATCCTCAACAGAATTCAGATACAAATTATGCTACTGTTCGAATTTCTTCTTTAATTTTTTAGCACGTAAACTTTTAAATTATTTGCCTTTTTCAAAGTATTAACACATTTTCATGAATACAAACTGCATGTTTAATTATAAAAATAATCCCGATGTCTTTATCTGCCATATTCTTGGCTTGCGTATAATTGGCATGATTTGTACATGTTTATATTATTAATCTCTTCAGAACGTCTGGATTTGATTATACCCAATTAGCGTTATTAGATCAATTTTGGTAATTAACACATACGGTTTTCCTTTTAAGGAACCCTGTAGTGCTAAAAGATGAACCATTTCACAGTCGGGGAAATCCATTCATTTACATACAAGTGACACATTTACCACCTATTGAGGGATACTTGATTAATGCTCTTACTTTCTTTATTGTATTATTATGCATTTTCAATTGTTATCATAATCATTCTGATAAAATACATGTACATTGTACATTTACATGTATGTGCATACTCGTGTATTTTCAAATTATACGATCATGCAAAACATTCAAAACACACGCCTTGGCTTAAGTTATATTGAAGAAAAAAAAATTCAATTATTCTCTTGATTAAAATGAGAAAAGATCACAAATAAGCAGAAACTAAGCTAACCTTTTCCACACCAATATTGGTACTTAACCTTGGGTTGAGAAAACGTACCGCTTTTATCGATTTGATCATTATTTGTTCTGGTTTAGAGTTTATTCTAATAATTATAATGTCATTGAATTACGTCGTCTATTTTTCATATTTGAAGTACAAAAAGTAATAAAGTAATGCTGCTCACAATTTAGTACAGTGTTATTATATTAGTGCATTTCTCCCTACACCTGAGATTCGTGTAGCATTTGCAGCTGGACGTTTACACAAATCAATCCATCAACCCATTCATTATGTGTCTTTAAGCTATAAAAAAAGTATCAATTTACTATTACAATTCGTCGTATAAGCCACTGCTGGTGGACGTTTCGTCCCCGAGGGTATCACCAGTCCAGTAGTCAGCACTTCGGTGTTGACATGAATATCAATTGTATGGTCATTTTTATAAATTTTTCTGTTTACAAAACCTTGAATTTTTCGAAAAACTAAGGATTTTCTTACCCCAGGAGTAGATTACCTTAGCCGTATTTGGCACAACTTTTTGGAATTTTTGATCCTCAATGCTCTTCAACTTTGTATTGATTTGGCTTTTTAACTATTTTGATCTGAGCGTCGCTGATGAGTCTTATGTAGACGAAACGCGCGTCTGGCGTATAAAATTATAATCCTGGTACTTTTGATAACTATTTACACCACTGGGTCGATGCCACTGCTGGTGGACGTTTCGTCCCCGAGGGTATCACCAGCCCAGTAGTCAGCACTTCGGTGTTGACATGAATATCAATTATATGGTCATTTTTATAAATTTTCTGTTTACAAAATCTTGAATTTTTCGAAAAACTAAGGATTTTCTTACCCCAGGAGTAGATTACCTTAGCCGTATTTGGCACAACATTTTGGAATTTTGGATCCTCAATGCTCTTCAACTTTGTATTGATTTGGCTTTTTAACTATTTTGATCTGAGCGTCACTGATGAGTCTTATGTAGACGAAACGCGCGTCTGGCGTATAAAATTATAATCCTGGTACTTTTGATAACCAATTAAAGTTTCCGTTCTGATACAAACAAGCATATCGAATTGTAAACCCTGCTGTAAGGAAAGATAAATACATTTTACAGCATTTGTGTTTTTTTTATACCAGCAAGATCTTAAAAAATCCTCACTCAAGTTTTGAATAGTTTCCTTGGTTCTGGATAAAAGCTTTGAAGATTTTTTTAACCATTCAAATAGAAAAAAATATCATCGGTCCGACATTTAAAAAGCAACCTGCCATTTTTAATAACATAACTTCAAAAAGTTCTGGTTTGGATTCGGGAACAACAATATCTACTTAATCAATTCAAATATTTTCACGGTCTCTGAAACCATCAATACGTAAAATTTCTTATAATATATAAGACACTTTCTAATTTTTTGGGAGTTGATAAAATACATTTCTTTACAAATATGAACGATATCAACAAACGTTTGCAAATATTACACAAACATTTGACAGCATTTACATTGGTTGTAAATGTTTTATAAACCGTGGTCTTCAAAACTTTGCACACGTCTGTAAAGATGTGTTGCAAATATCAATATTTATCAAAATAACTACAATACTGGAAAGTATTAGTAAATAAAATACATTTCTTTACATACGTGAACGATATCGACAAACGTTTGCAAATATTACACAAACATTTGACAGCATTTACATTGGTTGTAAATGTTTTATAAACCGCGCTCTCTCAAAACTTTATATTCGTCTATAAAGATATGATGCAAACATCAATATTTATCAAAATAACTACAATACTGGAAAGTATTAGTAAATAAAATACATTTCTTTACATACGTGAACGATATCGACAAACGTTTGCAAATATTACACAAACATTTGACAGCATTTACATTGGTTGTAAATATATTTTAAACCGCGGTCTCTCAAAAGTTTGCATACGTCTGTAAAGATATGTTGCAAATATCAATATTTATCAAAATAACTATAATACTGGAAAGTATTAGTAAATAAAATACATTTCTTTACATACGTGAACGATATCGAGAAACGTTTGCAAATATTACACAAACAATTGACAGCATTTACATTGGTTGTAAATGTTTTATAAACCGCTGTCTCTCAAAACTTTGCGTACGTCTGTAAAGATATGTTGCAAATATCAATATTTATCAAAATAACTATAATACGGGAAAGTATTAGTAAATAAAATACATGTCTTTACATGCATGAACGATATCGACAAACGTTTGCAAATATTACACAAACATTTGTCAGCATTTACATTGGTCGTAAATGTTTTATAAACCGCGGTCTCTCAAAACTGCCCACACCTCTGTAAATCAGTTATGCAAATTTTAAACTTTGCATATATCTCCTATCTTGGAAAGTGAATGCAAATCTATGGCATTTCTTTACATATCTTTGGAGAATGACTAAAGCTATGGAAATACAATAATTATCTTTAGCATATCTTTGACGACCTCCTAAATAATGTCAAAGGAATAATTCATTTACATATACATTAGCAAGTCCGCAAATATATCTTGCAGAAAAGTAGTTACATTTGTCAAACATTTACATGACTGTCCAAATTGTTGTAAATCTGCCTTTTCGTGTAGTGATGCCATTCTGTATACCTTTGTTCATACATTTTGTGCTAGTCTATTTGTTACAATAAAGAAAATTCATAAAAAAAGTTCTACTCGGCTGATTTTTGTGAAAATTAAGGGTAAACGACATCAAAGGAGAAGGTCCGGTAAAGACCGATTTTGGCCTCAAATTTCATGTTCATCTGACGAAAGATTTTGACCACTTTTTAAACACTTAGGTGTCTATTTTATTTGAATCAATTAGTTTATGTGAAAAATTTTATCTGATTAAGTCATAAAAAACGCACCGATTCAAGCTGAAATATGAAAAATCTACCAAATATGCCGAAAAATGTCATATTTCAGATGGTTTTTGTCAAAAATGAAAGAGGCCGCATCCGTGTTCATCCTCAACCTTTATATATGTTATGTATTATCATAAAATACAACTTACATTTCAATATTAAGGATGAACACGAATGCGGCCACTTCCGTTTTACACGAAAACCGTCTAAAATTTAACAAAAATGCTAGAATTGTGAAGATTTCAGTAATTTAGCATGACTTAATGGTGCTAGTATTCGATATATGTGCATTGTATTGTCAAAATCAGCCCAAATTTATGTAGGAAAAGCATTCTACTGTCCAATGAATAACTAAAAGTTTAAATTTTAACAATTTTGTAAAACTGCTATATTTTGGGGCCAAAAAGGGGCCTTACTGGACCTACACCTTTAGTAAAACTATTGTTAAAAGTAGATTCACAAGGAGGTAGCTATATATATTGTGACAAGGGAGAAATTTTAAATTGTAAAATTGAGAAAGGAAATGGGGAATGTACCAAAGAGACAACAACCGGGTACCCGACCATAGAACAGACAATTTTAGCCAATTTTACGTTAAATTTGTTTAGGTCACAATGATCTATTTTGAGTTTTGACTACATGATCCTCATCGAGGTCACAATTAGAAAGGTTTGACAAATCGAAAAAATCATCTGGGTTGTCTTTCAAGACTAAAAGAACAGTGTGCTTACCGATCCTAAACAGGGATGGAGTTGTATCGCATCATGTTAAAACATGTGCGGCTGGTAGAATGTTAGAGATGGTAAATATGGGACTTTTACATATTTCCTGGACAGGTATATAGCGGTGCAAATCTTCTGTGCAAGTTATAGTGCCTGTTTGAAACCATAGCTCATGCGTATGCTGCATGGAGGGGAAGTAATGAACGCATAAGATCAGAACATCTGTATCTTGTGACTTTATTATTATCCTACCCTTGATTACTTTCACACCGAGCTCTTTGTCTACATGAATAGCATACAAAATCATGCGGGTATCTACTTCATCGTGTGTAGAAAACAATTCTTGAAATCTTAATATCCCTTCTGAGCAGATTTAGGGACCTTGGAAGTGCTAGCTTGATATATGACTGACTTCCTCATTGTTATAGTAACTGTTAATTTACCATGATGCTGAACAATCGATTCGCCAAGAAATCTGATTAAGGCCTGTTGGTTCTCACTGACTCAAAGGAACTTTTTCCAATCAGGAATTTGACGACCTTCTATATATGACCTGAAACACTTTTACAAACGAACAAGAACTTGATTCAGCTTTTGTCTGCTAGTGTACAATTTATAGCAAAAATGGTGGTACATTATTTTGTAATCATCAGTACGAAGATGGTCTAGGTCTGAAGCATCATGCAATATACTAAAATATACACGATCTTTCCGTGCCCCCCAGAACCTCGATAAAGCTTTTGTTTGTGCTAATTCCTCGCATATTAATAAGCAATTCAGTATAGGAAAACCAAGACACATAACACACTTATCCCATTGTACTTCATTCCTACTTCGTTTAGGGCTTTATGATGGGCCTAGTTTAACGGCACTAAAAGGTGACCGAAGGATTTGATTTGTATATTTCAATTATAACAAAACTATCAATTAAAAAAAAAAAACAATTTAAAATATAAAAACAAACAAAAAAATTATTTCCTAACATAAAACAACGATCTTCAAACAAACTAGAGTACTTAGAACATACAAATCGACCATACAACAAGCAAAAAGTGAAATGAAGTCAGTGACACTTGTCCTAGTTAATGACCTGATAGGATAAGCTACAAAATGATTAACGGCACGAGAAAAGGTGTGTTTGAATCAAGGCAGAATTATCACTAAATTTGTGTTTTAAATTGCTATTTTCTTCTCACTGATTAACATTACACGACAAATATTTGGCACACATATTAACCATTTCTTTTTGCTGTAACCAGAAAAAAAATCCCGTGAAAGTAACACGGAATAAATTTTCTTTCGTTCAAAATGTGGTAAATTTCAGCTAAAAATATAGTCTAACTAAAATCATAAAGTACTTATACTTAAATTATATAAATCTTTTCAGCTGTCGTTATATAATAAGTTTGATTTTTAAGCAAAATGATTAGTATCATTTGAACAAATAACACAGAAAGCAATAATTTAATTTTTCGTGTTGAAGATGGCCTGTATGAAGAGGTATTTTGGGGTACGCTAAGAAATCACAAAATTTTGAAAAACGTGACCATGGTAGCTTACGACGACATTCATGATTAAAAAATATAATGATTTTCCAATAGTTTGCATATAAATATAGCCGTGTGTTATCCGTTAACTTAAACTCGTTTACTAGACGTCTTTTTCGATAATGAGCACCCTTCTATACAGGAATACTGGAATATTAATTCGATAGTGGCAGTTATATTGGTAAAATCTCGTCACAAGATGCTGATAAAACATTACTAATATATTACTGACCTACAAGTCAATCTAATTTCATACCGTACTTACGCAACCTTATTTTCACCTTATGTTTGGTAACATAATTTTTTCTGTATAAATTTCAATTGATTTAGTAAAACTTTGCAGGTCAAAAATTCAATCTCAATTTAATCAGTAACCATATGACCTTTGATTAAACTTATGATCGTAACTAAGTATGTTTTTGTTTGTTCATTCTTTAATAACAATTAATATATATTATTTGTGTAAAGCCTTGTAACTCAATAATTCTATCACATCTGAATTGACATTGGATTAACCTTTTCTGGACTTTTATAAAAAAGATACATTTAATATGTTTAAAGTTGAAAGTTGAAATCTAACAGATGTAAAATTAAATCGAACTTTTACCGCAAACACTTTTTTTTTCTTACTTGTCTACATATATTCAAGATAACTGAACCTCTAAACCAAAGTCTGTTATTTACTGTAGGACAAACCACTATCTTGATAAATACCGGTAAGAAAGCAGTTTCTGATATATAAATTCCACCAATGTACCAAATATGTGAAAGATAATTATAAGGTTTTAGTTTGGGGCAACTAAACTTACACGATGTATTTGGTTTACAGTTTGATGTAGAAGAAATATCTTTATATAACTAGATGATAGAATGTTATTTAATACAAGTAAAATCATTATTACCAACCTTATCTTGAACTACTGTACATTTGTAAAGCAACTTATTTTCGCGAGCGATTTATTTTCGCGACATTCGCGAATAAGAAAATAACGCGAATATTATTTGCCACAAATATGTTATACATTGATCATGCCTTATTGAACTTCAGAAAATCGCGAAATTAAATAGCCGCGAAGTGGTCTAAAAAGGGTAAAACGCGAAATTAAGTATCCGCGAAAATAAGTTGGTTTACAGTATATCCTATTTTTTCGGAATTTTTAAGAAATCTAGCTGTGACGTCACTATTGTGCGTTGATCTATTCGGCTGACGTTCAATGCGTGGTTCGGCTTTGCAGTTTTTTATTTGCTGATTTAGGCTCTTTTACGTATTCGTTTTCATTCTGTAGTTAGTCAACACTTCGGTGTTGACATGTATATAAAATCATTTTTATAAATTTGCTGTTTGGAAAAGTATGAATTATTCTAAATACTAAGGATTTTCTAATCCCAGGCAGATAACCTTAGCGGTATTTGGGACAACCTTTTGGAGTTTTGGGTCATCAATGCTCTTCATCTTTGTTTGGATTTCTTTTGTCTTATGTAGACGAAACATGCGTCTGTTATATTAAATAATAAGCCTGGTACCTTTAATCACTAGTTTTAGTGTTATATTTAACATTGCCATATAAGCGGGAGGTTTGGCTCGTATCAAAACCAGGTTCAATCCACTTTGATTTCTTAAAATGTCGAGTAACAAATCAGGAATATGGCTATTGTTATCATATAGTTCGTGTGTGTGTGTGTGTTGCATTGTCGTTTGTTTTTTGTTGCACTTCAGTGTTTCAGTTGTTTCGGTGTTCTCCTGTTATATTTGACGTGTTTCCCTCAGTTTAGTTTGTAACCCGGATTTGTTTTTTCTCAATCGATTTATGAATTTCGAACATAGGTTTACCACTGTTATCTCTATTTATAATATTTCATTAGTTTCAACAGTTGAAAATAAATATTTAAAATACTTGGCATGCCATCTTATTTTAATAATTGAAATTTAATGTCGCGATATCAAAGGATTTTTTTACTCATTTAAAATTGTTTTCTTTTCAGCATTATGACCAAGATTTTTGGCTTGGTTGTAATTATCCTTAACACAATTTGTGTGTCTAGATGTGAGAGTAAGTATACGTTATGTTTAATTACACATGGACGAGTGCAGACTAGAATGATTTCATAATTATAAACTAAGGTCTTTTACTGCTTAAATGCACCATTTTCTATATAAGAAAACACCTGCACCAAGTTAGGAATATGACAGTTGTGATCCATTCTTTTGATTTGTTTGAGCTTTTGATTTTGCCATTTGACAAGGGACTTTCCGTTTTGAATTTCCTCAGAGTTCAGTATACTTGGGATATTACTTTTTTCCCTTCATCTAAAACATCAGACTTTGTTTTGACCCTACTACATGATTTAAGCGTCACTTTTAAATTATTTATAGACGTGCATCAGACGTACACAGTTATACCGGGTATGTATTAAAAAGAGCAACACGACGGGTGCCACAACAGGAGCAGGATCTGCTTACCCTTTTGGAGCACCTGATATAACGCCAAGTTTTTGGTGGGGTTCGTGTTGCTTAGTCTTTCGTTTTTTTTGCTGTGTCATGTGTACTTTTACTTGTTTGTTTGTCTTTTACATTTTTAGCCATGGCGTTGTCAGTTTATTTTCGATCTATGAGTTTGACTGTCACTCTGGTATCTTTCACCCCCTCTGTTATAAGCCTTTAGTATTTGTTGGCCACTCCCTCTAGCACAGCGGCTCTGTGAAAAATTCTGCACATCCTGCTACAAGCATGAAATTTAGCATAGACATTCCTCAGCTAAAACTGCTATATTGTTTAGGCCAAAAGAGGGTCTTACTGAAACTACTCCTTTATATAACTAAATATTCCATCAGAGATATCATGTGAAGGAGTAGACATTTCTCCCGCTGATGTAGATATATACCACAAAAGAACCGATCATGTTAAAGATAGGCAATCATATTAACACATTAATTATCAATTTAAATTTTCATTACAATATTTTGTGGATAAACACCTTTATCTTTATTACAAAAATATATATGTTAACTTTTTTGGGCTACATATATGTTCAAAATTAACTCATCATAGATACCACGATTAAATTGTGTATCTTCGCCAGATGTGCGTTTCGTCTACAAAAGACACATCAGTGACGCTCAAATCCAAAAAGTTAAAATGCCAAATAAAGTACTAAGTTGAAGAGCATTGAGGACTAAAATTCCTAAAAGTTTTGCAAAATACAGCTAGCGAAGATAATCTATTCCTGAGGTAAAAAAGCCTTCATATTTCAAAAATTCAAAAGTTTTGTAAGCATTAGAACATACTTAAACAAGAATGTGTCCCTAGTACACGAATGTATTATCATTTTCTATGTTCAACATTTTGTTCAATTGACCGTGAAAATGGTTAAAAAACTTTAATTTGGCATAAAATTAGAAAGATCATATCATAGGGAACATGTATACTAAATTTCAAGTTGATTGGATTTCAATTTCATCAAAAACTACCTCGACTAAAAACTTTAACTTGAAGCGGGACAGACAAATGGACGGACGAACGGACGAATGAACTACGCACAGACCAGAAAACATAATGCTTATAAATGGGGCATACAAATGTGTTGTAACTAATACCGGTAATGCATGAAACAAAGTGAATTATGTCATATTGCATCACAGTACTGTATTTTTCAGGTCTCGATAAAAAATGTTTAGCTGCAAATGGTGTGTGCGGAAATAAAGGTATAAACTGCACTGAAACATTTGGAGAAGGAAGGAAAAGTGAAGGTACATGTTGTCATGGAGACCCATGTTGTAAAAGTAAGTATACACATAAATCATGCACGACTTTCAAATAGAGTGAAATATATAAGAAAGAGTTTGAAGATAAGACGATGTTTCATTTGAAATTGTACTCAAACGTAATATTTTAAAACATATCTTAAATAAGTTTTCGATTTCTTCTTCTTCAAATATTTTGTGTTCAATTTCTATTTGATTTTCTGATTTTCTGTGTTTTAACGCCACTTTTAATCACCGCTTTTGAGCTATTTCATGGCTGCCGTTCTTTGTTGGTGGAGATAGTCTTGGTGACCGGATATAACAACCGATATGATAGGAAAACTGACAATCTTAGAGATTAGAGTCGAGTGCACCTGTACGAGCACATTTCAAACTTACAGCGTCAGTGGTGACTGGCTAGTGATTACAGTACTGTAGAAACTACTTAGAAAACTCGGCCACCGGAGGCCATATTTTAAATTTCGATGATAACGGCTTGTAAATATGACGAGAGTGAAATTTCAAATCTGAAAATGATACATTTCTGACCAAAACCAAAAAAAGCTTATTTGAATTGTTCCCGTGGACGCCAAAAGGAGGCGCTCTGGAAGGGTTAGCAGATCCTGCTACCTTATCCTAATTTGGCACAACCTTTGGGAATTTTGGGTCATCAATGCTCTTCAACTTTGTACTTGTTTGGTTTTATAACTATTTTGATATGAGCGTCACTGATTAGTCTTATATAGACGAAACACGCGTCTGGCGTATTAAATAATAATCCTGGTACCTTTGATAACTAATTCTTCCCTTCTAACCCAAGGTTATTTAATTGGATGATGTTTTGATAGTTCCCATTTTTACATATTTTTACATATTAGCAACGATTTAAAATCACATTATTTTTCTGCTTTGGAAAGTCGCAAAATAAGTTGTTTGACAGTAAATGTCATGTACCATTTCTTCTTCATATGTCCTGTTCCAAAAAGGGAATATGACATTTGTTATTAAACAGACCATGTATCTGTATGTTGGCGTTTGGTTTTGTTGCACTTCAGTGTTTCCCTCAAATAGATCTCCATTTTGTTTAGTTTCTAACACACATTTGTTTTCTCTACATCGGTATATCTCTTTTCCACAGCGGTATACAGCTGTTGCCATTATTCTTCAGTATAAAGTCCTTCTGTACAAAAGACACGTGGGAATGAAATAAATATTAGACCAACATACTAGAGAACCAATAAACGAGCATTCAAGTATGGAGACGTGGTATGATTGCCAATGAGACAAAGATCCTAACTCTTAATTCCAAATAGTTACCAGAGATACCAGGATTATAATTTAATACCCCAGACGCGCGTTTCGTCTACATAAGACTCATAAGTGTTGACGCTCCGATCAAAATAGTTATAAAGCCAAACAAGTACAAAGTCGAAGAGCATTGAGGACCAAAATTTCAAAAAAGTAATGCCAAATACGGATAAGGTAATCTCTGCTTGAGATAAGAAAAACCTTATTTTTTCGAAAAATTCAAAATTTTGTAAACAGGAAATTTATAAAAATGACAACATGATTGATATTATTGTCAACACCGAAGTGCTGACTGATGGGCTGGTGATAAACGCGAAATAAAGTATCTACGATAATAAGAAATTTACATGTATAAGAACTGAACAATGTTTGCAATCTGATTCTAAAGTGCATTACATTCGACCTTTTTTCACCAGTTATAGGCTACAGCTGTGGATTTGAAACTGAGGGGGCACCGTGTATTTTCTTTGATTCAGATCAGGATGACTTTAATTGGACACGACATACTGTAAGTTCTTAGAAAAATCCAGTGTTTTTAAGTTTAAGTGATATTGTTGTTGACTTATTATTTTTAATTAAATTTTTTTCCCAAAAAAGATTTTGTAGGCAAAACTTCTCATCTTGACAGACCTTAAAATGAACAAATAATTGAAGGAAAGTCCATACATTTATTTAAATTATGGTTGTGTATATTCTTACTTTGTTATTTGTTTAGAAAAAATCACAAAATCAACTATTATTCAAAGGTAAATTGAAAACAGCATAGAACATTTATATTGCATGGTTACTTCTTAAGAGTACTACTATTGCACTGTAATTTTTAGAATGTTTATCCAATCACAACAACCAAACACATGAATTTATGTCTTACTTCTGACTTAGTGACCATTATGATGTCACTATTGTAGCCTTTTTATGAGGTCGATACGAGGATATGTCGACATCAAGAAGTATATCGACCTCAGACTTTGTAGTCGCACTATATGGGCATCAATAAATAGTAGACTGTATAGGGTTCTGGATAGAAAAGAAACCCTCGTATGGGGTACAAAAGTTATGCCTCAACGTGTATCTTCAGCA
Organism: Mytilus edulis; assembly: GCA_019925275.1. NCBI lineage: Eukaryota > Metazoa > Mollusca > Bivalvia > Mytilida > Mytilidae > Mytilus > Mytilus edulis. The sequence continues at coordinate 91,006,306 of CM034362.1, forward strand.
TGTGCAGAACTCTTTCAAATACCTGTATAACAAATACTAAATTATAGTTACTATGCACAGACTCAAATAGTACTTAAAATCTATCAATCGGAGACAAAAATATTATAAATACTCTGAAAAGTACAAGTCAAGTTAACATTTTATTCATTTACTCTCGGACTCATTCTTCTCAAATATTCGGCATTCAATACGTTTATCTTTACAATATTTATTCTCAGGCTTTGATTATGTAATTCAAATGTAAATCAATAATGTGCCTGTTATAAAAGTTACGTTAACCTTTTAAATAATTTAAAACATTCACTTACCAATCACATGAAACACATTCTCACTACGAATTCATGCTTTAAAAATGGAAAGTTACCCGTCCGTGAAATACTGATTAATCCGGTAATAAAATTAAATGGAAATAAGATATAGAAAAATATCGGAAGAGATAAGTAAGCAAACTGACCTGAAATAATTGTGGAATTCCTCCAAATGATGCGAATAGTACAAAATATGAAAACATCAAACAGTATATAAAACGTCTGTTCTGTTTGAACATCAATCCACAATTAAATATAGACTTTATAGAAAAAACCGCCAAAAGATATATACATGTAACCCATGAAATAGAAGACAGTGTGCGGTCAAATCAAACGTAAAACACTGATCATCAGAATAGTAGAAGTGAGTGATAATTAAGGCAAAACTAGTCAATCGTCAAAGTCCGTGAATATAAAATACGAATAGCACCATTCATAATAAATTACAATCCGTAATTAATCTATTTGGAAACCAGAACACAAAACGGAATTTGGAATAAAATCATCTTTATCTAAAGCCAATTCCAATCGGAAATAAAATATAAATTACAAAACCATACAAGTATTTATGATCATCAGAATAGTAGAAGTGAGTGATAATTAAGGCAAAACTAGTCAATCGTCAAAGTCCGTGAATATAAAATACGAATAGCACCATTCATAATAAATTACAATCCGTAATTAATCTATTTGGAAACCAGAACACAAAACGGAATTTGGAATAAAATCATCTTTATCTAAAGCCAATTCCAATCGGAAATAAAATATAAATTACAAAACCATACAAGTATTTATGATCATCAGAATAGTAGAAGTGAGTGATAATTAAGGCAAAACTAGTCAATCGTCAAAGTCCGTGAATATGAAATACGAATAGCACCATTCATAATAAATTACAATCCGTAATTAATCTATTTGGAAACCAGAACACAAAACGGAATTTGGAATAAAATCATCTTTATCTAAAGCCAATTCCAATCGGAAATAAAATATAAATTACAAAACCATACAAGTATTTATGATCATCAGAATAGTAGAAGTGAGTGATAATTAAGGCAAAACTAGTCAATCGTCAAAGTCCGTGAATATGAAATACGAATAGCACCATTCATAATAAATTACAATCCGTAATTAATCTATTTGGAAACCAGAACACAAAACGGAATTTGGAATAAAATCATCTTTATCTAAAGCCAATTCCAACGGAAATAAAATATAAATTACAAACCCATACAAGTATTTATTCAATTGTGAATAAATACACGCTAGCACATACTCCTCACCGATGCTCTGTGGAGTTTTCACAATATCTAAAATGTCTTTGCTGCTTCTATTTGTAGATCTTCAAAAAAGTTGGTTCAGCCTGAGAAAGGGCGTCCCCACCAGCTCCTGAAGCTTCTGTCTCTAATACCTCATTTTGCTCCTTACTGTGATGTTGAATCTGTAACGGATGGGTACTGTCATCATCAGTATCTGAACGATAACGATCAATTCAACTGACTCCTCATCAGAGGATTCATTTTGTCTGTAGTCCTGAATTGGTAATGCTCTATCAGGTATCATTGTAGGTGGTACTTTTGTTGGCTTTCTTTTCCTTAGTGTCGGTACTGGTCTGTTCTCTTCATCATGCTCGTGTGTTTCCGTGATGAATCTAACAGGAAGTAAATGGTTCCTGTGCAAATTTCGCTTCTTTCCACCGCCATGTTTTTTTTGCACTGTATAAACTGGAATGCCTTTGTTTGGTATCGTCAGTATATATCCTTCTTTTTTGTCATACGAAGACTTTCATTATATAATATAGCCCTGTTCCATGATTTGTATGGATATAATAAGATCAGTGATTTGTTACGGTAAAACAAAAAGAATATTTTTAAAACATGAAAGAGGATATTTAGTGCAAAATCAGACACCCAAAAACTGATTAAAAAGAAATAACATCGGAATAATTTCTTAATTAACAGTACTCCAAAAGTACAAGGAGAGTTTATTCATTAGGTAAAATTATAATGTACAACACACATTTGTTTTTGGCTCTGATGTCATAAAATGTGAAAGTCACAAATTTTAATGATACAAAATAAGATAAATGAACTAATTTATTTTTAAGTTGGAAACCGGAAGTATTAACACAGGACCATTAAGTGCAGCCGAGGGAGATTACTACATGTACATAGAGACTTCAATCAGAGTTAATGGTGATAAAGCTATACTTACAACTGAAGATGTTAGCTTTCCAGGTAGCTGTCTTGTTTAAGTTCTTTCTCTGCTGAAAATTAAAAAAAATGTTATGTGTTTCAGAAAATTTCCATTACCTTATGCCGGCCTAAATAACTATATATAAAAATTAGAACTGTGAGTAAGCTTGAGCTTGAAATATAAATTACTAAATCATTAAATAATATTTTTGAGAAAACGTAGAAGAAACATGCTCGTAATTCATTGTAATTATAATTATATTCTTGAAAATAGACATCGCAATATGAAGTATGTGTAACCTCTTTATAATCTATTCATAATCCACTAAATTGTTTCAATTAGTAGTTGGTGTCTCACTTTCCAGTACCATATATATGGGTGTACAATAGGGGATTTGGAAGTATATTTTAATGGTAATTATGTGTAACCTCTCTATAATCTATTCATAATTCACTTAATTGTTTCAGTTAGTAGTTGGTGTCTAACATTCCAGTACCATATGTATGGGAGTTCAATAGGGGATTTGGAAGTATTTGCTGGGGAAAAACTATCCAACTTGACAAGTCTCTGGAAAAGAACAGGAGAGCAACCTGACCCATTACTGTGGAAAAATGCTTCTATAACCATACCAGAATATATCAATACTGTAGTACGTATTCCATAATGATAGTAAACTGCTGCTGTTGTCCTGTTGTGGGCATTATGTAATGATAGGAAGAAAACAAACTGCTACTTTAGAAAAAGTAAACTCAAGTTGTCTTGTTGTGAGCACTATGTATTTATAATGATAGCAAACTGCTGCTTCAGACATAGCAAACTTTAGGTGTCATGTTGTGAGCACTATGATTATATAATAATAGCAAACTACTGCTTCAGACATCGCAAAATTTAGGTGTCATGTTGTGAGCACTATGTATTTGTAATGAAAGTAAAACTACTTCTTCAGACATCGCAATCTTTAGTTGTCATGTTGTTAGTATTCTGTAACTATGGTAACAATATAAAACTGCTACTGCAGATAATTTACAAAAATGTTCAACATTTTAGATACAAACAATTTTTAACATAAGATAAGTTATGAAGAAATGTTCAGAGATGTGGTAGGGTACCCAATGAGATAGTTTCCACCAGAGTCCGAATGATAGGTACTTAGTTAGATAACTCAGACCATTATCAATGCTCTCTCTAGACCAGTACCTTTTAATCAGTAAATAAAGTTTATACAAGTGTTTTTTTGGAGTATATATTTTATTACCCTTAGACGTACCACAGCTAACTGAGTTTTACTGGTGTTCTAACTAAAATTTAGGTATTCAGTTACATATCAAGTTTGAAACGTATACCTCTCATAATATCTGTAATTCAGTAAAGGATAATGGAAAATACGCTGTATATTCAGAAATTCTTGTGTGCATTTATTATCTTAATTTAACTAAGATTTAACTACTGCGATACCTGGTTCATACAAATAATGATACATAAGCAAAACGGGACGCCCCCCCAACCCCCCCCCCCCAAGGAAGGAAGACCAATGGTTAGCACATTTCTAATTCTAAGTTACCCTTGTGGTTTATTGCAAAAGATCTTTAAAGGATAATTTGATTTTTAAAATAAAAATAAAAAATAAGGACAATGAGTGCCGTTGTTTATAAAATTGCTCATCATAGATTCCAAGCTTGAACTTTTGTACGACAGACGCACATTTCGTCTACAACAGTCTCACCAGAGACGTTTGAATCAATTAAGATAAAAAAGGGCAAAAAAATCCGAAATGTTTCCTCAAATACCGCGTAGTCTTTCTATTGCAACACTATTCATCAATATCTTTTTCAGATCACCATTGAAGGGGTCAGAGCTACGTCATTCAGAGGTGACATTGCTATTGATGATATTACTCTCAATCCTGGTACATGTAGTAAGTATAACTATTTCATTTAGATGTGTTTGATACATTGACCCTAAACCCACTTATTCATGGTCTGGTATCAATATTGCTGACCTGAAACTATGTACTTTTTATTGCTTAATTCTTAAGAATTTATTATGCAACGTTTCGGATTCTTTTGGGAGTAATCCCAGGTAAACCCTCACCAGAGACCGACCTTCGGTATTTATTTCGTATCTAGTATCATAAATAGATGTGTTTCTGTTTCATAACAGTTTTTTTAATTTATCAACTACATGTGCATATAAGTCTACGTTGCAGTTAGTTTTTTTTATAACATGTAGTAAGTATTACGTCATTCAGAGGTGACATTACTAATGATGATGTCACTCTCAATGCTGGTACATGTAGTAAGTATAACGTCATCCAGAGGTGACATTACTATTGATGATATTACTCTCAATCCTGCAACATGTAGTAAGTATAACGTCATTCAGAGGTGACATTACTATTGATGATGTCACTCTCAACCCTGTAACATGTAGTAAGTATTACGTCATTCAGAGGTGACATTACTATTGATGATATTACTCTCAACCCTGTAACATGTAGTAAGTATTACGTCATTCAGAGGTGACATTACTATTGATGATATTACTCTCAACCCTGTAACATGTAGTAAGTATTACGTCATTCAGAGGTGGTATTACTATTGATGATATTACTCTCAATCCTGCAACATGTAGTAAGTATAACGTCATTCAGAGGTGACATTACTATTGATGATGTCACTCTCAACCCTGTAACATGTAGTAAGTATTACGTCATTCAGAGGTGGTATTACTATTGATGATGTCACTCTCAATCCTGCAACATGTAGTAAGTATAACGTCATTCAGAGGTGACATTACTATTGATGATATTACTCTCAACCCTGTAACATGTAGTAAGTATTACGTCATTCAGAGGTGGTATTACTATTGATGATGTCACTCTCAATGCTGGTACATGTAGTAAGTATAACGTCATCCAGAGGTGACATTACTATTGATGATATTACTCTCAACCCTGTAACATGTAGTAAGTATTACGTCATTCAGAGGTGATATTACTATTGATGATGTCATTCTCAATGCTGGAACATATAGTAAGTATAACGTCATTCGGAAGTGATACTACTATTGATGATGTCACTCTCAATGTTGATACATAAAGTGAGTATAACGTCATTCAGAGGTGATATTACTATTGCTAATGTCACTCTCAATGCTGGAACATTTAGTAAGTATTACTTTATTCAGATGTAATATTACTATTGATGATGTCACTCTCAATGCTGTAACATGTACATGTAATTAGTATTATAATTTCATTCACACATATTTTTATATATATTGACACATTGAAAACCCAGGTAATTCAAGAATTGTACAAATGATACAAATTTCCTCGTTGTTTTTTACCATTGAAAATCTTTAAAATGTAAAATCTGTGTTATTTTCGGAACAATGTGTACATTAGTGCAGTTAACTAATTAGGGGGAAATTTTATACAACTCTTTTTGTCTCTTTTTTAGGTATCAACAACTAAACAGACAACAGAATAAACCTACACTCATGACTTTATGATGGTGTGAATGACCATGAGATATATAGTAACGTGTACATTAAACTGAGCATATGATAACAACAGTTATTTGTACATAAGATGTGCTTGCAGGTTTTAAATTTGATAAAAAAAAATGAAATACAAACGTGTTTTTTTTTTTATAATATATCAATTTTTTCTAGCGTTGAAAAATCTGGCGTGCTGTTTTCGATAGCAGCACCAGAACGCGATAACAATTTTTTAGTTTGTTATTAAGTCAAGTTAATGGGAAACTACAAGGGGTATGTCACTTATATTTGGTATTAACATTTGCGCATCTCGTTTCCATGATGAATTTGACTCTACATACTCAGTCATGGTTTAATGGCTTTGATTTGTGGTTGTTAAATTTGATAGATGCTTTGTGTGCCTCTTTATAAAATAATTGTTTTTTTTTGTTCCAATTGAGATTGTGACACAGTGATGACTGCTGTGCCCCTATTTGGACCATTTTACTTATTATATCTGTTTTCTTCACGCATCGTTGTAAATATAATGGAATTTGATGCGACTGTCATACAAGTGAGAGGTTTAGCTTTATAAAAAACCCAGGTTCAATCTACCATTCTCTACAATTAAAAATGCCTGTACCAAGTCAGTAATATGACAGTTGTTGTCCATTTGTTTGATGTGTTTTATCATTTAATATTGCCATTTGATTATGGACTTCCCTTTTAAATTTTCCTCGGAGTTCAGTATTTTTGTGAATTTAATTTTTTTAAAACGTTTTCTTGATTTAAAAGTAGTTTTGTGATTAGTTCAGTGATACTTCGAATTAAGGTGGCTCGGGACTATTCGAAGTTTCTATCAGAAGTGCCGTATTTTTTGTTATTTTATTCTTTACAGAAAGTGAATCAAATTGGTCGAAAAAAATAGGGGTTCACGGACCATTTAAGCTCAACATTTTACTTTTAAACAGGTATGTAAAAGGGACCATTTTCAATGAAATGATAGGGAAAACAGAGGTGTTGACATATTTTTATCATATATAAAAAAAAAAAACAATTTTTTCTATAACAATTGGTCAAAAACTGTAATATAGCTTCAAAGAATGAGCCAACAAAAAACATAGGTCACCGATAAGGAAAAAAAATAGTTTGCCTTAAAACACAAATTTTGGCGGGAAATTGGTCAAAATGGGTGAAATGTCATTTTCACCCTTTAACAATTACGGATAATAACGAAAATATTCTATTGGTCACATAACTACAATGATTTAACATTTCTAATCAATCAAAATATTTTTAAAAAATATATCGAATTTACGACAAATACTTTTGTAATTTATGCGTGAAATTATGCGCAGTCGAATAGTCCCGATCCACCTTAAGTTGTATAAGCTGCATCAACTATAAGTGAAAAACAACGGAACAACAGAAACACTTAACTTCAACAAAAACAATATTAACACCAACATGACCAACATAAATGGAAACGGACGTTTTTATATCAACTGCCATATTTCTGGATATTTATGGAACATATTGTGGGTTAAACATGGTTTTATGGCTGGTAAAAACCTTGCGTATATGGCAATGTTGAAAAGTATATATATCGCTAAAATGACAACACTACGCGACAGGAATACAGCACAAACAAACACAAAAACACTCAACACAGAGATATGCATTAATGAATAATACATAAAATTGAGAATGGAAATGGAAAATTTATCAAAGACACAACAACCCGACCATAGAACAGACAACAGCAGAAGGTCACAAAAAGGTCTTCAATGCAGCGAGACATTCCCGCATCCGGAGGCGTCCTTCAGCTGGCCCCTTAATAAATATATATACTAGTTCAGTGATAATACTAAACTCCAAATTATACACAAGAAATTAAAATTAATACAGTATTACATTACGATATGTAACAGAATAACAACGGACAGCACAAACAGTGAAATACTTTTTTGACGTGTATATGATCTTAAAATAATACAATTATATGGAATGAGATCCAACATTTCACAAGTTAACATGGTTTGGACCTTTTGGGTTTTAGAATTCCTAATAAAAAAAAGAAATAATGAAAAAGAAATTTGGGAAAGTCAAAATGTATAGAGTAAATTTGAGAATGGAAATGTGAAATGGGTAAAAAAAACCAATGCAACAACCCGACAAAAGGACAGAAATCAGCTGACTGCCACCAATGTGTCTTCAACACAGCGAGAAAATTCCGCAACCGGTGGCAGGATCCAGCTGGCCCTTAAACAAAATGTGTAAGTCTGAATTTCTAGCATTGGTTCATTACCACTCCTGGTGTATTTAAAGTCCTTGAGAGTATCTGCTCAGTATTCACTACTTAGGCACTGACATGACATCTTGCATACTTTAAAAAAAATTATAGTTGATAAATATAAAAATTGTTAGCTAACTACGGTCCGCCAGGCAAAGTTGACTTTGGGTATTCTTTTTATGTCTTTTTTTGTTATATTACTTCTCATGCAAAGAGGTGTTCATACATACTTAACTTTCAAATTATATAGTTTGATCAGATTGGTTGAGCAGGTTACAGTATAATATCATATTTTATTTTTACCTGCAAAATTTTACATTTGCATATAATGTCTTTTTTGTGTTACTGTTGTTAACATGGAATGAACTCAATTAAGCTAATAACACATTAAATATCAGTATTTTGCCACAATTGATGAGAAGAAAACATAATGCAATGTGTGTTTGTCAGTTCCTTTACGAATATCTTCTCTTTTTTCAATTGTTTCACTTTTCTTAGTATATATAAAATTGCTGAAATAGCTAACATTACTTAATACCCTAATTAAAAAATCTTGGGTCTATTAAAGGGGGGGGGCAGTTTTCCATGGGGGTTCTATTTTCGATGGATGAGTTAAATGATTAAAACCTTTTTACAACATATTTTAGTATTCCTAAGTACTTATTTCATTAATTATAACTACAGCTATTAAACAGTTGGTAATAAAAGTATGTGTCTGTTTGTTTTGTTCACGCATCATTATCAGTATTATTAAAGGGGCACTAGTTATCAAATTCATGGTCACCGATTTGACTCAAATTTTCATATTTTATTTATAACAATGTAAAACATTTATTCAAACTATCAAAAGTGTTAAATAAACAGTTTACAGAGCATAGGGTCAATAATATGTAGTTTCGTTTCGTGTGTATTTTAGTCTATACTCCATCTAATTAAATATCGAGTTGACATAAGATGACCATATAAGCGATGTAAACATAAATATACTAATGATTAGATTTAAATAGATTAAGCCAACACGTGCATTTGAATTTGTATAGGGCTGTTTAATTTTATTTTATAGATTAACAAGAATGTGTCCTCAGTACACGAATGCCCCACTCGCACTATCATTTTCCATGTTCAGTGGACCGTGAAATTGGGGTAAAAACTCTAATTTGGCATTAAAATTAGAAAGATCATATCATAGGGGACATGTGTACTAAGTTTGAAGTCGATTGGACTTAAACTTCATCAAAAACTACCTTGACCAAAAACTTTAACCTGAAGCGGGACAGACGGACGGACGGACGGACGGACGGACGCACAGACCAGAAAACATAATGCCCCTCTACTATCGTAGGTGGGGCATAAAAACATATGTTTCTCGTCGTTTTTACATGTAGAAGAAAGATTTTTAGTGGATCGAATCAGTCATCAAATGATTTACCTTTGTTTCACTTTCAATGTTGACATTCCTTTCCTTTAGATAAACAGTACACGTACAAAGCATGTGTTGTCAATCTCTAGTTAAGGAGTTAAATTGAAGTTCACATGAATACGGATTTAATGAGGTCGACTTATTCGCATGCAAGTGAATAATTCATTACCAATATTATTTAGCTTAATTTGACAAAATTGAACCATTTTGTCTGCTATAAGCGGAATTATTGTTTCACTATTTCACTTTTATTATTGATTGAACAAAAACAATTCATACTTTAGATTTATTTTACATCTCGTAGCTAGTGCCCCTTTAAATTGGATGCGACTGTCGTACAAGTGAGAGGTTTAGCGCTATAAAACCAGGTTCAATCCACCATTTTCTACATTTGAAAATGCCTGTACCAAGTCAGGAATATGACAGTTCTTTTCCATTCGTTTTTGATGTGTTTTGTCATTTGATTTTGCCATGTGATTATGGACTTTCCGATTGGACTCTCCTCTGAGTTCAGTATTTTTACTTTATTTTGTAAGGTAAAATTTCGAAAAGTGCAGATTGTATCATTTCTATCAAAATTTATTGATTCATTATATGACAATATAGAATATTATGCCACTTTTATTTACAAATTAACAAAATAAACTCAGAAAAGTGTTTTAATGGCAAATAAGGGAAAGAACAAAATATTTGTACTAACATTACTTATTAACAGAACCGTTTTGACAGATTCAACACAGCAAATAGTATAATTGTATTGTAAGGGTGAAGGTGTGGTGCCGTTACAACGATTAAACCTATTGCAACTGTTTGCATCTGTCCCAAATCAGGAATCTGATGATACAGAAATTGTTGTTTGTTGGTGTGGTTCATAAGTGTTTGTCCCTTTTTTTTAATATAGATTAGACCGTTGGATTTCCCGTTTGGATGGTTTTACACTGTTAACTTTAGGGGTCCTTTATAGCTTGCTGTGCGGTGTGAGCCCGTACAAGAGCTTTAACGACCGTCTCCCAATACTTGAACACCGTTAGATATTATTTTACGATTATTTCTCTCGTTAAACCGAATGACAACCGTGTAGACAAGAGTCTATAGTATATAAATAGTTTTTCAAATTTGCTGTCTGATACATATATGTGTTTTGCTTTTTTTCGTTTCTTTTTATAATACAAATTAGGCCTCTTGTTTTATATAATTACCTCACATTTATTCATTCTTTATAAGGTAGGGGTTCTGCTTATGGCTGAATTCGTACATTAAATAACGTTTTTAAATTTTTTATCAAATGCATGGAAGTGGCATACGACTTTCAGCACGCCCATGGCCAGCAAGGGATATTAGTTATTCTATAATGCAATTCGTCTGAAACGATAACTTCTATAATGAAACCATGCATAAGCGTTCGAAAAGCCTCAATATGTCTAGTGCTTATGTTTGACATCGGGAGTATACAAATGACGTACCATTGTGTAGCCCTCTTACCAGTTGTGCCTTTCGTTTGCCAGATCATGCAACTACTAGACGTCTGTGATATTACATGCCCAACATTCCATATTCGACGTCACACAAAAATGAACGATACATTTGGTAGACAGCCTGCCACTGTTTAATTGTGCTGTGGTCATTTTTGTATTTTTTCTTTCATGTTTGATTATGTGTTATGTCTATAGAGTGTCTACATCCCGTTTTGTTTTTTCTTTGTTGACTTTTTATAGTGATTAAAATTTTGACAATTTTACATATTATCTTTGTTTGTTTTGCGCACACATTGCTCTCAATATAATGACAGTCATACAAGTGAGGGGTTCAGCTAGCTATACTACCAGGTGAAATCCATCATTTTCTACATCAGGACATGTCTGTACCAAGTCGGGAATAAGACGGTTGTTTTCTATGGGATTCGTTTGATGTATAAAAGATGTCGATTTTGCATTTTATAAGGGACTTTCCACTTTAATTTTCTTTGGAGTTCTACCCGTAATAGCTCACGACATAAAAGATTCGAAACAATTCAAAGAGAAAAATAACAGCATACTGTATAACAAAACAATTTATTGAAAACAAACATAAAACAATGAAAATAGCTGAACAACAGGCTCTGCTCTTGGTAGTCACATATACATGATATTGCGGAGTTAAACAGGATCGCTCAACAGTACCCAAACTAAGAGTGGTGTTACATAAAAGAGTAAAATCACAAAAATACAAAACCCAAGGAAAGTTTGAAATGGAATCTGAGACTCCCAAATTAAATGGCAAAATCAAAAGCCCAAACACATCAAACGAATGGAGAATTCCTAATTTCCGTGACACGTAGTGTAACGGGAATTAATTGTCTTCTCACGTAGTAGTTCGAAAGCGTATGAATTTTTTGGGCGGGAAGAATTATTGTGTTAAATGATAGGTGTATATATGGTCATTTCTAGCTCTGCCTTACTTGAGTGAACATAAAAAAATTTAACATGTACGTTAAGAAACATTAAGTATATAAGTATGTTCAAATTAGCATTAAAGTTAAA